>OU015462.1:10566651-11166651 GCA_907164805.1 Brachyptera putata | reverse complement strand
TTCTGTATTGTATTATTCTTATCTGTATTATTACAGACCCCCAAGTCACCTCAATACTTGTTCTGGTACCATGACAACTACGACGTATCATGATTGCTGTGTGTATTGTTGCAGAGCCCCACGCCACCTCAGTATGTGTTCTGGTATCACAACGACCGGATGATCAACTACGACACCTCGCGAGGCGGAATTATCGTCGAGACGGAGCCTGGCCCGAAGACGCAGAGCCGGCTGAGGATCAACAGCGCGGTGTACACGGACACTGGCAACTACACGTGCAGTGCCTCCAACACGGAGCCGGCTTCCATCTACGTGTACGTCTCGGAAGGTAAGCACCAATCAATTCCATTTGATTTGATTTATTTCGATGGTTCATGTCGTACAAGTGATCATAGTTATCATATTGATGATATTGATAATAAAACAAATCAAAATTATTCAAAAATTGAAACTTCCATAAGATGAACATACTAGGACTAGGGCCTACACAACATAATATATATATATATATTTATATTTATATATATATATATATATATATATATATATATATATATATATATATATATATATATATATATATATATATATATATATATATATATATATAGGTAACTTTTTCTTCAAGTATTGGGTCAATTGTTATATTCTGCTTCGACAGGAGCAGATATTTCGATTTTGTATCATGTTTTCGATACACATAAGCTACTTCAAGTGCACTCCTAACTGAAACAGATGAATGATTTGAATCAGTTGTTATCTACGAGCATTTGCGTAGGGCCAATTAGCTCGAGTGTGGCCCGGTAAGGACTCACGCGGTCTTACGAGATTCGTCGCAAATCACAAAAGTCACGAACAATTATGTTTCCGTTCAAATAAAATATATCGCTTATATGAATCACAATGGGGTTCTAAAAATGTATCTATAATAATGTTTTATCACATTTTAAACGTTTCACATATTGATTGATATTTGATTTCTTCGAAATTAATCTTCATTTGGATAGTATTTTTCTAATGATGAATATTATATAAATTGAGGAAGTAGGATCATAATAATCATTGTCTTCCAAGAAAATAACATTTCATCTGTCTCGGCTGAAAATAAATAGCATATAACCACATAGTCTACATGTTTACCTCTTGTGACATTATCTACCCCGTGGTGGCGACTAAAATTCAGCACATCTACTTGATGTTCGTTTAATAGCGCGCCGCATGCCGCACTCAAGGGATAGTTGGCGACAATGAGTTATGACGTTGCTTATCTAAACTCGACTACACATACACGAGGGTGACACTATTCCGACCGTGTGCGGAGAAACGTTACATCACAATGACGTGAGAAAACCATATTGAGGGCGTGATTGGAATAACGATTATTGTTTGCTCAACGACCCCACCAACAGCTGAGTTAAACGGGAGTTATAACGAGGAAATGATAATGAAACTATGAAGTGATGGAGAGTGAAAAGTATGTTCACAAAATCTCATGTCTTATTCGGGACTTGAAGCCAGTAACTTCGGTCTCTAAAGCGCTGCCTTGGTTGACTAGCCACTCAGGGAGTCTGACATATTTTTTCTTATCATTAGTAGAAGTGTTCTCTTGAAACGTCCCGTGGGTGATAGGTTATATCATTGTCTGGGTACGAGGTTGTCAAGATACAAAATCTACTTTGAAAAAAAAAATGAATACGCTTTTGGTCACTGGATACAAGATAATTTTTGCTCTGAGAGCAATACTGGAATTGTGTTTGATATATTTGTCTATTTCGTAACATCATCTATTTTCACTTCGATCAAGTTCGACCTCACTCTGGTCTTCTGTGACGTCCCTGCACCTCACATATGGTCGGAATAGTGCTACCCAGCATAATATATCATGCAGGTACATTCAAACATACGAAACTCAACATTCCTAGTTACTCCGTAAATGATTTAACACAAGAACGTCGGTAAATTCAATTTAAACTTCGTGCAACATGGTGCATTAAGTGCATGCGAACTGTCTCAATGTATGGTTGATTTTGATAAATTACTAGAAATAGAAAAGTAGAAACTTCAGGAGGCTGAGTTGAATCGTAAGTAGCTAGTTCTACCATCAGTTTGACAAATAGTAATTGATGTTATAAACTACATTCAAACACACTTGAATAGAATAAATAAATTAACATTAATTACTTGTGTTATTCAAGGAAGAATATTCATAATCGATAACTTTCCATGGAGAATGTTAATTGTTTGCTCAATATGACTCCACTAACAGCTAGGTTATTTGGGGATACGAATGAGCAGATAATATATGCCTGAAAAATCATTACTTCAACTAGCCTTGAACCCCGGCTCACTTGACTTCGGTTTCTAGAGCAGCGCTCTAACCAAATGAGTCGGTTTGGGGGAAGGGGATTATGAAGGACTCATGTTCAGTCATTCTATCTTCACTTTTAGCCTTCACTCTGCGGGACAGAAATCTTATTCAGACATATTCGATTATTTGATACATTTGGCGGAGGAATAATATTCGAACGCCAATATTTAAATCTTTCAATTCACACTTCATCCTGGGTAGGTCATATTTTCGAGTCTTGGTGGTGTCGTTAAGCGAAACAATATTCATTCCATGTTTGATGAATATAACTTATAACTTCTCTTCTCTTATAGTCAATCGTAGCCTATTCACGAGCCCACCAACATAAAAATTCAATGTCACAGTTATTTTCACACAACTCTTAGTCGCATAGTTTTGTCTCGATTGGAAATTCTGCAAATGCAACGAGGTTGACATTAATTGTACCAAAGTTTTTACACAGGAATACAGTATAAGTAGAATTTTATATCTCTTTGATACGAGTATAGTGTATCACTGCATATTTATATCTATGACTAGTATTCCATCGGTTTTATATCTTTACATGTTGAGTGTGCATGCATTTCTTAACACTCTTCCACCTCTCATATCCGCTCATACCCTCTCACATATGAATGGAATAAGTTAGGGGTAGCTAACAGATGATGTCGCGCATATTAAAAACACTATATCCATGAATAAAGTAGGTTATAGGAGAGAAGTTTCGAGGAGAAGAGAGCGTATTACTACACACCCCACTTGTGGCTAGAGAAGAGAGTGAGTCTCGGTATTCCCCACGCGTCTCCCACAAGTCATCATTTCTGGCATTACCTCCATGCAACTCACCTCACAAAGTATGCAAGATGGGCTCGTTTATAACGCTAGTTTCACTATTCAGTCTTGTCTTTATTCGCGTGGGAAGATTCATATTTCACTGTATAAGTAGTAAATCTTGATCGCATGTCTGACCAAATAATTGTTCCAAATATGTATATAAATGCTTATTCAATGAACGTCTTATGAGATTAGCCTCCATTATTGAAATATTGATATATCATTGAATAGGCTCATACAACAATAGATAATTAGTGCACTATACAGAAACCTATTGAGTCCGGAGAGAAATATATATATATACACACATATATATATATATATATATATATATATATATATATATATATATATATATATAAATATATACAAAGTGGTTATTTAGGTGCAAAATGCCAACATAAAATCGTCAGAAACAAGCAGAAACTATTTTGTCATGTCACGCGGTTGGAATTGATAGTCTCGAATAAAAATATTGTGATTTCACGCTCTCGCTGCTGCCGTAGCCGCTCACAGGAGTTATTTATTTTCCGTACAATGAGATTAAGTGCTCTGCGAAATGACATATCGAGCATGTCACGTGCTTTGACGTCAGTGACGTCACATATGCCACTCGAGATTAACTCTTCAGCTTGTTGCCTGTCAATTCGGTTCACTTGTTCGGAATATCGCAACTGAAACATGAAGTTTATTGTCACTATAGAGTTATATTTCAGGTGATGTAAGTATGTGATTCGAAGCTGATTGATAATAATATAGAAAACTAACACGACCGTACAACTACCGGTGTAAAGTCACTGTGATATTGGTGGAGGTGCCGGGTTTCTCACATTTCATCATCTATTAGGCATACGGTTATTTATGACGATCTAAGGATCGATCAGGTATTGAATGAATGCCGAGATGATTCCCAAAATGTAGACCAGAGCCGCTTCCTTTTCACTGTCATTCCTATAACCCATGAAAAAATTCCATCTAATTATCTCAACATCTCACTATTGAATTAAACCATCAAATATTCCATATTGAGTTTCAACGAGTCATTGTGTTGATGACCAATATTTTTTTCGGTGTCATATGAATGAGATGACGGGATGATGAGAAGAAGATTATTTGTTAATGAGTTTGATAGACGGAAGGAATTAGTCGTATACAAGGTCGATTGTGATAACTATCCCTGGATTCAATCCAGGTTACATTATCTCTTTAATCACTCGTCCGACGACAACAGATCATTAACTTAATCAAATCAATATGATATTCATATTGATTATTATTCGGAGTAAAAAATAATATAATCAATCAACGATGATCGATCAAATTAATATGCTTATTATTGCTCATAAATCACTAATTATCATTCCTTACCAATATTCTCAAGTCCACTAGATATATGTTGTTGAGTGAAATGGTTTCAAATGAGCACGAGTATTAAACAAATAACTCTCCATTTCTCATTTTGGCGTCATTGTCCTGTACGCAAAACATTCATTTCTTGTATTCCCAAAGGCGTCACACATTACAAATCATCTGCTTCTGATAGTGCATATCCTGAGGCTTTGTGAGGCAATCATCTTTTAGTTCAGGAACAAATACTATATCATGAATTTGAAAAATATTTTTGTGTTCTCCACGATCCCACCAATAGCTAGGATATGTATGGAATAAATCAGCGGGCTACATAGGGTATACAAATTGTGTCACACTATTGTGGGACTCAAACCCACGCTATTTGGGTTTCTAAATGAGCCGTGAATCGAGTCAACTAGTTGTGTAATATAACATAAACACAACGAATAGATCAAGTTGTTTTTGATTCCTCCTCTTTTTGTTCCTCTGTTCTTTCAGGCGATAAGCTGGCCGCTTCCAGGAAACTGGCGTCTTCCGGGTCCGGTCTGGACCTCATGCTCTGGTTCATCGTTCTGCCGCTGATCGTCATATCTGCCAGATAAGTCGCGTAAATCGATAATCAAATATTTGATCGAAACGTAACCGATTTCGAAAAACTTTTCCGCGTGTATGTGTATGTGTGCGTGCGTGCGTGTGCGTGTATATATATATATATATATATATATATATATATATATATATTCAAATATGTACCAGAAGAAATCCGTACTGTCATATTCATTCTCATTCATGGCATACGAATATTTGTTTCGAACTTCGACCTGCTGATGAGAGTAGAATATACTCATTGTTCTGACCGTCAACCTAAATGTAGTATCAATGACTAAACTTCAAAAATAAATGTTGCTATATTTGAAAAGGTCCAAGATGTTTCAAAATATCCCCTTATACATGTTTCCTGGAGTATGTGCATTCACACTGTGTGGACTCGAATTGATAAAGAGGCCGTCTCCCTAACCGGCGCATGTAAATATAAAGGATCCAAAAGGATAACAAGATGAGAAAGAGGAACGGACGTGATAGAAGATGCAAGAAAAAACGCTTAAAGAAGAAACCTGCTTGGCCAAAGAAATAATGATCCTGTATAACTCAAGAGTTTATCGTCCACCCCGCTAAAGGCTGCACTATCGCTATAAGGCTGAGTGAAACGCGCGGTCGGTTGGTATGATTGGTGAAAAGGATCCTACGTCAGTGGTCAATTTCGATATTAATACACCTTATTGCATTATGTTCCGTATTTACTTTTGACATGTGACTGTGCAATGACGTCATGTGTCAGGTCGGGTCGTGTGCAATTCATCTGAAATCCTTTCGAATGATATTTTACTGAGAAATAATTCTTCGGTTAGTTATAATATGAATTTATTGTTATTATTATAAGGACTACATTGTATATTGTGAAAAATATATTCTATTCGTTAGCTCTAATTAATTTCCAGACCATCTCATATCATAAAGGGCCATTTCGGTGCGATGTAGACCTATACAACTTTTTCAATTTGTTTTCTCAACCCTTTAGATATAAATAAGGACTCAAAGAAAATGAGAAAATCGAATTTTTTTAATGAATAAATTAAGTAGAACTTGGATGGGAAATGAACGGTATATCGTCATTAGATAAACAATCCCACGGGGAGAGAGCTGATATTTTTCAATAATATCTGCAAAACGTTTCCGCGCGATACAAAAAAAAAGAAAGTGGCTGCATTCCGAACAAGTGACGTTGAACGAGAGAATTGCGATTCAATCTCAGTAGGTCTGGTACTCATGCACTAATGTTTAGTGGAGAGCAGTCGTGAAAAGTTATTACTCTTCACCCAACGACAACAATACTGAAGATTCACGTACAAATTCGTGTGTATATAAGAGAAAAAGAGATATACAGAGTGAAGTAATTTCTTCGTTTGTTGTCGTCGCCACATTTCAAAATTGCTTGTAACTTCTAAAAAACCAACGTGTATGATTGAGTACACAATTCCCCTCATCCATTGTGGTAATTGTTTGAGAAACGTCAATGGGAAATAATCCTTCGAAATGACAACGGCTGGAATACAGTGGTTCATGATATTATTTCTCATCATTATATATTATTAAATTGACAGTTGAATCAAGCGTCTGACAAAGTCTGACACGACTTACATCATTTCTGATCTTACAAATTCTAGTATAACTGTGGAGCTAATAGCGATTCAAATAAATATTTTGGCGACTGTACAGTATGAATGATTAAACTCTAGTGTAAATAGTAATACATTCACACATAATTAGGATATACTATACTGTCATATGCCCCTCCCTCAACCCCTAAATGAAGCAACTGCCAAATCAATGTGACGTTTAATTAATTCCAGTCTGTGAATATGTGAAAACGAATGTGATTAGATTCCGTAATACTACTTTGGTGGAAGAGCTTCAGACTAATACGTACTCATATGTGTGAAAATAAAAGAATTCCTTTTCTTATATACCCATGATACCGAGGTGACTGAAAAACAAAACTCAAAGCCCAAATCTTTGTAAAGAAAAAACAATCGGAACAGCAGAAAAAAAACATGTTATAAATGATGATATTATGTTTGACTTCTTGTGAATGTGTTATATCACATGTGAGTGCTCTAGAAACTCCCACCTTCCATGTATTTTGGTAAAGAGTAAAACATAAGTTATGTCCAAATAACTCTAGTCAACTCTACATGTTCATCATTACTAACTATTAATTGATATCAATTATCAGTTACTAATTATCATTGTAGATAATAGCCATTATGTAAATCAATTATTGTATTTGATATGTATGGAATGTTTATTGGTTCTGTATGACTAAAAACAAAACACACTCATTGCACATTTTTTCACTATTGATGCATTCATTGTATTTACCCCCAATTCAAACATAAAATATTGATTATAAATAAATGTCTATATTTTATTCACAATGTAAAAATTTGTTTCAGTTTTTATCGTTCAATTTGTCAATGTTCTGTTATTGAATCATAAAAGAAGATTGATAAATATTTATTGATTTCGAACCAACCGTGTTTGGCTCATCTCCAGAAATTAAAAGAAAAAACGGTCCACAGTTGTATAGAGGAGTTATTGTGGTCGGACCGAAGCCAGATTTCGGGTTGAAACACTTATAAAGCGATAACATGCAGTATCGCCGCCATCTTTGGACTATTCCCAAATGACGTCAGCATTATTCTGCGTGTTAGCGACTCTGAATGAGAACTCGCTAACGATTCAATTGAAAGCCGCGCCTCTAAATAATTAATGTGGAGTAATTAAGACGTTTGGGTCGGGAGTAAAACCCGCACCTAGCATCTATATGATGTAGTACACTACGTATACAGAATGGAAGTATTATTATTTGAGATGGGAATAGCTAATCCAGGCGAGCAAAGAGAGATAAAACATTATTTGACGAAACAGTTCGTATTTTATCTCTCTCGGGCTTTAATAGTCTCCTTCAGACAAATGGGGATTATAATTGCATTATCAAAAAACAAGTCGCTCATTAACGAATTAATTGGTCTTTTGTATCAAAATGATGCATAATAATAAAATAAGCTATATAGTAATATAATATAATTTAACTTTCTGTTAAGAGGATTAGAGTTGGTGTTGAGCAGAGCAGTATTTGAAGGATTTCCTAGTTCTACTGTACAGCAGGCGTGAGCGAGAGCAAAACATGGTCAATTGATGATGAAAGACAAGGATGGGGAGGGGGAGGAGGGGGGGGGGGGAGGGGATGGGGTGAGGAAAAAATCTGTCTCGGAAAGCTCACGTTTATTCTGATATCACAAAAGAGTGTGCTTCTCGTAAGACAATGTCACATGAATCTATTCCTAGTTATAGTTATATTCATACTTCTAGGTTATCACGCACTTCTGAAAATCATGGTGGGCATTCCTTCACAAGTCCCGATTCTCCATTATTTTCGTGACTCTCTGAAGTAGATTTCTATAAGAAATATCTAAATCACGATATGTTCAATTTTCTCGAACAGTATCAAATGACAACATCAATTGTCCACACAAATGACCACACATTTAATATATTCTATTGTATTTTTCTTCAAGTCAGAATCACTATGTTTTTTTGGCTATTTCACAAGCAAGTTAAGTTGCGAAAAATCCATATGATAACAACATGAAGATCTTGTAAGAATTGCTTCATTCTTCAAGAAATAGAATAAATCCTACTATAAGTATCGATAATTCTCTCGAATAAAATATCAACTAAGGTCAAGTACTATAATACATGTCGAGACTGTATTCCAAGTCGCACAAATCTCTCGGAAGGTCGTACAAGTTCCAGGCAGAGTACTGAAGGTAAGTTATTCCTTTCATTATCGTTCTATAGGTAGATACTTCGAGACAACGATAGTATAAAATTAAGTACCTGTTGAATAGATACTCGAGAAGATGGTGTAAATGAATTTCCCATTGCATATACATATTATAATTATTCAACTGTGATTTGGTATCTGATGTTACATCGTTCTTTGTCATATAATGTCTTGTATTCATAAGTTTCACATGTTAAAGGAAGCTTGTGATAAACAATGTCAATGTCGATTTAGTTCATCATTTAACGACTTAATTAGAGTGTTTGAGGAAATGATACTGAATAATTCAACATTTGTATATTTGTCACAATTCAATTAAAATAGCATGTAAGGAAAATCTAGTTCAGTATTTCCGACTTTTTTAAATCTATAAGTTGTGAAAGTTGAAAATAGGCCTACTGTTGAACAAAATGAGGTGGTACCTGTTTCTAATATGATTGTCAGAAATATGAGTGGATTGTTTTTCTCTATTCATGAATGAAGACTTCAATATTTTCTTGAAAATAACGATAATTCACCATTAGGAAAACTGCCAACAAATTGGTTGCCACAGTTGACACACAATATAATAGCAGAATACTCATCAAAATCACAGATAATACATACAAAATATCGTTTTGGAATTGTTAGCGATTGAACATAATGAAAAGTGTCGGCCCACAACTAATTAAAAAAATAAAACATCAATAAAGCAAGTAAATTCATATGTAAATGACAATAATAGTTTCATTCTGAACATTTTTTTTTCAGAAAACATATATGACACTTGAAAGTAAAATAGAGTGGAAACATGAAATCCTGAGGTTATCAAGTTGAGAGCTATCATAAGGAGTTTGTTCATTGTATACGTTGAATCCAAGAGGAAAGTTAGCTCCATGCTTCTGCTGGATGAAACCAGCAGGCATATTGTGACTGCTGTTCAAATTCTCAGTGTGTTATCAAACAAAATGTTTGGAAGAATATAATTATTCTGAGGTTCATAGTTGAACCTTGTACACGTACAGTTGAAATATTGTATTACTAGTTTTGACATGCCTTTTCTTCAATATATTGTTATAATGTATTTTTTGCTTGAATTATATATTTGACCACATAGAGAGAAACAAGTGATAGTTCATTCTATATCAGTGACTCGGCAAGAACATTTTCGGTATCAAAACTAAATCTAGTAATTGGATATGTTCAAGTCCATTCAAAGGAGTATCTGAATGGATTCTCATTTTTTATTCAACCCTTGAAATTATATTTTCGTAAAAGACGGATATATAGATGTGAATCATAGGAACAATATTAACTGAAGCATAACCGGCTTTCAGCATTACAGAACACGGCGGAGAGTATCAACATTAATGAGCCCTTCGTTATCTTAATTTGAAATAACGTTGAGTTGAACAGGGATGGTTTTCTGTGCGATGAACACGGAGCTCTTAGGAACAGGCTTTTTATTATCCGAAGGCCTAAAGAGTACACAGGATAATGACGCGAGTTTATAACATGTTCTTGATACTCTTTTATTAACAAAGAATCTGTTAGAACTTGAAAGACATAAAGTTTCTTCTGGATAAAGATGTATTTATACGCGATCAAGAGTGTGCCTGTTAACTAGATGTTTCAACAAGAAACCGGTAGTTATCAGACTTGAATATTTCCTACATATTGCTTGCTTATGAGAAACCGTATCGATGAATATTCAAAGAGTTATTCGTAGTCTCATAAATTCAAGGATATGCTAAAAATAGAAAAACAAAATCTATAAGTTGATATTATGGGTGAATGTTTCCAGTATTGGATAGAATTATTTGATTTCCACTAGGCGATATTATCTGAAGAATAAATTCTTGGACGGTTGATGAACTATATATATATATATATATATATATATATATATATATATATATATATATATATATATATATATATATATATATATATATATATATATATATATATATATATATATATATATATATATATATATATATATATATATATATACATATATATAATGCTGAGGAATAGAATTATAAGAGGGAATTGGAGTCCGACTGAGTATTATCGTCAATAATATGTTCGTTACCATGGTCACGCAAGGAACTGTCATGGTTAATCAAGAGCATCTGGAGAATCAAGAGAATCCGACCTTATTGTCTCTGGTAAATCATTATCCAGTAACATAACTTTGAGGCGTCCCCATTCTCCGCAGTGTAATAAGTTCCCGATGGGGATGCACTCCCATATATAAAAGATTATAAAACTCCAACAGTGCAAGCAAGATACAGAATTACCAAATACATCACTGCAGACAGTATTTTTCGAAAATCCTAAGAAGTCAAATTTCATAACAACAAAGGTGGAGAGACCAGTAAATAAGTAACATAAAATCTCGATATTTCTGTCATCGATTTGCACCTCACCATGTACCGATGTACACGTAGTATATTGTTAACGTTTATTATGGGCATACAATATTTTTCAATACAGTTCTCTGAATGGTGTGAATGCAGTTTCAATAATATGATATGTTCAGACGAAACGCCTCTAGGATCATTTATATGTAACGCTGAATCGCTGATACTTGAAATATTACACTGTGGGTGTGTTCCCCTTAAGGCAACCATTCTGTTCATACTTTCAATCCTTGGTTTGAAATTATTTTTTGGATCATAGCTGTATTAGTGATACTCACGTGAAAACGGAAAGTACGAACTCTACTAAGTGAACCAGTACACGAATAGTGGAAAATACAGTGTGAATCGTAAGCTATAAAAAAACTGGTGATGTCGACGCGAATATAATGGAATCTTTGTGGTTCCACTCTTTTCGTGTGCGTGACCGAGAATTAGAGTGAGCCTTAACTGTAATTTTAATTAAAATGGAGAAAATATGATAGTAATAAAAGAGTGTTGATGCCAACTGGATTAAAGTAATCGAAGCAATAATTTACTCCCGCGAACTGAACACCACAGACAAACAGTTGCACAGACGATCGTGTGTAGAAAAAAAAGCATGATATACGTTGGAAGAGTGGTCGAGATACGGACGACCATGATCATCGAAGACAGATCACTTTATCTTTGTTGGAACATTCTCACTGCTTCACGAAACCACCAACAACTGGGTTTATGGGGGTATGAATGAGCAGGTGATTATCAACTTGTGAAGTGATGATAAAAGTGATAGGACGTTCCTACACTCACCTGCCTGTATAGCGGTCTTGATTTTCCTCTTCCTGAAATCTTAATTATGAAGTAACTGAGTTATTTCGTAGCCGAATGAGTGTGACGTGAAAGATGAAGGAAAATCTCAAATTCACGGTGAAGGAGCTCGAATAGTTGTAGAAATTCATTGAAGTGCATAATGAAACTCATTTCAGCAATAAGCATTCAAGGTTTTGAACGATTCAGTAGTAGTCTTTTCATAGTAGATCGGGTCTTGAGAGAATGGAATATTCAGATAAAACCACATCAATAAAATTATGAGTTGATATTTGTGTGTGTATATGGGTAGACGACCTTCTTCTCTACTGGACACAAGTATTGCCAGAGACACAATGAATTAACACCAATATGTTTCATCATCACAGAATCGTCAGTATACTCTCATTTGACGTCAACAATGTCTGACATTTATGTTCCGTGTATGTAAAAATATTTCGAGTAGGTATTCCAGAAACTACATTCTCCATCATATCAGTGATATATTGTGAGGGCTAGCTAGCTCCATCGCCTCTCTATGATACTTTCAATAGCACGTCAGTGCCTGGCACAAGCCACCACCAACACTGTCGTCTGTAGAAAAACATCTCTCTCTCTCTCTCTCTCTCTCTCTCTCTATATATATATATATATATATATATATATATATATATATATATATATATATATATTTATATATATATATATATATATATATATATATATATATATATATATATATTTGTATATAGGTGTGTTTATAACTTTATACTGTATATACAGATGGGTGGTACCTGGTCGTGCAACATTCCTATACCTTTTTTCCTCGACTTCGTACAAAGACATTATTGCCTCGATGTAACAAGATATCGTTTATCTAAATCTTCACGACCGTTGCGGCGGTATTGACGAGCGCATTTATCGACAGTATTCGACACAAAAAGTATAACAATAATATGCTTTTCTGAATGCAATATGGCCAATGAAAAGTGACACAAAATTCAATTCAAAAATCAAAAATAGTCAAAAAATCTAATATTTTAGTCAACGTCATTCTCAGCTCCATTTTGTGAATCTTCATTAGTACTACTTTCGAACACTATAACGGCGTATTTGCAACTTTTTCTGTCGGATAGTCTCTCGCCTCTCAAAGTCGTGGATGGATGTGTATCTACCTGACCATGTATACCGCAATGTAGACCATTTACCGTGCTGGGCGATTTGGCCCGTCCCAAAATGATCCTGTAAGGTTGTTGAAGTCGTCATAACACTTTTATAACACTGTGGCGATGCGACAGGGTGTTCGATTTTGGACCCGAAGGTCACCAGTTAAGATCTCGTTGTAGTCAGAACCTTTTCGTTATCATGAAATAATGATTTTGACAAGGTTCTAGCATGGAGTTTTGATACAACTCCATGGTTCTTGAGTTCTCTGAAATACTAATGAAAAATATCAAGTTATATTCATGTATATATGTATATTCTATTTCGGAAAATCGGTGGGTTACCGAGGAGCTATTTTATGATTAGGGTCAGTCGGATCAGCTCTATAGGTCCTCTTTGATGTTTTATCTTTCGTAAGTTTGCTCAGGATCAGTTGAAGAAGGCTTATACTGCATCATCTTCAGAAAAATACTTTCTGCTGTTCATTTGACAATAATTGAAGCAAGTTCGCTATGTAAGATTTTGATGAATCGTTACCGGAAAGTTTGTGAGAGGAGACGTCATGTCGGTCTATTATACTTCCTAAAAAAACTCATGGGAAGCAGGTTCAATCTGTGAATATATGAATATGAATGAATGATGTGTGAAGGATTAACAAGTATCTCTCGACTTCTATATGTAACCTAGCATATATAGCAGGTATAATGTCTGTATTTTCCAACACCATCATGGAGAATTTGTAGGAGTAAACAATCGAGGGGAATAAATATAAACTCTCAGAAGAGTGTCGTTCTTATAGCGAATTAGATTTTCTTTTTCTCGTATGTCAGTTTCCATTTCTTAATCACCGTGTTCTACCATTTGTTAGAGAAAGTACAATATAAATGCACACACATAACACACACACATATATATATATATATATATATATATATATATATATATATATATATATATATATATATATATATATATATATATATATATATACATCATATTTGTATATGTTCCCACATTAAGAGCCATCAATGTAACGGAATCAATAAGTTGCTTCTCTCATGGCTGTAATGAATCAATCATATTCCGTAGTTCTTTCTCAGCTCAGTCAATCGAGATTCGTCCCGTGCTCATGTCTTGATCCAGGTCGAGAAACTTGCTATTTGTTACCAGTATCAGCTGAGTTAGTATATACCTGAAGCAAGAATCTTCGCACCACGTCGAGACGACGAGAGAGAGAGAAGAGATAGAGAGAGAGGGGGACCATCTCCGAGATGACGTCACCGCATTGAATTGTGTTGAATTTGATCGAAAGACACCTTTAGGCGTCATCTTTACACCGTCCCCCACCATTTTCCCCTTCTCTATCCCTCCCCCTATTCCCCTGGCGCGCCTCTTCAGAACTACTTTACCTCAGTCGCACGTTTAAACTGGTTTCCAGATGAGTACCGACTGAGAATTCAATTTCCATGAGCAATAGGAAGAAACTTACAATGAACACGACGCGTTTGGAGATTTTCGAAAAAGTGTATTTTAAAGCTGTATTAAAGAAGTTTTTTTCTCGGAATAGAATCGTATTTGAATAGTTAACTTGTGAATGGTGTTTTATAATATTGGATTATTTTAAAGCGTATAACAAATACTGCGACAAAACCATTCGAAAAGGACAACAAATTTCGATCTGGATGGAAGTTTATCATTTGACTGATGATAAGCTGATAACCATAGTGACCCTCAGGAAACAGGCGACTTCCAGTGTCAACTTATCTTAGCTCTTCGCTCAGCTATCCTAATCTATATTTTGGCGTTGCGGCTGCGAGCTTAGAAGTTAAGACCTATCATTTCTTAGCAATTTGAAATAAAGCATCTATGATTCAAGTCTTTGACAATTAGTATCTGAAGTTCTTTTTTGGGTTTCAATCTTTGTGAAAATTTTCCCAAACTTTTGGGAGTATACTGTATAATGGATCTATAATAATATTCTTTCCGATCCAGTGGACATATTCATTTGAAGATCTCTTTCTGAGAATTAAAACACAATAATCATCTCAAATTATGAAAACATCTTTTCTCATATAGGTATCATTCAGTATCATTTAGTCCAGCAACTACCAACTTCATAACAACATTATGTTCAGTCATTTCAACTTCAAGTTGATATGTTTCAGAAGCACATTCAATCAAATTTACAAACAATTAGAAATATACAACATTCCAGTTGAAACAAAATATAAGTTGAACACACGTATGTAGTCTCTAATCAGTAGTATAATTTTATCCAAAATGGATTGCCGAACTGAATTCGCAGATGAAGAATCTGTGAAAAATTACATAGAATTCTACAACGATTAAATGACTGCAGCTTACCAACACTCATTCGAAAAAATAAATTATCAATTTAGTCATTTTGCAAATGGTCGGTGAAAAATCTATACACAAAACGGAAGAAGTCGTCAAGGGGCCCAACCTTTCGAAAATTCCATTGATTGATTATAATTTAAACTTTGACTCCGTCGAATGGATCAACGTATACTACCCAAAAATCTAGAGAAAATTCAGAATACCATTCCATTTCATGGATTTCAAGTCCAGAATGAAGATTTGTTCATTTATCAGAATACTATGGCAGAAGCAGACAGTTATTTTTAAAATTTCCAGCATATATTTCTCTCATTGAGAAAGGTGATACTATGGTGAGCGCAACGAACTGTCATTATCGAGACCGGGGTTCGATTCTCGCCATGGTCGACCATATTGAGAGGTTTTTCCCTGGTTTTCCTCTGCCTTCAGGTATATATGGGGATAGTTCCATAAGGGGAACCCACCCACAGAAATGTATCGAATATCTGATATTTCGTTATTTATTGATGTATCAATGTTAAAATAGAATATTAAAAAATTGAAATGAAAAAAAAGTTGGAAATTCAGAGAAATTTTTGGAAAAACTAGTTGAAAAATGTCTTAAGGCGTTACCTGCACGAAAACCAATTAAAAGTTAGCATTGAGATGACAATTGATACATTGGTAGGGTGAACTTTCCTCTATCAGCTAAGCTATTTTTATTCAGCATACTTGAAGCTGTTTTGTTACAAATGGATAGTTCGGTTACCTTGATTTAGAAACAAAATTGCGTGACTTTCCCTGGTCTTATGTGCCAAACGCATAAGGTTGAACTGTTTATTGGAGCTCAGCCCAAAGCCAGTTCTGTTACAAACACATCGATAACACACATCGATACCACACATGATAAAATATCTCAATAAATGATGAAATGGTGTATGTAACGCGAGATGTATGTTTAGTGACCATTTTCATTGTCAACTGAAGCATGCATATATTATATCGTAGTGGCTTCCCGGATAAACGTATTGTTGTGAAACTGCTGCTCGCTAGTCAGAGAAGTACCTTCTGAAATACGGTTGATCCATTATATAAGCATTCAGAATATTCCCTAAAATAATCATCCTGGTGGAAACTTTTTTCCCTCTGGTGACTGGGGCCACCTTGAGAACAGTTCACGACCGACCTCTTCTCACTATTCGAAAACACCATATAGAATGAACTTTCACCATCTCATCATCTCATTTATCATTCACTAACGCCAATACATCCATCTTACACGTAAGTATAGTACGTCGCGGAACACAATATTAGCAAAAATCGCATATATCGATTGTTGGAAATCCACTAAACTCGACCTTGAAATCCTTCTCCCTTCCTCCTTCGACCTCCTCACCAAACCACCCAAATTGCCGCACTAATTCTCAAACTTGAAAGGAAAGTAATTAGTGCGCGGTGATGGGATTCAGTGTACGAAGGCCCAGAATTAGTGCGCAAATAGTCGATATCTCTCTCTCTCTCTCTCTATCTCTCTCTACATCGCTTTCTCTTTATCCTCTCTATATGTTTTTCTCTCTCAGTCTCTCTTCCATCTTCAATCTTCTGCTCAAACAATGTTTGTTCGATACTGTGTTTGGTTAACAGCTGCAAAGAAGCAAAGAGATTCAATTGATCACTCCCTAAAGCACTCGCTTCTTGAACCCTTGTGAATCCTATTCTAAATAAATATACCGTTTGATCAAGAAATGTGATTCTATATGGGTCAAGATCCACAGGCATTTCTCTCGCTTCAGTTATTATTTCCGGATGAACAACAATCATTGAGTTGAAATGTGTTGCAAAAAATTGCAGAAGTTCAATAAATGAAACTTCTTTCTGATACAAGATGATATTATTATATTAATGCCGACCAAACTTGGCATCTAAATCTTGAAGATTAGTGACCTTTTAGAATATACCGTGCTTATTGAGCCAAAATGGACTCATGCTCGCTCTAGCGGCGTACATGAGTACATCCGATAGAGCATAGTTGCTTCAATCTTCCTTACAGACGGCGATCAACCAATCCATTCAAATCATGGAATGATAGAAAGAAATTTCCGAGTGCATGAATTCTTCGAATGAACTCAGTATAGTTGTTTTTATATCACGTTAACGACTAAACCTCAAATTTAACCTTCGAAAATTTTCGAGCAATAATTGCATGAAGAGAAAAATGACCATTATGAATATTTTGTATTAACCCATTTATATCAACTTGTAGCTCGATCTGTTGGCTTTATATCCACATTTGGAGCAAATGCGACCATTTTCATGCCCTGTTCATCGCATGCAGGGGCGTCGGAACGTTTTGAAAGTTGAGGGGGGCAAGCTCAACAATTGCGACCCGCGGAAGAAGGAAGTATGGAGTGCCACATATTCAATAATATTTGAATATTTTTCAGGACAGAAGAGAAAAATACTAAAAATACCAAGACAGGGGGGGGGTATCTCAGTATGGGAAAGAAAATGCTATATAAGAACAGTTGTACAAAGGCCAATTAACGCGAAGCTTACGACCCAGGGGGAGAAGGAGGTGAGGACCCTTTCTGGCCTCGCAAGGAATTTTTTCAAACTACCCCTTTTTTGACACGATTTAACGTGTGTCAGATGCGATTTGGATGACAAAGTGATTGTTTTGAAGAACTAGAGGTACCCAACTGATATTTGCCAATCATAGTTATTGTATCTGCAAGGTCGTTCTGGCTCATTTTAGCACCACGGGCAAGGACTCAATTGTGAGCCCCAAAAACTGTATGCACATAGTGAAAGTGAATGCAAGTGCGGGAGGAATCAAGCCCCGCAGGGACATTTTCGAAAATCTATCTTTTTAATTACGGGTTCTACGGGTTTGGGAATTACACGAAATTTCTGGAATTCATGAATTCTTCAGTGTGGTAAGGAAGCTAGTTTTGCTGAATGGCTGATCCAAGAAAATAAAACGCTAAATTAATCTATCCTACGATTACAATGCTGTTCGAATAATAACATTTACTCCACCCAATAATGCATAAGTAAAATAGAATATGATTTATGCAATATTATTGTCAATAAGATGTCACAAATGTGCGCCGATAGCGCCCCTTACATTTGACGCCTCTGGCAGTCACGCTCTTTGCCCCTCCCCCCCCCTGGAAACGACCCTTATTGGAAGTTCTCTTTTTCCATTTCACTTTATTGTCATCGTTACGACTGTTGGAATTTTGGAAATTTACAAAAATTGTAATGTATAATTCAGATCTGGAAGAAGCATATATTGTTGCTTGTTGATTTCTGCTAACTCATAAACCGCGTACCAGAGCTGTTATTTCGAAACGGCACATCAAATTTCTTTAAATTACACTTTTTTCAATAGGTTCAACGTGTTTCAGATGAGATTCAGATGCCAAAATCAATTTTGTTCTAGAACTGAATGTGCTCAATGCAAGTGAAGTCCCACTCACGTTCATCCCTAATACACACATATGTATATATTACGCATTATGCATATATTTTGTATTCGAATTTCGGGCAAGGAGGGGCGAGGCTGTACATATTATAGGAGGGAAGGAGACAGAAAAATGTTCAGACTCGATTAAATTCATGTAACAATATGTGCAGCATGCATTTTTACCGTGACTCAGTCATGTCGAATATTCCTCTGCTGGATTGCTATCCTTGCCTTATGTAACAGTAACACTTACACTTCACTAGAACGTATTGTCTTCATCCAACCCTCAATACAATATGTGATAATTTTATTGTGACACTGAGCATCGCCAACTGGTATTCGATTTTCGTTTGTTTTATGTTTTCTGAAAGATCTTGTTTATATCTTTCAGAAAAAGTTGAGGGACTTTGAGTATTGTTGGTTTTTATATTTCTTGAAGTCATTTGAATCTAGTGTTTTTTGCATGTTTTCTGGGAGTGAGGGGTGCTCGGTTGGCTTAGGGGGGTAGGTTTATACCGTTGTTGTGGAGGGGGGCTGTTGGAGGGTCTAATATGTTGGGAAAAAAAACACAAATAGGCGTGCTCACTATCTCAGTAATTTTACCTAATATATGTCTGTTGGTAGAGTTGTCGATAAAACAATGTATTTGTCAACTGTCAATCACTCGAACACAAAATCACGAGAACCAATAATATCACCGTCTCACTCTCATTCACATGAAATAGACCTACATTAAACACACTTTGAATACATGTAATCGAACCGCGATGAGTAGTACACACGTTGTTATCCTTAAAGGGCACAACTGCAACTATAGATTGTTTGCTGAAACCGGTAATAATATTGGTATCCCACGTAGTGAGTTCATCATAACAAACACACAAGATGCAATATCAATAACGATTGACTGTACGCTAGAGTTGGAGGAGGAGGGAGGGGGGAGGGTAAAATAAATAAATATGTAGGTATACGAAACAAGTTCAGACAAAACTAGAAAAAATGAGATGTGATGATTATCATTCATTATCTTCATTCATTATCTAACATAGCATATATTCATGACAATATTTCATGTCACTATATTATATACTTACATTACTAATTTGCTATGTTCGGCAGTTAATATTAAATTCGGTTATCGAATACATATTGTGTATTTATATGTGTTATACGTATATGCCTAAGCCACCCCCAGTGGTTTAGCAAGCTGAGAAACCGATTGAGAAACTGAAGCGGAGATGGACATAGGTTCGAGAGCGGGCATGATCCGCTTATTCGCATAGCAAATGATCCCACTGTGGGTGGGGTCGTCAAGCAAACTATGAACTATCGTCATGTCGAAAATTACCATTAGTCGAATAAAAAGTATAGTAATGTGCTAAATGTTGTACGCTATTTGAACACATCGTCAAAAAATGAACTATAAATTATATGTAATGTGATAATGTCAAAGCAATTACCATTTCTCGTACCATATTATATTCCAACGTTATGCATATGCTCATTACTCATTGAAAACAAAACGTGTAACACATTTTCAGCTAATTTTAATATTAAAAATCAAAAAATAGAAGTTCCACATCGTTCCGTGAAACTATCCAGTACTATTTACACTTCATCCAGACTAAATTATATAATCATTATTCATTTGCTTCGTGGTTTTTTATTTTCGTATAACTGTATCTTCACACGTAACCATAACGTAACTGGTAGAGCTTAAAATTATTCTGTGAAGTAGGAACGAATATACGAATTCTGAAGCTATCCCTAGGGACCTGAATTAACACCATTAATACTAACAATAGGCTGCGTTATTGTACCGCACAAAGAAGTTACACCACAGGATTTAATTTCTACACCAGGAAGTTATTTAGAATGAAAGACAAACATTAAAAATCGCAATAGTAGGGTAGAAAAAAGCCGTTAGATGTTTAAAATTAAATGTTTTATACACTGGTGGGTTGGTGTAGAAGGAAATTGAGGGTGTGGTGATACTTTGGCCGCACGTAGATATGGCCAAAGGGATGATTTCACAGTAAAGAACAAGGGTGAAGCGTGTATACAGCACCCTACAAAAGTAAATATTGAAAAAATCCCATAGACGAGTAATGGAATTATTTTTTTCTCAAACTTTACGGAAACAAATGAAAAATAGGGAAACTCAATTGTTATACGAAACATTATTATACTAGGAAAACGCCTTATATGCGTTGTGAGATGAGCTTAGAAGTATGGAAAAGTAGAATTAGGAACATTTGGTCAGCTCAATGTACATATACAGGCCATGGATCACTTCGAAGGTTTAAAAACCGCGGCTGTCTGTTGGTATATAAACCTTGGTTTCCAAACAATTATACCAGTGCCTTCTTCATATCCATCACAGATTTTAAACGTTTTGATTTATTGGTGACACTTGTTGCTCACATTTAATAGTTTCTTAATTGCTTGCCTAATTGCTTTTATTGATGTGTAAAAAAGTACATTAAAAATGCGTTTTCTTCGTTATTTCACATCCGATTGTTCCATAAATCGCTTAAAATAGGTATGATAGATCTTTCCACATTCAGTATAAATTTGAGAGATTTTGAAAAAAAAAATCCAAGTATTTCTCCCCTGACCTATCCTTATGGGGAATTTCCATACTTTCCAATTTTTTTCCGGAAAAACCGTTCAACCGATTTTTCTGAAAAACAATCGCAACCTATTCTGGTATAACACCAATTCGTGAAAAAAGTTTCGAGTTGATTGAAACTTTTTCCTGACCTGTATGCCGCGTACAAAATTACACAAAAAAAAAAAAAAAAAAAAAATAAAAACCAAGCCCAAAATTTTCCGTATATGGAATGGAAATCTTCGCTACGCTCATCTAATTAACGAGAATCCTAGGAAAACGCCTTATATGCGTTGTGAGATGAGCTTAGAAGTATGGAAATGTAGAATTAAGAACATTTTGTCAGCTCAATGTACATATACAGGCCATGTATCACTTCAAGGGTTTGAAAATCACGGCTGTCTGTTGGTATATGGACCTTGGTTTCCCAACAATGGTAGTGGTACCAGTGCCTTCTTGATATCCATCACAGATTTTAAACGTTTTAATTCATTGGTGACACTTGTTGCTCACATTTAATAGCTTCTTAATTGCTTTCTTAATTGCTTTTATTGATGTGTAAAAAAGTACCTTAAAAATGCGTTCTCTTCTATGTTTCACATCCGATTGTCTCACAAATCGCTTAAAATATGTACGATAGATCTTTCCACGTTCAGTATTAATTTGATAGCTTTTGAAAAATTTTGGTTTTCCAAGTATTTCTCCCTGGCCTATACTTATGGGGAATTTCCATACTTTCCAATTTTTTTCCGGAGACACTGTTCGACCGATTTCTCTGAAAACCAACCCAACCTATTCTGGTATAACACCAATTCAGGGAAAAAGTTTCGAGTTGATTGAATATTTTTCCTGACCTGTATGCCGCGTACAAAATTACACAAAAAAAAATAAAAATAAAAACCAAGCCCAACATTTTTCGGTATATGGAATGAAAATCTTCGCTACGCTCATCCAATTGACGAGAATATTAATCTGCAATTATATATTTGGGACGTATTCGGGACGGGATTGTCGGTACTTATACATTCTACCACGATTCATGTAATGAACAAAAAAAAAGCATTTTCCCACATTCCATTCCATGAAATTATTTATCTCTCTGTATGAATAAAAACTATAAGTATCATTGCACACATGTGTGAAATACAGAGAAATATGGCACGTCAAACTCACAATGCAAAATTGAGAAATATAATCAAGATATAATAGAATTTTCACAGAATTTCAGTCAAATGATATAATCTTACGTATTCTCAGATTGGTTCTATTACCTCGGCAAACAACAAATATTGAGAAATACTGTAATATGCCATACTGTGATAAATACTGTGATAACAAATACTGAAACTGGCAGTACAGCAGTAACTTGCTTGATCCATGTGACCTGTGAGGGTATCCTGGTCCACCACAGTTCATCTCTATATAGATAGTTTACTCGCCAATGTCTGAAACTAGTACGCCAATACATCTGAAGAAATGGCCGTGGCGACTGCTGGGCAGCAACACAATCCAGCATGTCTGTAGCGCTTTGTAACAAGCAGGAGGCCTACTACTAGCAAACTGCAAATTGTGGATTAGAAGAGTCTGTTAATAAATTATTGGGGGTAAACGTGGGGGGTCAGTCTTATTTTGACATTGTGTAACATTTATTGGTAGTAAATGTTTTTTATATGATCAAATCCTAATATACAGTTTATAACTTTCACAACACTTAAATACAGTCAATTTTAACTGTAATATTGTTTATTGTATATTAACCACACTGTCGCCTTTATTCACCGTGATATTATCACTATACTTGATTAATTAACATAGGACAATAGATCAGTAACGTAATTAAATTACGCGGTGACATAAAAGGAAATGCGGAAATTAATTGTCTAACGAAACACTGTAATGAGTGAAGACTTTCAAGACGTACTCACACGAGGCGGAGTCACATAATACGTATAATCAAGTACACGTGCTTTAAGTATAATGGAACTAATTACGAGCCTAACGTTTCTTCAGCGTTCGCAGAGCTTTGACGTAACGTTGAAAAATATTGTAATACACATTGCTTCACAAGTATTTGCAACGACGTGCAACAAACGCGCTTGCCCCGTGTGAGCGGGAGATGAGGAGTATATCGGGCATCGGTTCGATCCCCGTCACCGTCCATCTTGACATATATTTTTCGAAGTTGAGGTGAATGCGAGGATAGTTTCCACAATGTAGGCCGCGGCGACTTTCTTTATCAACCACCTTTTCCATTACCGTTAAATAAGAAGCCTTGATCTCATCATCCTGTCGGGTCATTGATTATTATATTCAACGTCAGTTCATCTTAGTTATCATGAGTGCGTCGTTCTACCGTCTACCAGCCAATCAGTTGTTTTTCTTATTCACGCCTACATGATATCCCTACAACTTCAAGAAATTTACGCTTCCGAAAGATTCAGGGCCTGTTCTCATCATGAACCTAGACTCGAAAAATTATAACACCATGAAAATACCATACATATGTACATAAAACGGTGATATTCATGTTTCTCATGTTGGTAAACATCCCACTTCTTACTTGGTTTGAAGTACACCAGATGTTAATGGCCAATAGAGACGAAGATGACGTTCTCGCGAGGACCGCGAGGCTGTAAAAACACTGTACGTCTGGAGACGATAATCCACCTGTAGCTGGCTGTAGGGGCTAACAAACGAGTGTCGAGTGGATGTATCATCAATCACGGCGCGAGCTGATAAGAGGTGGCGTCGGGGCGTGGGGGGCGTCGGCGGCGTCGTGATGGTAGCCATTAGTATCTGCAAGACAGGCGTCTCAATTGTCATGCAGTTACACTGATTATGTGGTGATATATTAATTCTTAATTATCATCAAAATTCTGATATAAAATATTTGTCTTCGTATTAAGACTGAGGATTATTTTATTAGACTGTTTTGAAGGGCAAATTCACTCTTGATTGGCTTTGAGAATGTCATGTCACCAATATGAATGATTATATTCCATATCCAATCCAATAGGAGTGATCAGTATGCGTTTATGATATGGGCGAGATAGGGTTTATTCAAATAGCTTTCAATCGAAAGTTATGTACACAACTTGATTTTCATATAGTTATGAGCCTTCTACGTGCATTCATTTATTTATCCATTCATATATCAAATATCCGGTTCTTTATTTTCTGAAATATGATCCTATATTCCCTCATGAACGACCAATTCAAATCTCTTCAAACTTGGTAGACATATTATGGAGTGAAACAAAATCAACATTCCGTGTGGATTTCATATCAAACGGATGAAATACAAAAATTGAAAATTCTGCTTAGTGCTATTCTCATAAAGATTTCCAAAGTTCCCGAATATTTTCCGTGCACTCGTTGATTCGAAATCGGTCAAAAACGAACCAAGCCAATTTTGATACGACACAAATGTTTAGAAACATTGTCCAGTCGATTGGTTACTTTTCCTGTCCTCTCTATGACACGTACAAACGAGCCAACGAGCAGAAAAAGGCATGAATTTTTTCAAGTTTGAAAACCCCCGATTTTTTTGAGTGAGTGAAAAGGAAGTCTTTGCTACGATTATCTATGATGATAGATTCCATTCCAATGAAATTGGTGTGAATCCATGAATGTGATGGTCTACTACCATAATTACAAATTCTCAAAAAACAATTGCATGATGATTATGTTATTTATCAATGGGGCATGGGAGTGATCAAGCGAAATAACAGTTTATTCGATCATAAATTTCGAATGATATGAGATATCAAATTTCTAATGCCGAAATGAGCACCAATTTCAAGCACCATCGTGGTACAATTTTCAGCACCATCGTGATATGAGTAGACATTATTTACCGGTAACTGATTTACCTCCTAATTTGTTATGTCTATATACACCTGAAAAAATACATTCCCAGCTGTAAACTTGTGACAAATGTTGGAATGGTCAGGTTTTATCTGACATCAATTTGTAGGTGTAACAATTGACTGGGTTCATCCCAAATTTCAATTCTGATATCTTCTGAACATTACGGAAATTAATTTGTACTCTCCTGGAAGTTTCGTCCATCAATAAACTGATACTTCCCCGAATCAACTTTTATATGCTCTTTCAAACCAATTGTTTGTACAATATACAAAGTTTCATTCTTATTCTGTTTCATTAATTTTTAATCAAAAGCCTTACACAATTCAGGAATTCATGAAAATCTACTCATTCCTTTGTGGATAACTAATGCTTGTTTCTGGAGGAACATTCACTGTAATTCTTCGACTCCAGTTTGAATTATGTTTCAAAGTTCAACAAATTCTGTCAAACTAACTTTTCTTCATTCTTGAAGGAAAAATGCACGTTAGGTATGCAAAAGTAAAATCAAAGGTTTCTGAAACTGGAGCTTGCAAGGAACCTCGTTAATGAATCATTATATTCTTTCTCAATTCCCATGATATTTCATGAACTCATGTGTGAGATAACAAAGAAAAATTGTATTAAAAAATAATTGGAATGATAACAGGAAATGATGAATAGATTATCAACAGAAATTGTTCGTCTAGGTTTGAAGTCAATTTGAAGTCAATTTCGATTTAAAATCAAATATGGTGAATTCACAATATTCCAACATATGACTCAATATTAGAATATTTTGTATCCCCTTGAAACTAAGAAAGTGCTGATATGCACATTCTTTTCAATAAGATCATTGCTGATTCATTCATAAGCATTATGCCGCTTTTGAGCTCGCGTTGAGAGCGACGCTTCACAAGCGTCAGGCGCGCTGACCAATCAGATAGCGTGTTACGCGCGTTTGCCGCGTCAACAGCAAGCTCGCGTTTGGCGCGTAGGGACATCAACTTGGTTGAACTTTTGACGCGTCGCACGCAAGCATTCATCGTTCACTGTCCACTCCGACCGAACGTAGGCCTACAACTGTATACTACAAGGCCGTAAAAAATAACCTCACAATCAATTTCGATTCACGTGAGAATCTTCAAACTATGGAATGCTTTTGTGACATTAATGACTAGTGATTTGTTGTAAAATTGAGACAACGGAACAAGGATTTCATTGCACTGTTGGAGTTTTACCATTCAATTAACGTTCAAGGTGGGAGCCTTTACAATTAGACCTAAGCTTAAATTTCTTCGCACTTCCAATTGATAATTTGACCGAATATAAAATCGTTCCGGTATTTTCTTATTAAAGAAAATGATGAAAACAAGAACGACAACTTTACGTCGCCAAATATCAAGCTCAAAAGATAATCTGACAGTTCATATTCATAATTTGCTAGACATCCATTTTTCTATGCACTTTTGACGCGCACGAGTGAATAAATGAAGCTACTCCCGTGACGTAATAAAGTGACCAACGCGACTAAAAGCGACTACTCTCTTAAAAAAAAAAACAGTTCAGGCAGATGTCTTTCCGTGACATTTGTACTGAAAATAGCTTGAATATATTCATCAGACAATACAATACAATTCGGATCATTTCAATTGGGTATTATGTTGAAATCACCGGAGTTCAGAAGCCCAATAACACTTTACAGCCACTTCAATAAGCAGAAACGAACAGATTTGTCAAGTCTCCACGAAATCTAATACCAGTAAGAAGCAATCACATTGTTATCGGTGGCACCCTTCACCCCTGCCTCCCTCTATCCCCCGCTTGTTATGAATACCGGCATTTTGTTAATGATCAAACTGACATTGACAGGTTACATTGTTGAACACAATCGAATTAATGATCTGTATATCGATTACATTGTCACACTTTTAATGGGTTTTAATGGGTTGGCGGTATCCGGTTGCTAATTGGTTAGTACATGTATACACGAGAACAAATACGAGCACATTATATTACATCATCAATTAGAATCATTTTCGATCATGTTATAAATCATTTGAATCAATATTTTGTAATTTTTGATTGGTTATGAAACTGCAGTTCGAAATATGAAGTTTGTTATTTATTTCAATGTTGGTGTTTATGGTACAAACGTTAGCGATCGCCTATATATCATACATTTATAATACGTGCATGTGCTGAGTGTTTGGCACTTGACTTCAGGTGAACTACTAACCATCTAGATATTCACAAGTACAAGTATCTATATCACAGAAGTGTGGTTCATATTGAACATTTTCATAATTATTCACTCATAATATAATTCAATTCAATTCGAGAAGAAATAATCAAGAATTTGAATTTTGAAGATATTTGATTTTGGAACCCTCACAAAATAATCATTCAATGACATAATAGTTGTGTCTCATTCAATTCATGTTCGAAGATTGACTATTAATTTGCATCGGCCAAAACTCGTGTGTTCTCTTGTACCATAATGGTAGCCTATTGTACGTATTAGTCTGAGAAAACTAGGCTAATTTTAAAAGAGTCGAAAGAAGTGGAGATAACTCGTGATTCCACCAACAAATTGAATAACTCAAAGTGTAGATTGTAATTTTTCTGATAACTTATACTCAGTTTCTATCCAAGATACAATTCATGATAAAGAAGAGACGTTGAAATAGCAGAACCACTGAAAATATATGGGGGTAGAATCATAATAATAAATATTTCATATTAGTATTATTATTGAACCATCCAAAACGGGACTGATTATCGATATAAAGTTGTTTATGTTTATGTTTATGTTTATTTTTCCAAAGATTTGTACATGATACAAATATAGAAAATATCATAACTTAAAACTAGAAATGAAAATAATTAAACAGAAAGAGATAATTGAAAAAGATAGATAATAAATGTAAGATGATGGAATGGTTGACTAGTGTGACTTTGAAGTCAGAAATTCATTGAGGTCATAGAATGGGTTCTGAAGTAGAGAAGATTTCAGGTTGTATTTAAAAGATGAAAGTTTTGTAAGGGTAAGTTGTGGAGTAGTGCCAATTGAATAGTGATTTAATACAGATCAAACCACTCAAATAATCTAGGTGTTGGTGGTGTCGTTACCGCAAGTCGTATATTCAAATGTGTCCTGTGATATAGGAATGCATTATCAAATAAGCCAACAAATATATCAGGGTAAAAACAAATAACCACATAAATTAACAAGAAGTTTACAACAGGGTCGATCAAGCCACCTTCATATCCACAGTACCATAGGCTACCGACTCTGATTATACGTTGATTTACATTCGTTCCACAATCACACAAGCCAACTTGATCGCTAGTTTCCCACGACAATATGCATTTGACGTCTATTGTTACGTCAATCCAAAGATAATATTAGATCGGCTTCCAGCGTATATAGATGAACTCGTGAGCCTTGCATTATTGTATATTATTGTAAAGGCTTACATACAGAAGGGTGTGGTGACGCTAAGTGACATGCGAGGAAGGCGAGTAATGTGGAGAGGGGTGTTGGTGAGGGGGTACTCCTCGCGTCGCGGCATCCCCCTAATTGACATCATTTTCACATCATAATAAACGAACATACACGCACACGGAACGCGTGTGCACGTGCTCACCCCTAGAAATCCACCCCTAGCTCTCTGTGACATGTTCTTTTGCTACATGCGTCACATATGTATCCCTATATGACTGTAGGGCATGATTTCAATTACGCCCTGTGAATGCCTGGTTCCTAATTGTTAGTTAGTTGGGCTGGACAATTAGTATCGTTATTTGACTTTACGCGTGCCGTGTTCACGAATGAAAGGACAGCTTTCAGTGAAGTGAGAATTGAGGTTGAACTTCAAAGGCGTTGACAGAATCGAATTCAGGGTCCGTGTTTATAGCTTAGCGAGGTGTATTCGAAATAATAGAGAATTTTCTTTTCAGATAATTTTGAAGTACCGGTATAAGCCTAAGTCACAATCTATGTAGGGTCCATGATCAAGATTCCTTCCACATCACGCAAGGTCCACCAACATTATGCATCCAAATTTTTGGTGAAGGCAGATTATGGAAAATATGTGTTCAATTTGAATAGTTGAATATTCAAATATGTATTGAAAAACAGACATGTTTTAAAGTAAACAACAACTCACATCGTCTTTGGTTACCTCTCTTTTGAATCCCACTTCACTCATTATTGTTTACGTGTATGTTGACAATTTCGAAATGATTATATTTCATTGCGTATCTTTTTTTTATTACATGGTATCATGAACGTAGAATGAAGTATAATACTTTGATTTAACAGATAGTCCAAAACGTTATAAGTTGTGCTCACTTTGAAATGTTTTTCGAATGAATATTTTGAGTATCTTCACAATTTGTCTTCACGTCAATATGAATTATATCAATAGCTTTCGTTCATGTAAATAAGCACAATTTAAATGGACGATGAGAGCAATTGATTCTTTTATCTTTTACGGAATAACACGTCTTACCTAAATGACGGTTGAATGACCGTCATCGAGTTACTTCCAGAGTTCATAGATGTTGGTTCAGGATTACATGTTATTCAGCTGTTATTGGTTGAGTATAACTTCACACGTAACTATTCAACAGAACATAAATCATTCGGTAATCTGGTCTAAATAGAGCTTTAAATATTATATGAAAGTAATATCAGATTCAATGTAAATGTTATGTACTCCTAAAATGAATTGAAAAATCACCATAAAATGATTCGAGCAATGATAGCATAATCTTCATATTCGACATTTTTTCATATTCGAGAACGAGCCATTTTATGATTGAAATATCATTTATGAGTTGAAATTAACATTAGAAAATCTCGAGAGTGTATGCAAATAATACACGTCCCCAATCTGGAGGAAAATTTTTGGTATTTGTGGTTACGAAAAAAATTGGTATAATGGAAATACATTGAAAGTCCATGAGACTCGATTTAGCGGAATATCAGTTGATTGGTGATAACTTTTGAAGGATATAAGATATCGGAATCCTAATAACTTCAAGATGGTCTAAGTAATAACTATTGATCTCAAATCGCCTGATTGTCACGCGTATACGGTTGAAAATACACATTAGTTATTACTTACACCACCGTGAAGGTATTGAAATTATCTGTGTTTGCTCGTTTTCAGAATTTCAATATCTTTTAACGTCCAAAAGTTGTTACCAAAACACTGATATCCCGCTAAATCGACCCCATGGACTCTTAAGTAGATTCAACTAGTATTTTAAATATATTCAGTTCTCACACCACAGTCCACTTCATGTAATTTGGACAAGCCGCGCTCCTTTAACTTCAACTAGATATTCCTATGAAGTCTTCTCGAAAACTATAGGCTTCTGTCAAGTGACGTCACCCTTTATTGAAAGAGACAGACAACAATATCCACCAGTTGGAATTGACCAATCAGAATGTTTGTTAGTTCACCAGTTCACTATGTTGCTATGGTAACAATTGTTTGTCATCTGTTACTTGACAGAAGCCTATACACACCTTCACTTATTTGAAATGAATATACTAGGAATCTTCACACTTTGGTGAAAACTGTCAAAGTCTACAAAGCCGTGAATCATGGTGAGCAAGATACTGAATGAAAAATAACCACTACTTCCATCTATATAATAAGAATTTAAATTAAATAAATATTTTCTGAAAAACGTTTGGTCCGATCTCAATGAAGAGCCATAAGACCCCTAATGTGTATCACGTACATTTGTATTCATTTCCAAGAAAATATTGAAAATTGTGGGAGATATTTTCCCTCAATTTTTTTTCACCCTGTCATATCTTATGAGCTTCTCAACTTGATAGCTTTTCTCAGAGGTGGTTCTACTGATAAGCCTCAAGAACTGAACAATTCTGAGAGGATGAATACACACATCTAGAAAAAGTTATGTCTCAATCAGGAGAACCGTGAGACCTGTGAGTACGAACAAACGATCGAATAGAAACACAGACGAAGCTCCATAAGAGTGAGGTGGAAGATTTCGCTATTACTCAAAAAATTGTCGTTTTGTTTCACAAAAAATTAAAAAATTCACAACTTGAATAACAAACCAATATAATTTCATTATTGTTCCTGCTTATGAACAATGAAAGAGTCAACAAAACAACGTTTTGCATCAATACGTATAGCTTCATTCCTTTTTTCAGCTGTATTTTGATTCCCCATGTTGTGTTATTGATGGAATGAATGGAACCATGTGTTTTATGGGTCAGTAGGACACCAGACGTTATACACATAATGCCGTATGGTGGAGCCCGATTAATTAAATACTCAATACATTGGAACCGAATCTTTGTATACACATATTAGTATTTAGTCCCATTGATGTTGGTTGGTTTGCAATTTAAACTCTACCTCTAATCAATTCATTCGCTGCAACATGACTGGGAACAAATCGACGAGTTGCAATTTGACACAGTACACTCCAATCAGTTGGAAGTTCAACTTCGAATTCAATTGTGAATATATTAGATCGGAATCATGATATGTGAAGGATATATACTTCTATCGTTCCACACTTTTGTCCTGAAACTTGTCTGAAAAAATCGAAAAAAAAAACGGAAAACATTCGAGAGATTCTCGTCCAAAAAGGAGGATTGCATGTATATTCACACACACGCGCACATTAATATATATATATATATATATATATATATATATATATATATATATATATATATATATATATTATATAATAAATAGGAAAACGTTTGTCTCAGCCTAGCCAATATAGCAGTGGACTAATGATATAGAAATGATCATCAAACTGTACTTCGATATAACAATATGGAATAATGATAATATATTAAAGAACAAGAACGAAAACAAATCTTTACAAATTGTCACAAAACATGATAACGCATTAAAATATTATTATAATAAAACCATTTCGGTGAATAAACCATACTTTCTTGACGCTGTGATAATATCATCTATTTCGTATATCTGATTACGTATCTGATAGCTCTGTCTCAATATGTACACTATTATACATATATGTGATTATATAGACAAGACTACATAATTCTGACTGAACTGGACAGTAATTTCCATAGACCTCAAAGGCAATAGTATTTCCAAGTCATCTTCATGAATATGCATCCAATTTGACTGTGTTAGTTAGGCAAATGGTGGCTCTACCGAATATGAAGAAGCTATACACAGCCTCCTCTGCTTGGGTGACTGGTTATATTTACTAGAGTGTGACGTCATAATATAAACCCTGAATCGTAATGTTTATAATATTTTGGGCACATGAATAAAGACAATACAATGAAATAAACATTCTATAGTGTTTGTGATGGAGTTGGTACTTTTAGTTGGATTAAAATGTGTAATTTGAACAACAAAAGTTGTAGTGAGTATAACTGTGAGGTATATGTTATACAATTATACTATTTTTCCTACGTGAATTACATTGTGGTATACAGAGTTGCAATTCCTTCATACTCATTATAATGTCAACAGTAGAAAGTTATGGAGAAACTGGTTTCCTTTATGTTTCAAGTATTTATATTCTCCATTCGTCTTGCTGAACCTTTCATTATTTAAAACTTAATATCAGGGAAAACAAACTTTACTGCCTAAAAAAAATAAGCCAGTTATCAATTATGCTGATTTCAAAATCACAGCATCTTAGATCGTGATATGTGAATATATCTTCTACATATAGTATTCATCAGTCTAGGAAATCATTATTCAATGTGAAAAATGGATAACATATTTTTCTGTTCAAATTATTTCTTACTCAACTTTCTTCAGTACCGGTATCATTATAATTTTTCTCACTAATATTCTTCTTTTAAACCACGTATTTCTCATTATATTTATTTCATCAGCTCGTATTAACTCTGCGTAGCCCAGTCAACACACACAAATAACAAGCACAGCTCTAGAAACTGAAGTTACTGCATAGATTAAGGAGGTTTTCATTACTCTATGGTTACTGTTCAGCCTGTGTTTGAGTCCCGCATAATGCATGTATTTTTGTAAACGTCTCTTTCAATCATGATTCTCATAATTTAGTTTCATATTTTCATTCGTACTTCCGAACAATCTGACTGTAAGTTGAATTATGAGCAAACAACATTCATCATTTGATACACTTTTTCTCAATGGAGCGATTTTTATATTGATATGACTATTCTCTACTGATCATTGAGCTGGATACAATAAGGATCAACAAAGCTTGTGCGTGGTTTAGAATTAAGTATGTTTTCCTATGGGATATGTATAAGGTTCTTCTTCTCACTCACGTGTACAGTGATAGATATTCATATTTTGTTTCGTCTCCGTGATTTCATTATACGCGCTAAATCAATGCAAAAATCACATATTTTGATTATATTCATATATATATATATATATATATATATATATATATATATATATATATATATATATATATATGCAGCGCAGAGGTTAACGCGCTTGCTTCATGTGATCCGGGAGGCGAGGGGAATTCCGAACCCAGTTCGATCCCCGCCGCCGACCATCTTTGCAGAGGTTTTTCATGGTTTCTCTCTGTAGTCTAGGCTAATGCCGTGATGGTTCCTACAATAAGTCGGCCATGACCGCTTCCTTTCCACTATCCTTCTCATTACCCATGAAGAACCTTCATCTCATCATCCTATCATCTCATTAATCATCCATCCGACGCCATTAGATCTCAGTTATCATAACAGTGCGTCATTAAACCCAATACAAATAAACAAACAGACAAACAATATATATATATATATACATATATATATATATATATATATATATATATATATATATATATATATATATATATATATATATATATATATTTATATATATACATATATTTATATATATATATATATATATATATATATATATATATATATATATACATATACATATGTATAGATGACAAAAAACAAGAGAATCAAGGATGGATGAAAGTTTCAGATAATCAGATATTTTACTGCCAATCCAAATCCAAATATAAATAAGAAATATGATATTTTCATCTTGTTTATCAATGGTATTTAGAAAAAAATCAGTGTATCAACAGAGAAGTAATTATTCTATTAATTATATCACTTCTAGGCGCAAAATGCCCTAGTCCCACTTTCCAACTTTCATCCATTCAATTAATTATTCTATACAGAGTCCATTTGACAGATCAATAGTCTACCAGATCACTATGACCGTACAATATTCCAAATGTATAATTCTTCCAATCGTTTAGGATGAATACCGAAATAAAACTTCCAAAATGTGAGGAAAAATCCAAAATGTTCTCGAAAAAAGATGTTCCATTCCGATTACAGAATTTATGGAAGAGTAGGTCAAAGTTTTCCTTCTCATATTCAATTTGAAAACAATATGTTCTGACCGATTGGTATTCGCTTATATTCCAAACTTGCTTCGACACAATGATTCGCTGAACACAATGAAAATATTCGTGAGTCCACATATATGTTTATATCATCGGCTGCGGATGAGTAATCAATCAATTAAAACAATATGCGGAACAAAACTATCAGCTTCGAACTCATAACCGTCTGGGTATTCAATTATTGTGATGTTGGTACCTGAGTTGCTGGCTACGTTACAATCTGCCCGCTGCTCCAATCAAGTTGCTGATCAAATATTCTTTCTATCTCTTGAGGATGAAACCAAGAATAACGATAAAAAAGTTGGCCAAAGAAACTTGTCGGGAAAGAATTTGTTCAAGTCTTGCACAAAGTAATTGAACGAAGAACAAAGAGTTTAAATAATACTAAAATGAATATAGAATGTAGAATTCTCGTATATGTATATCATCAATGTGACTCGGTCTCCCTCATTTCTCATTTCATTTCATTTGCGAGATGTTGGTTTTAACTTAGGTTTAACAAGAGAACGTCGTATTTATGTTTCATTTGGAACTTTATTGTTTTAACTTTATATTGCTAGTGCTGCTATCTACATCTTGTGCTTCTCAACATAACCCAGAAACATTACGATATTATATGCCTTTCATATCTGCAAGTTATTTGTGTAGCTGAGAGGAACAAGAAGGATCTTTTGACCACAAAAATGGCAATTACTTTCTTGAGATAAGCATTTGCACTTATCTAACGATATGATGAACAAATTGAAGTCATCATTAGATCGGACCGTTCGTATAATGAAAGCTGAGATTATAATGTTGATTAAATTTAAGGAATGTACGTGTGGAATTTGAGAAAAGTTGACAAAAACGACCTCGAATAATTTGCCAATATTATTAGTAATCAGCTAACGATAACACATTGACCTCAGTGCATATGGTATATATTGAACTTTTTCTGATGTGCATCTCAAAGCATTTGACCGTAATTGCAATCAAAATGTACGCCCAATTGTTGATATTTGTTTCTGTTTCATTTTTTTCTGGAACTGATAAACCATGAACATAGTTCTATCGATGTTTTTGTCATCTCGGTAAGCTTGAATGTTAGACTTCACAGTGTACATCATAAACCAACTTCTCAGAGTATTAATAAAAACACAGATTTCTCCATGATGATTCATTGATATATCAGGGTGATTTGGTAGAATTATTGTAAACTTGATGACGAGTTTTTGTAGGCCTACTGACATACTCCAGGTAATTCTTGTAAAATAATTGATACATTGTATCGATATCTTTATTCACGAATAAAGAAAGTAATTTCTATTCCTAAAAATTCAGAAATGTAATTCAATAATAATATCTCACCCGCGACCTCACCTAATCGGATTTCAATGATCTGTGAAAATGTTGCAGTATAAACGTGTAATTTTATTTCCGTACTATATCCATTGCTTCTGTGAATGGATTGTATTGATCTACAGTACAAAGCACTCCATTATTCCATCGTGCCCTGATTTGGCCCAAATTGATAATATATCTTCATAACCAGTTTCTTTGATGTTCAATGATTCAATGACTTGGCGTTCTCTCAGATAGGCCTACATAGACATACACGGTATTGAAAATGTTTCTTCTCATATTCAGGCCATGGAAATCAGTGATCGTGAAACTATTTCGAAAATGATTGAGAGCGTTTCAAGATGACGTATATAACACTGTATCCAAGAACTACCAATTCTGGTGGAAGGGCCATATGCTAAGAAAGTATGCACGTAGTATGAGACAATAATTTGGTGGAAGGGTCATGTTGCTTATAAAAAACAATGAAAGCTGTGGATGGGTTCCTGTGGATGAGAAATTTTGTGCAAATACAGATGTGAAATTCACATTTAACATTTTAAATACATTTCCATGTTGTCATGTTCATTTTCAAATGTGAATATTCTATCCTATATCTTGAAAAAATACAATTTTCTCGAGCATAGCTAACAGAGACTTGATTCATCATTACTCTTCACATCTCTCAATTATTATTAGTCTGTTCATTTCACAGATCATTCAATGGTGTACAAAAATTGCGAAGAAACATAAATACAGATGAATCAATTCATTCATAGCCTGTATTCAATTCCGAGCCAAGAGATTCTACATTTTCTCTTCATTATGTTATGATGGTGATGAATTGTAATTAAAATGTTGAATGGACCCTTCAGAGAAAATTCATAACATGAGCCATTTTTAGCGAGTATGAATAGATTCAGTAATGAAATGATCAAGAATTAGGCCTATATTATATTTTATTGAGAGTCAATCATGAAGATAAAAGTATTAATGCCATACAAATGACACATGCACAAATTTGAATAATATATTTCTGAATTGAATCAATAATGGATATGTTTTTGTATAAAAATCTGATTCAACAAACATCCTATCTATATTTGTATTGTTGAATCACTAATACGCGCATTTCAGGATGAAGCTTTTGTAAATGACGTTAGAAATACAATTATGATCTGACAATCGTTGTAGTAATCGTCTTTTATGATAAAAGCAAACAGAACTAAAACCAAAATGAGTCTTAGAGTAGAATACGAGTTGTAATAGTTGAGCAAACTATGATTTATCAGCGTTAGAAGGATTACGTCATCTCGTTAAGATGAATGCAGCTCAGCAGCGTCGTAACCATGGTTACGAGAACTTCACCACCTTTTATGCCAACACGCCCTATTAAAAGCCAATAAAGATTTCTGGCTATCTGCCAAGCGATATCTTTAATATATAAACTTTACTCTTCAACTTATAGAACGGTTGTACTACCTTGATCTCGATACCAAAAATTCTCAACTATGAACGTGAACTTTCCACATTTTATTAGATCTTATTATATATTAGTTATCATATATTTTGAAAGTCGTAAAAAGTTGTAAAAAAACTATATATAGATGTTTTCCACTGGGAAAAGATGGCTTTTTTTCTGTAGTTCATCTTGAACAGAAATCGATGAGAAAATGCATGATTTTGGTGCGTTCAGAAATCTAAAATGAATTGTGAGATGTTCAAACATGCTAATTAACTGACACATTTGTTCAAGTTTTGAAATAAATTTTTAATCACCTACTACTATGTTTGTTTCCTTATCGCAATGTTTTATGTAAATATTCAATTCAAAGAACAGCGCGTTTTAAATGGCACTCGCTCCACAGAGTTTAATTGTAGGTAGGGATGTAATTAATTCCTGAGAGCATTTAGTGGATGTGCTCACCTAGGAAGGGGGAAGGGCGAGAGCACCCTCGAGGGGGTTGCGAATGAGCAATGATACTAGTAGTGGCTTTTCGGTTAGGTGTGACCGCTTACAGAATCGCTATACTTGCTTGCCTCTCTCCTTTCCGTCTACATTCTATTCTGTAAACTTGTATCTCTCCTGCAAAGTTTCGGTTCACTTGCATGGAAACTCGATCTCGAGGGAACTTCTCATGTCTTCTCCTCTGCCCTCTTCACTCTTCCCACCCTTCCTACTTCCCTATCCCCCCACTCAACAACAACAACAACAACACAAAACTGTGCATGCTTCAACAAAGCATTTTCTCTGGATTGTGGTAGGAATTAAGATCGACATCAAAAAAAGTTGTTCTTTTGAATCGAATCAAAAGTTGCCGTATCTATCGATTTGCTTCGCATAGTGACGTAGTATTCACAGTTTGAGGTCACTTAGGTCAAAGATTCTCCAAACTTCCAATCATAGAAGAATAACATTTGGGTTCGCAACTGATGCGCGCAGTTTCAATTAAAATCTCTTTCAACCTCTTGCGCTTGATCAAATCAACTCCCAATTCTGGAGACGCACAAAATGATGAGATTACGTTTAGGCGTTGAAAGCTTTTTGCTCTGTTCATTTCTTTGTATTCCTCAACAACTGATCCAAAGAGGAGATGCAATCAACTCAAACATCCATGTTGATTAATTAAATTGTTGTTGGATACATAATAATTCTTGAGGCCATTTCCGGATAGCTTTATTCTTCTCAAAATAATCCTGTCTCCACCATTGGTTATCACCTAATCCACTTGATATTCGAATGGATCCCGTGATTGAATCACGCATATTAGGTAATACTTATTATTATCCACCGTGGTACTGTCAAGTTGTTTCTTCACGAAATCTAGAGGTTGTATATCAACTGAATAATTGTAACATTATACTTCAGCGATAACATACCTCGATGCACCTTCAATGATGGAACGCATTTTGAAGATACAGTGGAGAGTTACTCATTGTTAACTTGATCGTGATGAATCATTACACGTTTAAAATACCAGATCTGTACCAATATAACTGTGTCATGCATGTGTTTTTCGTGTTTGATAAAATATGGCCCTGTCTTTCGTGAATACAAGTGAATTAATTGTTTTTAGTAGACAATAATATATTCATGACATAAAAATGTTCGTTATTGTATTATATAATGTGGTGTTATAACATAATATGTACAAGACCTACATCTATGAATTTCTAGAGAAATTCAATCTCAATTTTGCTAAAATCATGTTGTGGCATGAACCGTAAAGGGTTCTATACGTGTACAGTACAATAATATTTGGTTTGCTTTAGTTCAACTGTGAATACTCAAACAATATAGGTCATGTGGAAACCAATCCACAAATGTCGGTCTCATCAGACTATATTCTATGTTATGGTATGTAGAAATTTGGTTGAGATAAGAATATCTTCAAGTCATTTCAATATTGGCCAACATGCATTCTGAGTGATGTATGCGTCGTGAAATAGCATATGATATTATGAATTCATTCGTTATGATGAAGACGCTACTGAAATCAGTGGTAGAATTGCTAGAAAACTGGACACCTAGGATACCGGGATTTGTTTCAAAATCAATCAAAATATTTCCTTCCATTAAGTGAGGTGAAATTGAGTGTCTGCTACGCTCATCCAAATACTCTTGTATGATCTCGGGGATGAGGGTTTAAATGAATGACCAGTCATTTGCCTTGACGTTGTCACTAGCACTCGGATGATTTGCTGAGTGAATTATTTTCTGGGAACAGGTTATTGTTGGCAATTAAATCCATGGAAGCTTTCATGTTCAACCTATCAAGTTTCAATGTCATACATTATGCATAGTTCCCCCGTAACGATACGTTAACAGAAATAGAATACCGGCGGCCATCTTTGTGATATATTTTGTGCGGCATATTCCGTTTAACGTAGGTTTCTGTAATGGTGTAGCGAATTGTAATTGTTTTCACTTTGAAATATTATCGAAGATAATGGTCAATTGTGCTATTGTGAGTTGTCGTAAGAACTCCAATAAACACAAAGATATCTCATTTTTCAAAATACCAACTGTGATCAATAATAAATGTAACAAAACATTGAGCCTAATTAGGCCCTACTTATAGACGTCGAGCAGAATGAATTGAACGAAAAAGGAGTAAAAAAGGAGTATCTGCAAGAAGCAGACATTAAACCTCACACTCGTGTATGCAGCTTGCATTTTATCAATGGTAAAATAGATAACTTGCATATAGATTGACACAAATACCCAACAAACATTAAATCCTTCTACAACATTCATTTGAAGTAAAATAGGCATCGCTCGGGTTTGGGTTCCAGATGAATATTCGATCGATGAATATTAAAATGGCATATATTACTAGGAAAACGCAGCGTATGAGTTGTGAGATAAGCCGTATACATTCGGAATATACTCAAAAGCTTCATCTATTTAACTCACTGCCTTCCCGATTTACCTATTGGCCATTCCAATCATTCCATCATCAGATTGGTTTCATTTGTTGATCTCCTCAACAGTTTTCTTAATACATTTCCAAAAATCTCTAAATTGTCTTGAAATGTCTTAATAGATGTAAAAATTATACATACTGATTTTTATCTTTGATGCGGCTCATCTGATGCATGTAAAACTTGGGATTTATTTTACTTTTATGTTGTTGAACGACCTCATCACCAGCTAACCTAGGTACGAATGAGGGTACGAATGAGCGGGTGATAATGAAACAATGACGTGATGATAGGTGAAAGGACAGTTACAAAAACCCATGACTTATGCGGGACTCGAGCCCACGCCCGACTTGACTTCAGTTTCTACCGCTAGCGATAGCTCCATTCATGGCGATAATCCTTGTGTTTATTGAATTCCATGAAAATTTGATTTCATCCTGATTTTTGTGTTGATACCATATTTTCCTTCCGAGGTTATCCTTATGGATTCTTTCGAACTTTCGAAATGATTTTCTGAAATGTGGTTCAACCGATTGGGCATCGAAACGATGCAGTATCGAGTTAGAAGAAGGCACACGTGCATATCAAGGTTTCCCTGTTCGATCTGAAGAGAGTAAAGAAAAAGACATGTTCGTTTTTTCCGAGTTTGGTCAAATTGAGTCTTTCGTTTCACTCATTCAGAAATGCAATAAATGAGAATCTCTTCATGTATTCACTATGAATGAATATTCTATAATCTCAATAACACATTTTCTCAATTGAATTGAAAAGATGATGATTTTCCTATACGATAAGATCAGTAAAGATTACAGCGTAATCAAATCAACATTGCATGAAAAATGTTTGATAAGTGTTTGGACGTTTTCAAATACTAAACTGAATGACTCAAGAACAGTGCCTGATTGACGGAATGAGTCACGGGGCGGCGGGTATAATGTATAATGTATGTTTCATCTTGCATGATGTATCATGTGTAAAGTATACATTGCAATGGTGTAAATGTGTGATAATGTACAGTGCTTGACAATACTCCTCGGAGCATTACACATACCCAGTAGAACATAATTGTTCACAATCCGAAGGCCGCGGAAAAAAATGATTTTTACCGTACTATGTGAGAGTTATTAATCACCACCCAGGGCTGATTTTAGAATCATTTATTCGATGGAGAAAAACATGTACTAAGTTTTAAATCGTTAACAAAGGTGATCTCAGTTAGCTGCCTGGAAACTTCGAAGTACCCGTAATACAGTTCAGCTAGTTCAATATGTATTCTCCTCAAAGACGTGCAGAGATTTCTTGTCATATATGACCTATTTAATGATACAACTTAGTAATAGCATGTGTAATTGTATATAAATAATGTTATACGAGAATTTAGAATTACGTTGCGAAATTGTTCATCTTACAATCTCAATTGTAGAATGAGATCATGACTGATGCAAATTGTAATAGTTGTAATTACTTCGATCTATTCGAGTGTTTATGTTATATAATTATTATTATATTATATTAGTGTTCATATTATTCACTATTATAGAGATATAAGATGCGTTGGTCCTTTGACGTTTCAGCTTCAGCTCAAATTGAAGATTGACAAGATATTTTATTTCAAGTATAACATGATTGATGATTGGATGAGAGATTGAATTCTGATCGAATTGTTTTTTTGTTTTTGTTTTTTTGATGCGTGAAGCGGAATTGATTTCCATAATATTTTTTCTATAGGCATTACTCATTCTACGATTGAGAACTAAATTATGTAGTTTTTTGTCACAATCGGTTTTTCGAAGTTTGAGAGATTTATGAGTAGGAATTCGAAGATTTTTGAAATAAATACATCGAAAATGTTTGGGAATATTCGTATATGAATTAATGAATTTGAAATATCGAGAAAAACTACAAATATTCCAAATATATTTTTCACAAGTTGCATGATAAATATTTCGTGCTTAGTTTTTCGTACTGACAATGTGGATGGAAGAGTTTGTATAGATCCTGTCCCTGATAACAACGTAATCGATAATAATTGGAATTAGTAATCATGATAAATGTGAATGGATTCATTCTACCAATTTTAACTGGAGGCTGAGTTCACTTATTCTTCACATTATATGCGACATTCATTTTGAATAATTGAAGAAACGCAGTACATGCGTTGCAAGATGAGCAAGATATGTATCTGTTAGTGAAAAATGAACATCTGCTTCAGAAAAACGCATCCGATGTTCCTCATATACTTCTTGTCATACACCTCTGTTACCTCTGTTTCTGTTTCTCTCCTTAGTAGAACAATAGTAATTTCTTCCGTATGTAATCATTCTACACTTCTATTTTCACATTTATAATTGATCGGCAATTCCATATTTTAATCATCCATATCCAAATCAAACTCACTAATTATGAGTTCATCGAATTCATACAGTGCTGGATTGGAGCGTGGATTATCTATCAAGATGTTCATATTGATCTGCTTGACGTTGTGGCCAATCGATTTTAAAAAACAGATGAATACCAGATTTGGGCCAAATAGAAGTCTATACTTCTATGCTCATTCAATTGTTCCAACCGCAACCCACTCTGAATCCAACGAGTATATTTTGAATGTTTTTTCTATCTTGAAATTCATTTTTAACGAGTCTAACGCGTAGTTATAATATCTGCGTACTTGATTAAAACGAGTCAAGATAGACTAGCAAGATTTAAACCGAGATGAAATGACTGAAAAAGTAAACCTCCTTTCTCCTTTCTCCTTACACGTCATGATTCTATCTCCCTATAAACTTTCATACCGGCGTCTCATACTTCTCTCAGAGAACATGATAACTAACTTGCTAGCTTTCTATTTGACTTTTTGACTTGGATATATCCTGAGATAATAATAATCATTCCGAATTTCGAAACTCTTTTTTCTTTTTGAACTTGCTTTCAATGTATATTCATGAAATGTTCGGAAAGTTTTGATCATTATGTCCTCATTACTTACAGTTGTCATGCAATGTTAATATTTTAACAAACTTTGAGTTACCAATACTATACTTGTATCCAGGAGAGTTGAATAGTCGAACCACCTGCGCGATAGTGTTGGGAGATGGGAGAGACGGTCGATCGGCACCGACATATCTCCTTGAAACAAGTATAAACTAGGGATGAAGGTACGAACCACTTGCGCGATAGTGATGCGAGATCGAAGGGACGGCCGATCGGAATGTACAAAACTCGAGAATACTTAGTGTAGACTTCGCTATAGTTTTCATCAACGGAAGGAAGTATTTGGTGAGATGAAAGTTTAAACAAGTATATACATATAGTGCGCCCCTCGGGCTAAGTTTAATTCATCTGTATTGTGTAGTACCAACTTCGTGGAAACAACAGTTTTGTCGATTACAATTCATTATTGTCATATTTACAGGCGAGGAAAGACATATATACATCATTATCATACTATTAATACATCGTGTGAAGATGAAAAGACGGAACTCTCTTTATAGGTTCCTGGGTTTTATCATTGTGTTGTGTTTGTTCGACTACCCGAAGTGTGAATGTTCTTCCGGTTTCATGTTTCAAATGAATTCATGAATGGTTTCACTTTTATTTATTCATTCATTCATATTGGGTTCAATTACGCACTTGTGATGATGACTATGATCTATTGGCGTATGTGAATAATGAATGACATGATGGGAAAAGTGATGATTTTTTTTTCGATTGGGGATTAGTGGATATTTAGAAGGAGTGGGTCGTGGCCTGTTGTTACAGAACCATCCCAACATATACCCTAGCAATGGGAAACTGAGAAAAACTTCTTGTAGTACCTATATATCGTGCCAAAGAATAAGGAAAAAAAGAATCAAATGGAGTCCGATATTTTGGGGAGTAAAATGGAAGTCTCCGAGGCGCGCATCCAATTTTTGTATCCACCTTGGGCTTAGTACATACACCTTGCTTTGATGATTGATTGTTCATGGTAGTTAATATTGGTGATGTCATAGCGATCGATCCTATCAATACACGGCCATAGTTTTCCATTTCAATAACTGTGATTGAACTTTCAACGGACAATACTAACATTTTTGCAGAACATGTTTGATCAAATTATAGCTCCAATACAGTTTCGATTCGAATCAGAAATTGAGAGTATTCATGTTTGAACAATAATATTCATTATTCTGGTGATTGGATTTTGTGTATTTCCAATATTCAGATTATCAATTTGTGTTGAGCTTGGGGCTGCTATCCACCATATAAAGGGCAGTCCTGTATTTGAAATATAAGTGTCTGCTTGTTTAGGGACTGGAAATAAAGTTCAAATAGTACATATGATAATTATGAAACTATTGGTGATATTAAGATCAAAATATAATGAAGAACATGTCACGGATGAAAGTCTTGCATATACGAGTGACAAGATACTTTCCTTATGATTATTAATCCTATTGTACGACTTCACATATAACAACTTTACTCACATAAATGTTCATGGATCTCACATTTTAACTACACTATTATCTCTAATATGGACTTCATTGAAACATAAAACGGTGAATGTGGTTCCGGTGAATGGTCTCTGGCAGAAACACTACCACAATTTTCCAAGCAGAGATTGCATTGAGTAGACCTATATGGAACATTCAAACATTTTTCAGACCGTGATTCTGTACAGTTGATTGATTTCCACCTTTTCATTCAGGTACCGAGTTCAAATTTAATTACTCATTCCATCTATCAGGTGTATATGTAATTGTTATCTTCATTACATGAATACAGTACATACACAACTCATGCTTATTCCTAACGCAGACTATCTTCAAATCTAGGAAATATTAGTTTGAACACTTGGTTGTTCCAATTTTACGTGATGACTGACGCTCAAATTATATAATCAATAGAATTACTATGATTCTCGATGTTCATTTGGTCAAGCTGCGTACGGTACTGATCATTCGATCCATGCTGGATATCTTCCTGGAAGAAGACAACACTGTGGACAGAAGAAATCCTCAGCGAAAAATTACGTCAACAAAATATATTTGCTCCACTGTTTTTATGCACACAATATAATTTGGAACTGAACTTTAGACGCGCAGTACACTATAGAAAAAGTAGTAGAATTTGCACTTCGGTAACAGGACATTTTTGACTTCCAGTAATGGCGGGTTGCACACGTCTGGAACGCTGTTGCCTATCAATCATGACAGCTATAATCCAAGATTATCGGTACAGATGATAGCTTAACGCGCTTGGTCCATGTGACCCGGAGGTGAGGTTCGATCCCGGCCACCGTCAATTTTTACAGAGGTTTTCGTAGTTTTCCACTATAGCCCAGGTGAATGCCCGGATAGTTCCTTCAATTAATATCACAGCCGTTTCCTTACAACTATCTTTCCATGATCTAATATATGTAGTCATCTCATTAACATATATCGTTAATAATTCACCTGACATCGAGTCTTGGTTTTGATTATAGTACATCTTTGGAAATGATAAGGGTGAAATTTGTATTCATTTATGTATGATCTATTGATGCCTGGTCGTATATCCTAGTGAGGCTGGATAGTTCATAATCTACTGTTTCTCATTTATGTATGTACGCCATTATGTAGCACGTGTGGAAAGGAAGTTCAAAAATATAGTTCACATACTGTAAATAGTGAATTTCGAACATAATAGATTGGTTTTGAAAAGAATACTTTCAAAATCATTGGGTAGAACACGCCTCATCCTCAAACATTCTGAATATATATTCATATTTCATTCCGTATATTTGTTGTGATTCCATTCCATTATGTAAAACATACAGGTATTTTATAATGAGCACCACAATTATAATAACTAGCCTGAGTAAGAAATCAGATTCTGTTTTCATCATCTATTTCATCTGAATGGTGTTCATATCATTCGTATAATGTGAATATGTAGTGTGAACTCTTGAACACTGTATGCATATAACGCCACATTTCTCTGTCAAACACATATGTTGGATTATAAGACGTGTATATTAGTAGAGTACACCTGGAGATCAATGACATCTTCAGGGAAGAGATTAGAACAGATTCCTCATATTTTGATGTATAGCTGGCTTATCTTTCACAGACATACATATCAACTTGTAAGGGTGAAAACATGTTACAATAAAATGAGAAAATTCTTATATTTCATCAATAGAAACGAGCGTCTGAGGTATCAACATAATGAACACAAATAACATGATCATATGTTTTTTGCTGTGGTATTTTCAAGGTTTTGGGATTTTCCATTTCAGCATGTTTGAATACAATAAACAGAACTGCATTCCCAAAATGTGTTATATTCTCAGGTTCACCGATATTATATAATTACCGAAGCATTTCCAATTATCTCAAAGGTACCTCAGTTTTCACCTTGGTGAATTCAAGTATATTATATAAATTCCACAGAACTTCTTCTACCAGAACCCATTTCAACGGTTCATATGGTGTGTTCTATAGATAGTTTTAACTCGCATTTTTTTTTATTCCATTTCCTTGAATGATGTATTGCAGTCCACTCGAGGGTAACTTGTATTCCGGTTGGTGAAACCCTGTAGCAATACGGTAACTCTTTAAAATGTGAACCATCACCCACATATACACACAATACTGTTAGTGCCCACCGGGTCCCCGAGGCACTGTAATCATTTATTCAGTTTCTACAGGTCATATCTGTATCGAGCCTAACGACCATTTCGCCCTTTGTTTCCTCCCTACCCCTCTCGCCATGCGACCTAGATCCACTCCTCTTCATGCAACCCACCGCTCCCTATATCTACTGTATCATATCATTAAATTTTCATGCAGAGTGGATTGCACAGTAAGCAAAGTGCAAACAAGAAGACGATTTCTCCTCCATTTCTCGTGTCACTTTGAGAATAAATTTACCATGAAAACACGAATCGTGACCAACTTGTCAAATCGTGTACATTCCAAATAATTGTTGAGTTCATCTTTAGTAGTAGTAGTCGGTGGTATTTCGGATAATTCTCATGATACATCGTAATGATTCATTTGACATATTTGAATGAAGTTTCATATACGGTTATGTAACACTTAGGATTCATAATCATATGAACCTTTCGTTTAGGATTAGTCCTGGTAATTAGTACGACATTTCTCCCTTTGCTGCGATGGTAATAACGTCATCTCCATTGAACGTCCTTCCCCTCCTCTTCTCCTCCTTCCTACCTTCCTCTTCATATTCATTAATCTTCGTCCAACAGAATGGAAGCTTAATGAGGTTGATTCGGCTAATTAATAGGCGCCTTCCTTTAAAATTATTCATCTCTTGTGTGGTGTTACCCCTGATAGTTATTAGTCATTTGCAATCTATGTGGAATTCAAGCGACGACACCGTTTTCTTATGGAACCTCTCACTTATGGTGCGAGTGGGAGAAGGTTCATTTGACGGAAAAGAATCGAGGAAATATGAATTGGCAGTCTGGAGAGTGATGCGATAAATATTTTGTACAACATCTGAAGACGATATTGAATGGCATCCAATAAATATTGGTTCACACAGTAAACTGATATTCTGATTCTGAAAAAAAGCATTGTGCTATGAGCTCACACTGGAATATTACATCTGAGTTGACTTTCTGAATTCATCATATGAAACGGAATATATTTTTAACCAATCGAAAGAAATATTCAGGCAGTAGGTTCGATCACAAATAGCTCATGAAACTCAAGCCAAAAGCCCTCGAAACCACGTTTGCTTTGAAACTAAAGTTCACAATTTACTATAAAATAAAGAATGATAATTCGGTCGCATTTTGAGCGGCAGTTGTGATTGGTGACAAGATTCTATTCATCTATTCCAGAAAATTTTCTGCTTTCAATTTTCAATTCTTATGTACTCATTTTAAACCAATAGCAGTGGAACATTGCTGTATACGTCAAATAATTTTTTTTCTACACCTCATTACAATTTCAACACGTACTGTTCCAAGTACAGAATGAATTCATAACAAAAGAAAAAATATTCGTGAATAAAATCACCTAGCTTATTCAATACTTTTATTCAAATCACCACTGTCAATTTAGTTTGTCCATCTTTTACCGAGATGTGAAATATGTATTTCTATCTCATCAGAAATAAAATAGTTTCTATCCAAAGATTTGCTGAGGTAAAATATTGAAGTTAGCACCTATATGTGTTAAAGTTTGAAAAACACAAACAAAATCATAAATAAGAACATATCACAAAGTAACTAATTCTCGTACAAGCTGTTTCATGTTCAGAACAAACTGTAGAAGTTATCATTCCCTCGCGTCACTGAAAGAAATATCCTCTCCATTTTCGTTTTGCTTGTGTATACGCTCAGGCTAAATCACATGGACAACTTCAAAGCAGGAGATACCCTTGTTGTGCATTCAAAAGTAATACTATAGTTTCTAATTTGCAATTCCCTCAGCTGGCTCCAGACATATATATATACAAACAGCATTCACTCAGACGGTCATATATTTGCAAGTGATAAAACTTCCATCCTGACGTACACGCAGGCATTCTGCTTATACCTGGTGACAACTTCGACATTCAACAAGATGGACGTAGACCCAAATGTGTTTTGAACAATCGACTAAACTGAATCGCGAATATTCTACGAGTACTGAATCGCGAGGGTTTTACCGACTGATGATTATTGAATTGAACAATGATTGAAAAAGTAACCTTGTTATCACTCTTTGTTACTTGGGTTATTTTTTCAACTTTTCCATGTTATTTGTACCACAATCAATCACTCACTACTAATTCTTGATTATCAGTTGGTAAAACCGGCTAATGGAGCTGATTGTACCACTACCAATCTGTTTATTATCACTCGAGATACGGAAATAGCCTATATAATCAACTCAAATCAAGAGTGATAACACGCTGAATCGCTGATTTTGGCTCGACTTACCAATTAGCACTTTGGAACAGTGTTTAGAGAAGAAAACATATAATTATTTTTTATCGATTATTATTATCGTTTGCTCGAGATCTCAATTAACAGGTGGGTAATAAGACGGTATGACTGACTGGAATAAAGTTGGATCATGTACACACAGAATATATTTCTTCTGTGAGACTCGAACCCACGTCCGACCTGATTCAAGTTGTCGAAGCGAAGGCTTGATTGGCTGAATCACAGACGAGTGAAAACTCCCACTTGAAATGTGTACATATCTTTGCGTCCCGCCGATGTAGATATTTCATTGCGATGCGATTTCTGTCGACTTATAAGGCAACACACTGGATGCTGATGATGTGAATGAATAGATGAGTGACAGTCATTCACTCGTGATTGTGATAAAATTAAATGCGTCAAGGCAGCGTCATGAAACAATTAAATATAAGTTCACAAGTTGGTATTAGTTTTCCTGAAATGGTTACAATTATGTACCAACATTGAAACAGATAATCACCGAGACTTGCACGAGTCGTAGTCACAAGAGAGTGTAAAGCTACAAAGGGTAGAACATTAATGCACTTTTCTAAAACAAACGGTTTTGCACATATTCTTTGATGGAATGTGTCTCCAGTGGATCATCAAATGCAAACATTTTCCGTAGTATTCTATGTACTGTTGCCCTGAAGAATGAACTAATGAGAGAATATTTCCTCATTTTTGGAAAAATACTAGAGATCAATTTGAACACAGACCTGATGTATATTTTTCGGGAAATCCAATACATTGGTGATTCAACACATCCTCTTTATCGCTCATGTAATTATTCATTTTCACTAGGAGAAATCTCAAATTTCCCGATTATTGCCCGATCCCACACATAATGATGAACATTGGAGAGAGAGTCGTTTTCAAATGAATGAAACTAATGAATTGTCTGACATATTATATATGAGACGGAGAATGAATGATTTATTGTCCGTTTATATCCGTCGAAATATTCATATCCACAATATTTCACTCTTTTATTGAAAAGCCTCCAAAGATACTCTTAGGTCAATTCAATTTGTAGAAGATCACTTGAATAAGACCTCAGAATGAATGTTTAGAATAATAAATAAGTTTCCGTAGTATACAACCGTCTAGCTGAACAGATCGAGTAACATCTTAAAGAACATTCTAAACTATTAAACCTCTAAATCAAATAACAGAAACCACATTCATTATTCAGTTCCGTGTACCAGCCAGCATTAATATTTAACATCCAGTCAACTGTTTCAAGTTTCTGCATTCACCAACATGAACTTCACAGACCGAACCACGTGATTGGTTAAGGGTGCTTCAGAGTCGATTCAGAGGAATTTCGAAAGATATCAGATAACAATTTCACTCTACAATAGGAATACGGGTCTCGGTATCAGCTTGAGAATGATGAGTATTGGAATTAACATACTTGATCTCAACATTTTGACCTGAGTTTTGGTTGCACATTTGTTTATGTTTTTTCTCATGTTATATATCCGAAGCAAAATTTGTAGTCGAATTTGATTTACATGTATTCAGCTGGAAGTTTTTTTTATACTGCCTAAACTTCAGAACTTCATCATTGAATAGTTATGCATATTCCAGTAAGTGAAAATGTGTCTGCAAGTCACATAATATAATAGAACTAAGTCTAACAGTGACCACTGGTCGATGAGAATGATGAGAGTTGGTACATCTTGACTCGGTTACCGACCCCAGCTGAGATATTAAATAATTTCCGGTTATGAAGTCAGTGTGGCGCCATTCGTTATTGCGTCCTTGGTACGACTCAAACTCTTTGAACTCTAACTCTCCAACGCTGAATCTCAGTAACTTTATTCAGCGTCAAAATAACTATTGAATATTGTCTCAAGAACAGGCTCATGGCTGAGGTATTCCACATCAACCGCAGAACGAAATTACACACAAAAATTGTTCGACTTCCAACTATTATTTTGAGTTCCATTTGGAAACCAATTCGCAGGAAAATTCTATTGTTGGAAATATCCATGTTTCCAAAGTATTACATTTTTCACATCTCATAACTTTTCAAAATTATCACCAAAAAACTTAGATTCCTCTCAATCGACGTCGATGTGCTCTTAATCTTGACTGAGGCTTGTACACCTTCTTATGCATTCCACGGGCTGAGAGTCCAGCAAGACAACAGCGCTGGTCTCTCCACATGATGGTCCAGTGTTATGTTGTACTACTGGCTGAGACAGATTGTTGAGTGGCCAATGGCATCCCAGGAATGTACATATACTTGTACTCTCGAGAGACGAAGGCATCAAACACTCGCGCCCTAGTGGTATGTGATGGGGAAACGGTCGATCGGAACCTTCTTCTCCAAGGTATACATTAGAGAAGAAGGCGCGAACCACTCGCTTGCTAGTGGTTTGGGGTAGAAAGGACAATCGCTCGGAGCTTTCATCTCTCCTGGATATAAGGACACTGAACGGACGTGATAGAGGACGTACACGATACAGCGTGCTAAAAACCTACCGACGGACATCTAATAAAATGTCCATCTGGTCAGTGTTTTGCCGTCATCACGAATTCCTTTGTTTACGGATAGTTGAAATATTTGTGTTTGGTGGAATTAAAAAGAGTATGTGTGCTCCCTTATCATCTGACTTTGACGTGAAGGTTATCAAAGAAATATGTAAGGTATACGTGCTGGTTTTATGTTGGGTGAACCGAATCTGGTAGATCTGTTGGGAGCGCAGTGAACAGTCTATCGGGAGACACGGGTTCGATAACCACACTGAGGTTTAGTTGGTTTTCCTCGGACGATGAAGTGAATACTTTGATAATTTCTCAATGATGGGTCAGGATTGGTTCCTTTCCGCTATCCAAAACATCTGATGAACATTTCTAGCATTCATCGACGTCAGTGGATTTCTGCGAAGCGTCTTTTAACTTCATTGAAATCCACATTTTAATTGGTTCTACACAATTATTGTTCCTCAATTGAGACTATGTATGAGAGGTGGAATAATGCATTGAATGATTCATGAAATTATTATAATAATTCATTAACTTCGAGTTGGACAGAATTTTCTGATTGATATAGGCGTAATTCTTGTTACTTATTTCGGAAACGAGATGTCATCTTTCCATAAGATGCTAACATCAGAATTTGGCTTATCAGCAGCTAATATTCGATGTGCGATGAACTTTCAAATACATTTATAAACTGTAACTGAAATCGGAATACGTAGGACGGTAATTGGATCGCGGCCAACAAGAAATTGAGAGTTTCCGCCAAGTGAAAAGAATAAAACTACCCACTTCTAGCACTTATATTGTTATCATAATCATAATCTTAGTGTTCTGTCTTTGAATCTCCTGTATGATGAACCACGATTTCATTTTATCCAGATTCTATACGTGAAAACAAACGCGATTACGATGCAACTACAATGAGGAGAATTGAAGCATTTTGTTTGTAAAAGTAAAGCTGTGTTTCTACTAACTCTATTTTACGGTGACTCACTCGGTACGTGTGATCGATGTGAATCTTGACATATGGATTATTTTATCTTTCTCAGAAATATATCTTGACTTTATGATCTCGTGTGATGTCACTTCGAACGATGAGATGAAAAGGTATATTGGAATATGAACATTGATACAGTTGGTTCGCAGTCTTTTAGAACTGCGTCAGAGACCTTTCTTCCCCCCCCCCCTCTCTTTCCCCCCTCTCTTCCCCCCCCCCCTCTCTCTCTCTCTCTCTCTCTCTCTCTCTCTCTCTCTCTCTCATCTCTCTCTCTTTCTCTCTCATATTCTCTATATCTTATTCTTTCTCTATCTCTCTTTCTTTCTCTCTCATATTTTCTTCCTCTCTCTCCGTCTTGCTCTCGGCTCTCGCTCTCTATCTTTTTTCCTCTATATACTTGTATCCACGAAAGAAAGAGATCGCTTACCAGAATAACAAACACAAATATTCGGTAATTTTTGTATAGAGATGACATTTTCAGAGTGAATTGATTTCAGGGTAGGAAATTACAAGAAACAAAAATGCATAATCCAAAAGTGTTAAAACTTCAAAGTTGCAGTAAGATTTTGAGAATACCATAGTCTTTACACATATTTTGTGGGTAAACGACTTTCTTCTTCCCAGAATACAAGTATGAATCTCTCCCTCTCTCTCTCTCTCTCTCTCTCTCTCTCTCTCTCTCTCTCTCCCACTCATTGTGCAGTGTAACATCGTGGAGTGGTCATGTGACTGTTCCATGAGAGCACGTAATGAAATTGATTGGAAGTCATGCTGCTGCAAATAAACCTGAATTGAAAGACATTCAACTTGACTTTTTGAAGATTAAATGATTTGTCATTTCATCCTACCAGATCACCTTTTGCCTTCTGTTGAGAGTAGCGTGTCATATAAGTTGGGCTTGATCGTGGACTTCATTTCAGAATCGCGGCTTCAAAACATGGCACATCCACTGATATCTGAAGAAGCATTTGAACTTGACTTCTTGGAAAAGTCCCACTGAGTTGAGTCAAGGAATTAATGTATTGAAATCATTCTTGAAGCCAGTTATTACGAGCTCTTGATCAAGTATTGATTAGCTAACTATTGATTGAGGAAAAAAATATATGAGTATAACTAAGGGCAGCATGGGAAGTTAATTCACCAGACATTTCGTATATCCGCACCTAATTCAGTCTCTGTTTTATCAGACATCACCTTCATTTATTAAGTACGTTTTGGTCCTCTTTTTTAGGTTGGCGTTCAACAGTATTCAACTGTTCCACACATTTATTTCACTGGGAGTCGACTATGCGAACTTTTGGTCAAGTATTAATTAGATAACTATAAGTTCGAGTACGAACAATAAAACGTTATACAAAGTTGATTCGCTAACTCTCGCCTAATTCAATAACCATCAGTTCGTGAAACCGGACATAATGGTCGATAATTTCAAGTCCAATTAGCCTTATTCTGTGAGTTTTTGAAACTAAATACTATTGACAACCATGGTGATATCTACTTTCTACTTTCAGTTGGATTAATTTCCGAGCTCATATATTCCTGCGGTAATATATTTTTTTTTTCCATATTCTCTCCCATGTTTTTCTCAATAATCACTAATTTTTGTGGAAAGGTTTGTAGAGCGATACAATGGAGACTTTGGTCCATCAACCAACATATCTCACCTCAATTTTTTTCTACCGTTTATGGTAATGGGTTTTACGGTACAAAACCATTGCATCCAATATGAGAAATATCAGATATTTACTTTTGTTATCAGATTCTGTTATAGCTTGACACAAAGTTATTGTTCCTCAAAAACACTCTGGTCATAAAAAGGTATGATCGTCTGGCCGATGCACAATAACGGTGATAATATTATCATTCAAAGAATTGATTTTGATTAGAATCATTGTACTGATAAACATATGAGACATGTAAAAGAATTGATTGATAATATTCCAAACTTTGGTTCCCGTTACATAGATTTTCACAATCCGTATTTCAGAATATAAAATTTGAATCAATCTCATCATTTACACTACCATACTGAGATGCGAATTCATGTATTATGAATGTATATTGTTGAGTTTTCTTCAGATTGATTAGTTGTGAGAATAAAACTCTGTCATTATAAAGTCCTTGAACAGTAGAGAAATTTTTGTAACTATCAAGTATTCTTTTCAATTCAGTTTTCTTCTCTTTTCGACATGAACTACACAAAGCTACGTTTCTTCCAAACACTTTGCACTTTGCACTTTGAACATGTCTTCCACATTATGGATGGATATAGATAATGAAACATACTTGACTGTTCAACACCATTATCATACATCGATATTGAACAGAATATCTCTCTCTATGATACGGAATATGTGTTTCATAAACTTTGCCATTAAAATCATGTTCTTCTATCTCTCTCTGCGACGATACATCCTTCGTTACTCGTCTCATCAAACTATCGTTATTGTAGAAGACTGTAGACGAAGAAGAAGAAGAAGAAGCTTTGAACCCCTCTAATCCATCCACATCCTACACCGTATCTTCTACAACTCACCCCCTCTGCTCTGTATCAAACCCCCCTTCACCTCCACCCGATCCCTGTTACTTTTATTCTCGAATGCCTTCACTTGCCGTTCTTGGATAATGGAAATTCTGCATACCAAGACCACTTCCTTTCAACCATAAATAACAATTTCCTGGCTTGTGAAGTTTTCACTAAGAATTTTCATACCTTCTTGTTTCACCGCAATATGAAAGACCATAGTCCATCGAACACTATAATGCAACCATCATACAGTTTCAAACAATAATTTATGATGATCCATAGTTCAGGTGTCTCACTCTACTATAGATGTTGGATGATTTTGATTTTTTTCATGAAAAGATAACATGAAAGGAGCACATCTCTTTTTTTCTTTGTCTTGTAATAAGCCGGGGTGATTCAGTTTGTAGATTGCGGAGGGCGGTGTATTGTGTTGATCCTGGCTTTGCAAGTTAAACACCGAGTACGAAGTTCATTTAAGATGCTAATTTGTCTGTTTGCACATCTTGACTCAGCGTTGCTTATGATCAAAGAATTTCAGTTTAAAGCACGATAAAAGTTTGAACCGTGTTAATGCCGTTATGTCAAAGTGCAGGAAACAACGGGTTCGCTTTCTCCGCCTTTCTACTTAAGGTGAAGGTTTCGATTACCTTGGAGATATGATATGCGACACGGCTGCGATATAATTGACAAGTCAATCGAACTTCCCATTTTCGATATCAAGCTAAAGACGGAATTTTAGGAGTAGGTTTTATAATTATTACACATTTGTAGCCAGTTTGATAAAAGTTTTTTGTCAAAAGTTAAAATTCTATTATACTATAATTCCTCACTTATTTTGGATGGAACGATTACAGTGGAAACGAGTTCCAACAAAAGTTTAATGAACGACCCATAAGATTGGTAATCATGAGAAGTTGAACAGATATTATATATAGGCTGTGATAATTCATGTGATTATCATCCTCTAGGGTTTTCCGTTCACCACAATTGTATAAACGCATTGTTATATTCAAAATTTGAATCCTTTCCAAAAATCGTATTCGGGTTTTCGTGAATTAAACAGTAATTTACCTCACAAGCATTGCATACCATGGATACGATGATATGTGATATTCGTTCTGAGTACATATGGAAAGCCAAGACATTTTCGTCCCATCAGAATTTTGTTTTCCCGAAATAATTGATTCAGTTGCCCATTTTAACTGAACATAAACATTTATGTAACGCTTCAAATATATTATCATGTCTTGGCGTACATACACACTACAAATCGTTGACCGTTTGTTGAATTTTTCGCATTCTAATTGCTCATTTCCTCTGAAGCCGGTGAGACAAACTGATAATTGAGTATCGATTATTTGATTATTCATTACGATGAGGAAGAATCGTACGCAACCGAGACGGATATTAAGTTATACCGTCAATTATTATCTCTTCATGAATCAATCATCAGTTGGTTAAAACCGGCTCTTAGTGTGACAATTATCGACCGTGTGGTCCACGTCCAAGTGACCATACATTATCATCCCTATCCAAACGATAAAACAATCACTTTCTGTCAAATAGCCGATGTCATTGCAAAAATAGTAATAATGTCCATAAATAGCAGACCTAATAGACCAAGAGCTATCACAAAATTATTCATCATTAAAGGCTCTAAAACAAATTCCACTCAACCAAAAACGTTTCCAGAAACCGTATCGAAGTTAACTCGATTTAGAGATACTTGTTTTATCTAAACTGCTGTAACAATGGTTAGTCGTCGTTAAAATCTCGCAGAAGTAACATGCTAGTACCATTAAGTTCACTTTGCGGATGTCCTGTATCGCTGGCAATCGTGCCCACATACCGACGTTTATAGACCAATAAGGGACGTTCACTGCTACACTCACAAATAACACAATAGCTCGCTTTAATTCCACTGCTTGTGGTGCGTTCTATCCCTTTCCAAATACTCTTCCCTCTCGAGTTATAATGGTAGGTAATGCACAGACAAGAATAGTTTGGCGAGAGATTAACATCCTTAAACGGTAGATTTAGAGAACACAACTTGAAACTGGGAAGAAAGTGAATTGAACTAAGATTTTATTGAGAATGGACCAACTTGAGATATTTGTATCTCTATAGTGCTTTTATGATACCAGAAAAACGCAGTATTTGCTCATTGGTATGAAAAACGATGAAATGCTATATCCACATATTTATTTTGTGATTTTCGATAGAAGGCTCTCACTGACTCAGTTCTGTAGATCCGACTGTATTTCCCTCTTGATCTTTTTAATCGTAATGTAGATCCAATTGATTTCTAGGCTCAATATAATCCACCATTTCAATTGTTTACCTAGAACGTTTGAACGGAATATTCTCAATCCTGGTCGACACCTGTGATATAACAGAACATATCAATATTCCGTGGGACTTTCATTTTCTGAAACAAGATCGAAATCTTGACATACAATTATTGTTCTCAAAATAAGGCTGAGAAAATATTTCATTTTATCTGTATTGAATTTGAAAATAGGAAAATGAAACTATTACTTTCCTAATATTGATTCACTCAACTTCACACATTCAATGACACCACATTTGACACCTATATTCACAAAAGTTTCAATTCGGTTTCATAGTAAATATCCCAAATTTTGTTCCAACACGAAAAGAAAGTCTTTGCTACGCTCATTCTCAGGTGAATAACTGAAACTATCTATCTGAAGCCATCCTAAGCCAAAACTTCAGCCGAATAGGAAATGAAACACAGATAGGTGCGTGAAATATATGATCGTTTTCGACATAATAATATCAAAATGAAGTGATGCTAGTGAAGTTTTGGAATGAAAAAATCAACCTGTTAAAGGGATCGATTTTCGAATTTGCCTCCCATTCAGAGAACCAAGTACCATATTATACCACAATGTGCCACAACAATATATCACCATATTGCAAATTCATGCTCAAAGCTCGTCGGATATGAGAATTGTTAGGCTATCTAGGGAATGAACAATTTCAATGGTACTGTTATTCCCAGTGTGTTCATTCTAATGGACTTTCCGAAATATTATACAATGTGTTTAAAAATTGAAGTTAGTATTCTATTTGATAACATGAACACGGTTGGTGAGGGAAACCATTACAACTATAAACACATCTGAATTGATTAATTCTCATTCAGTTTTAACACTGAACTTCCATTCTGATGCAATTGTTTGATTTGAATGCTACTCGGAATATAATAATTTATAAATAATCTGAACCTTCTTTCTAGTGATTGAATTCAGTGCATATTTTCTAAACTCTGATCACGGTGTGATAAAAAAAAGTAAGAATACTATATCTGACATGATTTGAGGTGAATTGTTATTCAATATATGCCTAAATAGTAATTTACCCGTTGATGTGCAAAAGGTTGAATTGAATCACAAGGTTTCACATTTTGCTCAAGTGACCGGATTTCATTACGGTCATTCACATATAACGTTTTCCCCATTCACAAATCTGAAATCGATAAAAGATGACTCTTGGTCAGAACTGAGAAGTTGTAAAGAACGAGAGCCATCCACGTTTTTCATCTAAAAAAGCAAAAGTTAAATTGAATGGCTGTACGGTAGATAAATTGAAGTCTATAAGAGAACTTGGCTAACATCTGTGACCATTATTAAAATTCCCTATTTGCTTTGAATCAATTGATGGAAGCCGTGGGCCGTGATGGAGCACGACTAGAACGTTAAATAACCATTTTAACGTTCACGCTCAGTTCAGCTAAAATACCCATCAATATTCTCATGCATCAATTCAGATAGCTGGTTGTTTACATTTAGAATTTCTCGTTGGGGTGGTGGTACTCCAGTGTGTAATAGATTTGAGGGAGAAATAATGAATACATATAGTGCATAATGATAGAACATGACCGATTCGATCACTTCTTCGCTTCAGGCAGAAGAGAGTTATTTCACTTCAATACCAACCCTTGTGATGAAAATATAGTTATGTTATAGTTCGTTATCCTAAGTTCTATAATTGTATAGAGAATGAAGAAAATGATTCAAATCTGGAAAGTACCTTTTTCGGTTGATCAGCTGCTTGATAAATCGTCTTGACTGAGATGGGTGGACTAGTGACTGGGACACTGAGCGATCATTCAGTTCGATTCCCACCATGGCCGACAATCTTGATCAAGTTTTCTCGTGGTTTCCTTTTGTGATTGACGTAAATAGTGAATACTGATGAGATGGTACATTTCATCATCAATCTAATCCTTACAACAGACTGAAAAGGAGTATTCACTAGCCCAACACTGGTATACACTGCAGGGAAATCATACAGTTATCTCATTGGCTGAGCCAATGGAAGAGCCATGGAAGAGCCAAATCACCTGCAATGGCCAATAAGTACAATATAAAAATATCAATATCAAATCATACTCAGTAGGTAATTTAGTAGAATTTTCTCATTCGTGGATGCTAGTATATTGTATTTAATTTAAGACATCGGGGAGTTTTGTAAAATGTTCAGATATAATAATTTTTGTTATATCTCTCCGAAAAAAGATCATAGACCTCATATATTCTAATTATTTCATCTCTATTTCTAGCTCCACAACCATTTCACACGCACAACCCTCTTGAAATAATCGAATTAATATATTTGGTGGTTTTATTTTCCTGGATGCCAGTATAGTATTCAATCAAACATCGCAAAGTTTTGAAACATTTTTGAATAGAAGAAATATTATCATTCCACTTAAAGAAAATTTAACTCTCTCTCCCCCTCATCATTTTGTTTCTATTTCTAACCCTACTACAATACTACAAGCACAATGCCTCTAGCAATACTTGAATTCATATTTTTGTCGGTTTTATTTCCATCCCATTGTTCGGATAAGTCCAGGGCTCATAATACGCCCGGCGTTACTCAACCGGAAGATCTTAACTTTTGCTTTTTCTCCTTTCTTGGCTGCTTTTCCAGTTCGCGTCACCCAATACGATTATGAGGCTCGCTATACACAGCAGGCAAGGGATGAACGAGATAGTACAGTACTCAGGGTGATGGGAACTGTGAAGGTATATAATAACGTAGCCTATGAAAGCTATCGTTTTTGCTTTGATGCTTATGTCAACCGTTTTTCTTCAGCAGCATTCACGCATTTATAGATGGCGTGTTTTTGATAGTCAAATACTGTGTTATTTATTACGGATTCCTATAAGCAATGTTGAGTGAATGCAGTGTTTTCGGGTTAAAATTTGTGAAATATTCACAAAGACTTCAGTCTAAATGGACTTGAATTACATTGAAGGTTTCGATGCAGGATGCGACGATTGAATGATTTAAGATAATTTTCGTGTATATTACACATTAACCCCCCCCCCCCCCATGCTGATGAATGAAAATAATGGATGGTACAAGAGGAAACTTCTTTTCTGTTGTACTGAAGATCAAAATAAATTCCCTTCAGTTGAGCTCGACTGTTTTCAATCTGGACAATACTTTTTAAAAATTTCAAGTATTCGATTTTAAACTTTTTTGAATATTTTAGGAAAACCATATTTGAACGTTGAACGACTTTTTTGAATATTTTAGGAAAACCATATTTGAACGTTGAACGACTATCAGAATATCGATTATCTATCAGTAAAGTTCAATCAAGTATAAAATGTATTATTATTTCTAGCTTCGGTTATGTCCACCCGTCTCCCGTTAGATAAGACATACATCATTTTAAAATTAGGCCTTCGTCTGGTTTTCTACTTTTTGTAAGCGCTCCAAAAGTCGCAAGACAAACCTGATCCATGTGACACTTTATCTAGCAATTACTCATATTTTAGGAAAAATCTGTTTAGTTTGGGGTGACAAAAAAGAGAATCAAGTGGACCAAGATAATGAGAAGATTGAATGATTTTTTCCCAATGCAAATGATTGCATTGTTTACTTTCCTTGGAACTAATTGTCTGAAGATTACATGCATGTGTATTCGCTTATTTACTGTTTATTTGTGAATGAATCTTATTATAATTCTCTGGGGTGGTAAGATCTCTCTCGTGGTGCCACGTCCGAACGACCCTACCGTACCATCCGAACCCTTGAAAGGGGAAGAGTGATTTTATATCGAGTTTTGATATGAACTGGGAACTGGGAACTTCTCTCTGTGGGAGCATTTGGGTAGCTGATTCAGAATAAATAATTTAGTTGATACTGATAAATGACTGTCGGTTTGTCTTCTGGCGGTCACCATGGTCAGCAAGATTATGCATCAACATTATAGAATTCACTGCCGTCATGATATTTCTGTGATTCCCAATTAAATAATAAAAAAAAAAAATGTGTAGATTTATCATATGAACATCTCTTTTACAACGCATATGCCTTTGCTTTCCTAATAATTTGCTTCATACTATTCTATGATATTATCAATAAGTTTGGTATAATTTGTTTGAAGTTAGCAGTCCTGTGAAATTAATGTCTTATTAATTCTAATTGTTATATCAGAATGAAATGAGATTTTTTTTTATCGGCATAACCGTTTTCTTTCTTTTTATCTATTTCTGGAGTTTTTTTGATAAAGAGAAGTTTTCCATTGTTTGCCGGACAATGAAAAGCAATGACCTCTCGATGTACACACTGAACTGACCGTTCACTTCCGCGATTTTGCTTTCTCCTTCGCCTCGTCGTGTGAACAGAAAATAACGTCTTCACATTCAGAAATATGAAGAATGGTACTTAGAAATCACAAATCTCTCGGAAAATAATCCTCGTTCATACGTATAATCAATTTTGAGAATATGTTCACTCAGTAATTGCAAATTTGTCTCATTTTATACCATAGAATCATTTTCAAATCATTTTCCGCAATACAAACTATTAACACCTCTTCATTATCCCGACGATCATATTTTACTGTATATTCACATTCATGAATTCATAATGAAATCAGTCATTCTCTAAGGGGTTTGTACATACAATTTCCCGATTTTACTGGATCAAATTTATAATTTAATTAAAACTTTCGTGAATTATCATAATTTATTCCAGAAAAAAGTTTATTAAATGAACATGTACGACTTCTCGTAAGCCTGTCTCGTAGGCACTCCAAACTCCAGTTCTTCAGTTTGGAGTGTGTAGAATGGTCAGTCAAGCTACTGGATCCACCTTTCAGGAGGCTGGAGTTCGATTACCGTGAGAGAATTATCTGCCTGCTTTGAAGTGTAACATGTCTCGCACAAATCGGAAGACGTGTACATGAGGCATCGAAGTAAACGTTCAATATCCTAATAATATGTTTTGCATTTTTTTTTAATTACATTGAAACTTAGTACATAATCATTGTTCCCCTATTGAGGCTAAGGATGAGAGTAGGATCGTTTGAACGAGGCGCCACAAGGGCGATTTTACCATCCCATTTTTTTTTATTATTTTTCATTTCAAATTAAAAACAATGAACTTTGAACTTTGTTTTACAATATGATTAGAATGTCAATATCTCGCATAACTGGAAGATCCAACAATTCACTCTTATATATAGGCTCCGGAGAATCAATCTTCATCAAGAATGAGCTAAGCTATCGCTACACAAGCTATCGTCGGTAAGATAGCTATATTCCAAGCATCGACTTACTCTTCGATTATTCAAAATATCGTTGGGGCGGTATCGGGATGGCCATGAGACAAACGTAATTATTTCTAGTGAATCTCGTGATTTGCTGCGTGCATTTGACAGTTGATAAGATTGATATTCGATGACATCGTTCCTCGTACGGTAATGTTTTACCGTTATTTACCATTCCAATTTTATAACCAGGTCCCAGGCACGACGAGAAACTTTCACAATATACATGTTATGACATAATAATATATGACATATTGCCATGGATGAGAGAGAAAAGAATTCCTACATGTCTGGAATATAGATTATTTTTTCAAGTTATGAACATAGGAAACTTGATACGATGTCTTTGTGGGGGCTCGTGGACAAATATGGCAATGTACACGGACATGAACATATATGGAAAATGACTATGCTGACAACGCGTCTGTAAACTCCACATTTATTCATTGTATTGTATTTATTGTATGTATTATTTATTGAATTTATTAAATATCAATTATTTATTTACTATATTGTACATTATTGTATTATTATTGTATTTATTTATTCTATGCTTGACGACCCCACCAATAGCTAGGTTATACGGGGGTACGAATGAGCGGGTGATAATGAAAAGCTGAAGTGATGAAAAGTGAAAGGACGATTACAAAAACCCATACATTATGCGGGACTAGAACCCACGCTCAACGGTGACTTCAGTTTCTACCGCTAACGATAATTGACTGAGCCACTGGGGCGGCCATTCATTTATTTATGGATTCTTCTTGAGGAACAGGGTAGGATCATTCAGACTTTCCAAATAACGATCGACAACAACAATGAGATGATTATTTTTAGTGTAATCATTGTAACATATCCACGCTCTACAGTATCATGAAGCTTGAAGCATCTCACCCACTTTGGAAATAGTATTCTATTTTATTTAAACTGATGCATTCTTTATTCGAACCGAGCGTTCAACTCAATGGGACAAGTGATAATACCAGTCGGAAATTTCCTCACGTTGATTCGATTTTAACATTCATAATTTGTTATTTCAATCATTTCATCCTTTCCCACAGCAAAAAAAATCAATCAATATATAAAACGGTTCAGTTAACCTATACTTTCAAAACACGTATCGAATCAATTGAGATGAAACAAGATATAAACTCGATTTCAAATTTCAATTACTGGTAATTGTGTCTGGTTTTATGATCGAGTGCCCAAGATTACTTCAAGCCAATCAACCATCGATAAAATCATACGTCCATCTAAGAGAGATAACAAGCTGACAGTTGATTACTTTTAACGAGCCATGGAAAATCAGAGTCTTCGTTCTAATTAACACGTACGTTACAGCACTTGGAGGGCAAGGAGTTCCCGCAGGACATATAGGATATACGATTGTTGAGTCGTGTAATCTTATTCATTCCATATTGGTGTTTTTAATTATGATCACGAAACATTAATAATGCAAGAAACAATATCACCACATACATCACAAGGTGCAGATAATATTCTCAAAAAAAATAATGAGTCAAATTCAATAGTACTTGAGGTGGGAAGAACAATAATGAATGACAGTATAACACCCGATGACAACGGTTTTATCCTTACCACGAACCATTCCGTATTTACATAACTTATTATGTAACTTATGTAACAACTCATTTACAATCAACATATTAGATACAACATATTCAGTAGATACTTTCCTGAATTGTATGAATCAATTTCACTACAATATGTTCAAACGGTAAGTCCTACAATAGTTAATAAAATGTGACGTTTGACACTGAAAAAGATGAACTATGGATAGGTTCTCCTCAACTGGGAAAACGCAGCACATAGAGAAATTTGTGATATATATATACATATAAATATATATATATATATATATATATATATATATATATATATATATATATATATATATATATATATATATATATATATATATATGTTTGACTTTAAGCTTTCACAACTCATTATGTGCTATAACGAATATTTTTTGGATGAAGTTGTGTAAAAATGATAAAATGAAAGAACTTTTCTAATTTATATTTACAGTAATAAGTTTTTATTTTATTAACTAAAATGAAACTTGAAACAAAAACTAAAATAAAAACTTATTACTTTAAATATAAATTTGGAAAGTTCTTTTATTTTATCATTATTACACAACTTCATCCGAAAAATATTAATTTATAGCATATATATATATATATATATATGTTGTCGTTGGTTTCCGGATAATGCCGCTTATAATTAAAACAAAGCCGTGGAGACCCCACTCTCCACGTTGTCCAACTCACTTGACGTATCGGGTGGATTACACCACCCATCTTCAGAAATAAAGTGAAAAATGATCCGGTCGAGAACCCGACGAGAATATATATATACACACATCTTGATTTTGAAATTACTATGAACAACATTGTGTTGGAAACACAGCCGTCCAGAGATTGCCCATAACGTATCTCCAGATGGCTGTATTCGGTAGATTACTTTCAAATGATGTGACCCCACAAACGGCTTCTCCATTTCCAAGAAACAGCTTCAAACATTTTTTTTAATCTGATAGAAACTTTTATTATACTTCTAAAAACATTCTGTAGTAGAAAAATGCTATGCGTTTTCCTAGCACTGGAGGATAAGCTGGAAAATAACACCAGTCACTATAATTTCAAATGTGTTCGAAATTGGATATGAAACTATTCTCACCAATCATATTACTAAAATTACATTCATCTCTCACCTGGAGAATGAATTACAGTTCCAAAACTGGTGGTATTAAATTATTATAATAGGTGTTCCAAACTTGAAGTATATTGTAGATGTGTAGGCTACATAAAAATCTCAGTTACCACTGCAACGCAACGCACTCACTCAGTGTTGGAGAAGAAGCTGGACAAATTCGCACAAGATTATATTATCACATGTGGTTCTCCGGAGTGATAAGAGACCAACTGTACTGAAAATCAACGGTTCTGAGATTCAACAGTCCTGAAACTCCGTATTCTCCTGAAAAGAGCTACCTCAAAACCAACTCGACTAAAAACTATAACTGAGCACAATTTCCACCTCTTGAGCAACCTCGAAAACAAATTGAGTGTGGAATTTGGCTCCCTCTCTCCACAAATCACATCTGACACAATCTTACCCACATGGAATTAGCCATCAGTGAAAAAAGCTTATAATTCATGGAGAATTTGATGAGAGGTAAATTTTTGAAGAGTCGACACCAATCCAACCACATCAACTTTTCAACAGGTTTGTGAAGAAGTAGTATATACGCTTCGTACAGTTGGTTTCAATTAGAGTTGGTTGATATTGGTTTTTTGTATAGTCGGTCGGTTCCAAATGCAGTCGAGTTTCAGAACTCTGCACTCAGGGTCGTCGTTAAGGGGTCCAAGGTGCACCAATCGTCATTTACACCCCACCAATAATTCATCCTTCTACAAAAAAATATATATATAGGCCCATGTATGTTGACTCGTGTTGACCTACGAATAACACACAATGAAATATTTTGCTGGGAGATATCACGAAAATAAAAATCGAAAATGTCACTTCGAAAATGTCCAGAATGCTCACATATTGATTGAGAATAAATCGGAAATGTCCATCATGGTTCAACTATTACTCTCCAAAACTGCTTGTAGATCACCACAATCACTTAAAGAATACCATATTTCGAAAAATTCCCTGCGGAGCTATGGTGGGGTGAATCGCAAAATGGTTAAAAAATCTGCATGATTCAATTATTGTAAATTACCCAAAAAATATCCACATAGATTCAATAATTTACCTCAAAAATTGCTTGTGAATCTGCAAAATCACGGGAAGATCACTGTAGTGCTCCAGACCCCATTTCAGCGCGCGTCTAGTACCCAACCTGCGCCCCCGCAATACAAAAATCTCAAAGACGTCCCTGATCCAGACGCAACTGGCACCACGCGTGTAGTCAATGACCATCTATCCACCACTGCTTTCCCAGTGTCGATATAAAATTTCGTTCCGCTACAATCACGATTTGGAGTTCGCTTATGGGGTATACAATGTTGAAAAAATGACAAATGACAATGTGGATTTTGCTCTAGCACAAAAACTAATTATACGAACCAAACGAAACTGAACAAGAAGGTGTATATAGTGAACCTCCATCAGCCACCGTTGACCCGGTGTAGATTCAACTATTCGTTTTCCGGCAATCGCGTATCAGATGTCGCTAATGAAAAACAATGTGAATTTTTTGTTTCTGCCGCCCTGCAGGAACGGAGATTCAAAACATGATGGGTGGGACGACGAAATGTTTGACTCGTCAATACCTATCTGCTGGTACCAATCCGCTCTCGATCCGACTCACCGTTGTCCCGTTATCGATATTAACCTAAGTTAGGTCATTGATTTTTGCAAGTTCGGTCGATCGCGGTTTGGCTCTCGCGAGAGAACCTGACATCAGATCCGGACGCAACTGACACCACGCGTGTAGTCTGTGACCATCTAACCACCACTGCTTAACCAGTGTCGCTATACAATTTCGTTCCCCGACACCCACGATATGAAGTTCGCTTATGGGGAATACAATGTTGAAAAAATGACAAATGACAATGTGGTTTTTTGCTCTAGCACAGCATCTTGCCATACAATCCAAACAAAACTCGAACAAGAGGTGCATTCAGTAAACCTCTATCAGCCATCGTTGACCCGGTGTCAATCCAAAAATTCGTTCTCTGGCAATCGCGTATCAAATGTCGCTATCGGAAAACAATGTTAAATTTTTGTTTCTGCCTCTGTGCAGAAGCAGAGATTCACAACGAGATCAGTGAAACGGCGCAATGTTCGTCTCGGCAATACCTATCTGCTGGTACCAATCCGGTCTGGATATGACTCGCCGTTCTCCCGTTATCGCTCTTAACCTAAGTTAGGCCTTTGATTTTTGCAACTCCGGTCGATCGCGGTTTTGGCTCTCAGAGAAGCTGACATCAGATCTGGACCAGGGACGTCGTTCAAGGTGGGGCGCGTGCCCCACCAATAGTCATTTGCGCTCCACCAACAATTCATCCTTCTACAAATATATATATATATATATATATATATATATATATATATATATATATATATATATATATATATATATATATATATATATATATATATATATATATATATATATATTAAATACATATATAGGCCTACGTATATTGGCTCGTGTTGACTCACGATAAACACACAGTGAAATATTTTGCTGGGAGATATCACGAAAATAACTTCGGAAATGTCCATAATGATTCAATTATTACCCTCCAAAACTGCTTGTAGATTGCCACAATCATTTGAAAAAAAACATATTTCAAAAAATTCCTGGCGGGGCTTTGATGGGGAGGGGTGAATCGGAGGGGAGAGGGTGAGCTCCAAGCTGGATAAGTATGTATCTACATAAAACCAATCAGATCGAACCAATCGTCTGACCTGTGGAGCGTGAATGAAAAAAGACAGATAAAGATGCATCTTGTTCCAAATATAATTCTTTCTCTTACGCTCATTCGAAAAAAAACCATTTCAATCTGATGAAATGAATTTACCAGATTCAATCATGTTCTCATGAAACTTTCACAATTTTCTAATAGTATTCACATTACTGTATTCTCCTATAAAAAAAGAAAAATTATAGAAAAATGAAAAATTAGACAAAAAAGAAAAATTATAGAAACATGAAAAATGAAATAGAGAAAAATCAAAGAAATCTGGATCATTTTTAATAATGGACAATAATCTCCTGAAAAAGTTTCGAATCGATTGATTAATTTTCCTGACCTGTATGTAACACAACAAAAAAAAAATCCAGATTTTCTCCTGCATTAAGTGGGATAGAAATTGCCACTGCGCTCACCCTGATCACTGTTGAAAATAACGTTAGTATCGTAGTGAGCGTTTCAAGAAACAATTTCGGCGTCCCGTGTTAATCGGTAACTAATAACAATTCCCAGAAAGCAATAAAATACGCTACAATATCAAACAATGTCGTGTGAAAGTGCCATATAATAACAGTCAGTCTATTAGTGTACGTATGTACATCCGCCGTTCGTGTACACTGATACTCCATTAGCGAACCAAGGAGTGGGATCGAATATTGTGACGATATGAATGCTATTATCAAAACGATTGTTTCACAGATAAATAACTCACCTATTACCCGATGTGTTGACTATGTTGAAGTTAAGTACTTCATTTGAACGAATTGAGATCATGGAAAACGAAAATAGAAATTTGGGAAGATAATAATCTGAATCCATGAATGAAAAAATATTGCGCGACTTCGTTCAAGTAATGTCACATATTGTGTTGTAATTAGGGGGAGGAACTGTACTTGAAAGCGGCAGTTATATAACTAAACTGTCCCTAATGCAACTGTTCTGAAATTATTATCAACTGTACTAAAAACCAATATTCTCCACTTCTTGAGCAATACAAAAGTTAAAGTGTAAGATATGGCATCCACCTTCCAGAAATGTGATCTGACAATTGCACTGATAATTCAAGGTAAAACATCAAAAATTATAACTTCCCATGTAAAGTAGTTATATAATATGGTAATATCATGCTTCCATGAATTCATGAATTCTAATAAAATTTCATGCCTTCGAGTATCAGTTACATTCCTCGGTCTCTTTACTTCCATTCACAAGTAATTTCTTGAAGTAATTCTAGCTAACATCGAGGTGAGCTGTGTTAGCCTGTGGCATAGCCTTTGGCGTAGAACCGTATCCTAGTTTGAACGAAACATGAAAGCGCGAACCACCCGCGTGCTAGGGGGCTGTAATAGGGGGAACGATCGATTGGAACCTTCTTCTTCCGTGTACGCAAGAATGTACAGTGAACAAGCTTCATAATTCCAGTTGCAGGTTTCAAATTTGTTTTCATCTCCATTTTTATTTTCATTTGTCCAGTAATAATAATTAAATATAGCTGGGAAACCAGCAGGCATTCTGGGATGAGTGATAGTTCAAAATGTATATATATATATATATATATATATATATATATATATATATATATATATATGTGGATCATTTTTGATAATGGACCATATATATATATGGAACATGGACTATTCCCAATGATGGATTTTGTTTGTTGATTTCATTATTACCGGTGTGGTTGTGCTAACAGATGTGATATCTAGCATGAAGCTTCGAAAACTAAAAAACAAAAACATTCCAGTCAACACCGAACAAAGTTTTAGCAATGTTTTAATCACCGTTTCCGGTAAAAGGCCAACTTCATATTCGACAAAGGCAGTATTTATTCGTAGTCGAATAGAATTACCTCATACCCATTCAGTCAGTGAGTTTGCCGCTGTTCAGTATCCATACTGTATGCGACCTAAGGGCAGAAATCTGTTCTTCACGTTTCACTCCAACCATTCGCCAAATTAAGTTGTATGTTCAATGGCTAGAAAAACGTTGGGCAAACAAGCGCACACACAAGCACACATATATATATATATATATATATATATATATATATATATATATATATATATATATATATATATATATATATATATATATATATATATATATATATATATATATATATATACACCCATACGAAACCTTTTTTTCAACGAAAGTTTGCTGCTTATTAGATTTGTTAGGCGATGTAAAAAGATTGCAAAACATTCAAATGGAACAAAAATCAACCATTTGAAAAAGTCCATACATGGTTTTCATCAAACAGTGATTATTATGTTCTGTTATTATACATGCTAGTGAGTGATAGATATTCAATAGTTCCATATAATGATTTTGCAATTATTTCGAGTTATTTTCAAATATATTCATCTCTGGACATTTGAGCACAGCTTATAGTTTTTGTAGGGAATGATGTCTATGTTCGGTATCTGTAGTTGAGTTCAAATTATTATTATCAAATTTATATATCAATATTCCTATGTATATGAATATATATATATATATATATATATATATATATATATATATATATATATATATATATATATATATATATATATATATATATATATTCACGAGTTGGTGAACCATCGCTACAACGATGCTTCTATTATCATATAATGGAATATAACATACATTAGAATTGGAACTATAAATTATAGTGATTAAATAATATGTTCAATTCTATGGATATGGAAGCTTTTAACGCAATACAACTTCATTAATGCAAATATTGATCCTTATAACTTTTAAAATCACATGTATTTCATATATGTTTGTACACTATTAGGATATATTAAAAAATATAATAACTTTTGGTCTCGAGCTGCTAGCCTGGCTATAGTATACCACTCTACAGTATGGGTAATGCAACATGATATTGTACTTTGTTTGCAGTTGAGCCTCGCTTCGAATGCCCTGACACGTTTTACGCTCCTTCCTGCTATTCAGCCAGTTGAATGTATTGCCCAGAAGATCAAAACGAGTAGCTTTACAAGCAGTAAAGAAACTGAGAATGAGTTATTTTTGTGAACGGCAAATTTTTTCAGACGGTAATTTCTTTCTTGATGAGAGTGCATCAGAGTCGATGTAGCGAAATATCAATTATCTGGTGACGTCTCTGATGAAGAATAGAACAACAGTACACATATATTTGTGGTAACTTTTATATGGTGTAATGAAGAAGTATCTAAGTTAAATTGCATAATTTTCACAGGTACACAGCTGCATGAGAACACAAGAGATAATACACATATATATGTTCCTATTGCATTAGAATAATGATAATTCATAACGTTAAAAAATAATCACCTAAACAAGATATATTCCGCTAAATTGATACCCGTGCACTGATAACATTGAGGTGCTTTTAAGGGAAGCTTATGGTTATGGCAATAAATTTGTTGAGTAAGAATACTGATGATTTATATCAATACAGTTGAGTCGGGATTTCGATGAATATTACCAGTCGACGAATCGGACAACCACGTAAATGGCTGAAAGTCGACGAATCGGGATTTCACTGAATCGGGATTTCGACGAATATTACCAGTCGACGAATCGGACAACCACGTAAATGGCTGAAAGTCGACGAATCGGGATTTCACTGAATCGGGATTTCGACGAATATTACCAGTCGATGAATCTTACCAGTAGACGAATTGAACATGCTAGAAGTCGACGAATCGGGAATTCGATGAATCGGGATTTCGATGAGTCGGGATTTCGATGAATATTACCAGTCGACGAATATTACCAGTCGATGAATTGAACACAGGGAGGGTCTAAATATGACCATCCTACATGGGTGGAACGGTTTCTACTCGACAGGTATAATCCCTCCTCAGACTGACCGTGGTTGCTGAAGCTCTCACTCTGGCCTATGCTCTGTCCATCCATTCTTATCCCTTTATTGACACGTCAATCATCTCGAACCAGTGTAGGACTACTTGCAGGGTTAAAATATTTGTTAAAATATGTATAGATTCTCACTCACATTTTTTCATTCTAAATTCCTTGATCCGATTTTTATTCATGCCTATGATTGTCATTCAATTCAACTTCTATTGTTCCCTGATTTAGGTAATGCATCCTTTTAGCCCCCATCTCCTCGAAAAGGGTCGTACCTCTCACTTGAACGAATGGTGACGTAGAGGGTGGGGTGAGGTAAGGGTTCAAACTGGAGCCAGAAGAATAGCTAAGTCTACCAGAGGGCTGTCATTTGACGAATGACTCTTTATTGGTCAGATACCTGTAAGTAGGCGTGAACGTTCTATGCTAGATAGAGTCGACGAATTGGGAATTCACTGAATCGGGATTTCGACGAATATTACCAGTCGATGAATCTTACCAGTAGACGAATTGAACACGCTAGAAGTCGACGAATCGGGAATTCGATGAATCGGGATTTCGATGAGTCGTGATTTCGATGAATATTACCAGTCGACGAATCGGTCAACCACGTAAATGGCTGAAAGTCAACGAATCGGGATTTCACTGAATCGGGATTTCGACGAATATTACCAGTCGATGAATCGGACAGCCACGTAAATGGCTGAAAGTCGACGAATCGGGATTTCACTGAATCGGGATTTCGACGAATATTACCAGTCGATGAATCTTACCAGTAGACGAATTGAACTTGCTAGAAGTCGACGAATCGGGAATTCGATGAATCGGGATTTCGATGAGTCGGGATTTCGATGAATCTTGCCAGTCGATGAATTGAACACCTACGTTCATGGCTAGAAGTCGACGAATTGGGATTTCGACGAATCAGGATTTCACCGAGTCGGGATTTCGATGAATCGGGATTTCGATGAATTGAGACAGTCGACGAATCGGGATTTCATCGAATCGGGATTTCACTGAATCTTACCAGTCGACGAATTGGGATTTCGATGAATTGGGACGTAGCCCTGATGATTTATATCAATACATATTTACTGGAAGCCCATATTATGTGAAAAATTGGGAAATATCCAATTATCCGGCTCACCTTAGCTTCCACCTAATTCGCTCTTAGCTCACCTTATACTCATTACCAAATAATTTGATTGTAAAATATAAATGAAATGAAAAACAACGTCCAGAAGAAATTTGTTCACCGAACTCTTAGTTCTACTGATGATGCACTTTTACCTTCCATAGGTTCCATTCATTGATGGCACACATTGTTGTGATGAGTGGGCAACAATATTATCCGGAGCACTCCATTATTAGTTTGTTAGCAAACAAGTTTTCTAGTTGCTATTGACAATCCAACAATTGTGCATCCTTCCGCGGTTATAGTTAAATAGCGAGATTATTATACTTTTCAATTCACCGGTCACTAAGGATGGAAATATAATCAAACAGACCTGCATGCCTCTCTGTTTTATATTTTTTCATCATACATGTATTGTGAGAGTGATGAAAATATACATTCATTAACAAGATTAACTGAAGAATTTTCTCAAAGAACGTTTCTATTTGCAAGTGTGATGAATAGCGTACATGTATCTATTTCATATTGATATTTGGAATTTAGAATATTTCATATTCCAGAACGATGTATACAGTTGAGATTCAATTTGAATAAACAAAGAGGCAGAGGCAGTGAATGCTTGCTACTTGAAACATAGTTACAATTCGCCAATAATGTAGATCGATGTCGATTTATTATTCACCTTCGTGATACTTTAATTGCCTAACTAAGGAGGTGATCAGCTGTAAAATTGATACAACGCGGAATTTTGACGAAATGGTCAGAATTATGAATTGTTGTAGACTAACCTATTGTTGTAATCCATGTATGAAATTATTGGACTATATAAATGAGAACAGATCTGTGATGTCTGTCAAAAATGAGGAAGAATGTGTCATACATTCATGGGTGCACACAGGTTACTATATTACAGTATTTACTCTGCAATTGCGCCAGTATGAACTATGTGATTGTGACTCCGTGAATAATGTCTAGAAGTCAACGTTCCACGATGGTGTTGAATCCCAGTCGTTGGGCACGACCTAATCATTTGGTTCTGTATCACATCTCCAACTTCTGTTTTTTTGTCCAGAAACCAAGTTCTGGAATCTTTTCAGTTGAATTATTAATACATGTACCTTATTACACGTCCATAAAACACAATTACTGTATATACTTGCTTGTATTCCGAAAACTCTCGATTTTACTTCATACTTTTCTCTCATCTCTCTCTCTTCCTCTTACCCACCCACACCCCTCACGCTTGCGCCTGCCTCTGCTAGCTCCCTAGAACATCTTCGAGGATGGCACTCATTACCCCGACGTGTAAGTAACACTTGGCCTACATTACAACTGAGTACACTATACTCTTTCTTTTAATAAGAATGGACTGCTCTGGCATAAGCATGATTATACTCCCGGAACCATGTGCTATAGCTTCTCATTATCTCAGTACATTATTATAGTCAAAATACACAAGTTTCTTGTATGCTTATGTAAGGAAACTCGTTTTCTTTTCTATCTGAATTATTTTCTTCTTTAGAAAAATGACAATATTACAAAGTAATTACCTAGTTTGGGTCAGCTATTTTCTAGCAACTACCTATATAGTGTCTTCCTACAGTTAGTTTCCTCAGAAAAAGGCACCACATCTCTAAATGGGCGATGCGGAATATGAAAGATGAATGTGAAGAATGTGAATATGAAAGAAATCTATAAAATGATGATCTTGGACCCACACTCAAGATAATTCCATAAACTTGTCAAACTTGTAATTGTTAGACGAGCTTTAGCGAGGATTCAATTTGACATACTGAAAAAAATTGGTGTTCGTTTTTTTTTTTTTTTTTCATGTTTTTTTTTGGTTCTCCACAGGTCAAACGGCTACATCTATCAACCTCAAACTGTTTTTCAATATGGTTCCTCATCTAACTTAGATCTGTATAGTTTTGTGGCATTATCGGGGAGTAACTTTTTTTTTTTATGAATTAAAGAAATTTCAAGAAGTCCTATTAGAATAGCATGGCGAAAAAAAAATGAATTTTTATTTTCCAAAAAAATGAAATTTCGCGTGAAGTTGAATTACATTTTGGTAGACATTTCTAAAAATTTTCAGCTTGATCGGGTCAGCTATTTTGAAGAAAAAACATCAAATGTGCTGAATTGGTACCACTCAAAGCAGTTTTCACCCATTTTTACCCAGACTTTACCATCCGCTCGTCTAACAACGCACATATGGCGTTTTCCTAGTTAACTTCAACGCATCTCACAATTTATGTTCTTTTGGTCATGAGTTGTTGCTCCTCATTTTTCAGCTCTGGTTATAATGAGAATCAAAATAGCAATCATCAGTAATCTATATCACATTACCAACTACAACTACACAGATATAAGTCGAGAGATTTGATGATTAAAGAACATTTGAATAAAGAACAAACATAGCAAGACCTGATTTCAACCAAACGGGTGAAAACCGAAGATTCAGCCGAACGTGTGATATTGAAAAGTATCTCGTACTTGAAAGTAGTATGACCATATTGAGAACGGGATAATCTTACGACCGAACAACCCCCTTGGCTCAGTCAGCTGAAGCACGTCTTTAGAAAATGAAGTCAAGTGAGGCGTGATTTCGAGTCCCGCATGAAGCTAGAGGGTCCGTATACGTCGTTTCACTTTTCATCACTCCATATTTCCATTGTCACCCTCTCATTCGTATCCCTAAATATATTGTGTTGGTGGGGTCGTTAAGCACCATTGAAAAGAACTGAATGTTGGACTGAATGTTGGACTGTAATTACTCCCAGAAATACCCTTTTCGCTCAGAGTGGATTTAATTTCCTTTGAAGTTCAAAGTACCAATGTACTAGAATTTAATTTTTACAATGAACGAAAACATGGAAAGTAGACCTATGTGTTTATTGCGGTTCTCGCGTATTCTGCTTGTAAGAACTTTTTCAATCTAGAAGTTTCTTTGTGAATAAAACGACATTCAGATATAAATGATACATCATTTCTCGGATTTGTAAACTTCTTTATTGTTCTCTGGAACTTGGACTTTACGACGACACTGGATCATTATTATCCATCAGTGAATATATTAAAAACAATCCTTTTGACTATTTAATAACGCTTCATTTCCACATTTTCAGATTCATAGTATCTGTATCGTATATATATATATATATATATATATATATGATAACCTTTTTGGTTGCGCGGTCCCCTTCGGAACATTATCTCGCGACGTTCCGGGAAGGTTGCACTTTTCTTCATCAGGCTTCACTCTCACCAACCAAGTGGCAAAACTGTAAGACCTGATGTATATAATATATATATATATATATATATATATATATATATATATATATATATATATATATATATATATATATATATATATATATATATATATATATATAAATATGTAATACATATAGAAATACAGATATATGTGATTATAATGTATTTTTGATCATGTTTAATAGAAATCAATGATGATCAGTTATTTTCAGTTATCATCTGATGTGACTTCATCGGTGGGAAGTGGTAATTACGAATGGTACGAATGGTAATTACATTTTTAAATCATCACCATTCTTTACCAACAGGAATTCAACCAATTAATCACAACGAATAAGAAACAAAGTAACATGAATTTGAATTTCTCTCAATGTGTACACATTCTAAATTATATTCGGTTTACCTTCGCACTTTGATGATAACTCAGATATATACTGGGGACAGAGAATATTAAAATGATAGTGTGAAGTCTCTAATTCGGCATTTGACATGTCAATTTATATTTTTTATATTGAAGCTTGTGAAAATACAAATTTATCAGCTTCCAAACGAGATCAATTTCCCATAGGTGATGAGCAGGGTGCGGTCATGGTCTTTATTGTTGGAATCGTCCCGGCAATCACCTAAGCTAGAGAGGAGAACCACGAGAAGGAGGGAGGGACAAGGGACCACGAGGAGCGAGGAGGGGTAGGATCTAACCAGTGACCATTCAAAGATGAATGGTCACTGGGATCGAAACAAGGCCCGAACTAACCTTTCAATCGCATCTTCACTGAGCTACCAGTACTGACTGGTACACAATTCATACATTCTGATACGAACAGATTACCACATTGTTACCCACGATGGTGAATGGATCTACAGTGATTTATTCATATTATCTGTTTCCTTCAAGACAATGCACATATGATGCATAAATCAATCTGAACAGTTCACATTCTAGCTATCCTCGGAAAATAAAGCACGAAGTCAAAAATAAATATGAAACATGAATGAACATAACTAGGAAAATTGTAATATATGTCATAGCATTTTCAATTGGCTATCTATTCAAGACAATGAACTTTCCAGCGAATTATGCCATCAAGATAATTACGCTGGTACATAGTGGATGTATATGCATAGTATATGCACTGGAACGGTGTATATTCAATTACATCCGACATGCATTATATATATATATATATATATATATATATATATATATATATATATATATATATATATATATATATATATATATATATATATATATATATATATATATATATATATATATATATATATATATATATATATATATATATATATATATATATATATATATATATATATATATATATATATATATGGATATATATATATATATATATATAGAGAGATATATATATGTGTGTGTGAGTGTGTATTTATTATCGAATCCCTTCTCTCACAAAAGAGTTACCCAAAGACCCGGAATTACATGAAAAATATTGAAGTCCAATGCAATCACATATCTATTTGAATGTGTTCATGAATACTCGACGTACTGTACTAAATAGAGGAGTTTGAATAGGAAAGGGGAGGAGGCGTATGATATTGATATTAGAATAAAAATGAATTGTGAGGTAAAGAAAGAAATGTAGAGAAGAGCTGTGTTTTGGGGAATGTGGTATGCTCTCAATGTAGTTGTTCTGTTTTTGCACGGATATTCATTCATTATCTTCGACCAAATATAGAAAGCAGGTAGCATAGATAGTTGTGGAACTCTGTGTTTCCTCGTTATTTTTAGTTAACCACAATATTCACAAACTTCGATATAAACGTTCAGACGAGAATAAATTGTTCGTTGTTCTAGTATTTCCATCGGCTTTTTACTAACTTCGAATCTCTTTGAACATACTTTATGAAAAAAAGTGGAGAGTTAAGATGTACAAATTGTGATACACGGTTGAACGGGACTTATACGTAGCCATCAAAGATTTTAATGCAGCTATTTTACTTATCCTTCAAGATTTCTCAAACCCAACATCGCATTAGGAGTGCATGGGAGTCGATTTAGCGAAATATCAGTTTATTCGTGATGGTTTTCGAATCATGTGGGGTAATAAAACTATTATATTGGAAAATAAGATATTTTCCCGTAAATCGATCAAGTGAATCGATTATCTCGGAAAATTACCCGGCACAAATTCTCGGCATAAAATGTAGAGGCCTAGCACAAACTCTGGGCAAAGTTTCAGAATTTGTGCCGAGATCGGAGGGGCTATAGGTTCACGGACCTCCCATAATTGTCAGCGGTATACGTTTGAAAATCAAGCGATATTAGTTGAATAATTTCTCATCATACCAGGTATTGGAAATAGGTGTATTTCCATAGTATAAGTATGAAGATGATAATAGTAATAGTATTCATTTAGCAACTCCGCTGTATCTTTCACATGTCATTCAATACAATACGACCATCACATTATTCCCTACATTATCACATAATTCATTATACAATTCACAATACATACCATACAAAACACTACATATTTCAATCAACGCGAATTAATAATTATATCTCATATCTTTCGAAAGTTATCGCCATCAGACTGATATTTCGTTAAATCGATTCCCATGCACGAACAACGGGATCCATAATATTTCACTGTTCACAGTTTGCTGAATGAGTTGTACCAGGTCAAGTGAGTTGTGAACCATTTGTACTATAAGATGGTTCATGTGGTGCTCCATCCTACAGATCTAACCTCGTCAGTCTCGATTGAATGATGGCATCAAATTTAGATGAAACTTCACTTTTCATCACCATATAACACGATATAGTGAACTATTGAGGCGCGAGCAGTTCAAGATAAACTATTTTTACATTACTTTCTTCTCTTCCAAAAATTTCAAAAATGTACAAGTCACTTCAATTTGGACATGTTGAGGCACTTCAAGAATTACTTCGAAGAAAAACTATTTCGCCAGTTCAGAAATGTCTCTATAAGAATATTCCAGGGCCTTCAATATCCAAAGTTAAGAACGAAATCGAAGCTACCTATCTTTGTTTTGTTTGAACAAATCCGTATTCTTCAACACGGTGTACCATATGAGCTCTGAAATGTCCGTCTCGCTTCAATTTTGTTTGCTGTTATAGAATAAGTACCTAGAAGAGAAAATTCATAAGGTAGGCTTTATTAATTCCGAGAATTTCTAGATGTTTGAATAATTTGAGCACGAATGCGATACACTTTATATTACGAAGTTTAACATCGGATCAGCCGTTACGAAGAAACACATTTCAATGGAATCATTTTCACAACATTTGGGGCAATTAAGAAAGATATTACGAATATCGACAGGTTGAACCAATTGAATCATTCAACGATAAAAATATGCAATGTTCAAAACATGAGGGCTTCTGAAATCAGTGTGTTTATGTAGCTATAATATTACATATCATATGAAAAAGATCTTTATTTTACTCATTTTACAACGTATATATTGCGTTTTCCTAGATGAAAACCTTCAATTTTTATATATCAGTCATCAAACCAAAAGGCTCATCTTCCCATCTGTGATAATAATATCGTCTATTTCCTCTGATCCGATGAAGTGTCAGTAGGTCCACAAGCCGAGTAGTGAGAGGTGCATTAGCCAAGGCACGGAATTGCGGTTAGGTCAGGTTGTAATGTGACGCGGGGCGAATAGGACGAGGGAATAATAGTGGTGGTAAGGCACACAGGGGACCGAGAAATGATGACATTGGGGGGCCGTGATACCCACTACCAACTACACCAGCTGTGTGTACGGTGCCAACCTGTCAATACAAAACCTATCTAGATGACCAAATGAACTATTATGTGATTCTGATTTTAGTCCACTTTTTTGTATGTTCATGTTCATTTTTTATTCATGATAACGTATTTGTAATATCTCACGGTACAGGTCATTACAATATATCATACCTTCATAATATTTTGTAGAACGTTAAAAATAGGAAAATGATAGATGACTGTAATTAAAAGACAAAATGAAGATGCATCGTAAAAATATCAGCTACATAAATGAGAACTCATCACAAAAGAAATGGAAAAGAAGTTTTTATGTACAACAAAATATGAGATAATCGCAAGTCAATGCTATAATTAGGATGAATTATGATGATCAATGATGAATGCAAATATAATCAAATTCAAAAAGAACAAAACATATCGCATTCTACGTCATATCATTTTATCAGTTTATCCTTCATACACGTACCGTAGGCCCTACTGATCACATTTTTTTTCCATAATTGTGTGCACATTTTTTTCAGTTTTCAGAAGTTCATTACATTCACCTTTCAGAGGCAAGAAGCTCGTGTCGAATTATTAGGTCGTTCTCATTCTATTTTTCAGTATCTTCACGATCACTTTTTGAATGCATATTTTTATATTTTTTATATTTTTTATATCATTTTATATTTTATTTTTCATATCATTAATTTCATTATTTTTATATATATCAAACATATTATTCAAACATCTTTTGTATGCGTTGTAAAATTTCAGGTGTTACATCACCTACAAATTGTCAGAGATGAAGAGTGTATTGAATGCTTTCATTGAAGCGACATACCAACATGATAATATCAAGTCATAACGTACAAGAGCTGAATCAGCAATGATTGAAAACTGGTTTTAATCTCTTCTGAGGTTATATATTCAGTACGTTATATTATATTATCAAACATATAATGATTGAAATTACAACATAACTCATGGGATGGATCGATGCAGTATTTGGATGAGCGTGAGATGAGACTGAATCCTACCACACTTGAAAAACGTGTGTTTTCAAATTTTGAATTGTCTTTTTTAAATTCATTCATTTTAGGTTCAGTGATCAAATACTAACACTTGAATGGCGATGAAACTAGGAAAGCAACTGCTCATTACCTCACTTGGTGGTATATATTTGCGTGTCATCGATTGAATAACATATAATATATAAGGTATATTCTCTTCGCAATGGATCAATTATTGGGGAATTTGACACAAAACTGATACACAATACTCCGAAGATACATTGAATCTGAGAAGCAATAATGAAGAAATCCAGAAAAAAAATATCTGAATTGATTACCATTTTTCTCAAACTTTCAACGGGTGCTAGCAATAAGAGCCCCAAACCTATCGAAACGGTCGAAGAATCAATATTATATATGAGTAGGTATATAAAAGTCATACGTTGATAAATATGCATTAATCTGTAGATGATGATATCATACGACGTGGCACATAGGTTCCACAAAACTCCTCATCTTCAACCTCCCACAACCAACCAGCTATTGGATGCACAAACAAATGTGAAACAAATACAGCAATACACGATGCAGTAACTTATGCATGATGCATTTTCACAAATTGTGTTGTTCTGATAATCTAGAGCAGGCTAATGTGGTAACATTTCGATGAGGGATGAATCCCCAAGTGACTCTGCTTTAGTGAGCATTGGATGAACTAGCCAACATCGCGATATACACTACATAGCTGATTTATGGTATACTACTGGAGAAGATATTGCACTTCGCTGACGTTTCGAAGACGTTTCGAGCCTGCTGTGTGAGTGCTATTCGGTGTAGAGTCGAATGACTTGATAAATTATGCAATATTTTTTACTAGAAATGTTGGCATATTTCGGTGAAAGGATGAATGCGAATGATAGTTTACATATAGTTATATATTGGAATATACGACGTTTGATTATTATATAATATTAACATTTTAGCTCTCATTGTAATACATTGAGTGAGATATATTTAACTGAAGTGTCTGTTGAACATTGATATTCGCACCACTTTGAGTGATTATACTTCACTTTGAGTGAAGTGTATATTGAACAATGCATATTGAATAAGACTTTTATATCTCTCTCTCTCTCTCTCTCTCTATATATATATATATATATATATATATATATATATATATATATATATATATATATATATATATATATATATATATATAATATATAAATATATATAAATATTGAATAATTTTTATCAATGTGGCTTATAGTATATCACGTATTCCAATCATATCGTCGAATCCAATTTCAGCCAATTTGCTATTTTAATTTCATCTGAATATCAATTATATCATTAATTCTGGGTTTGCACTCCACGTGTCTGCTCTATAACCTCGGTACTTGGTTTATATTGATAGACACTCCATTCAACATATGATGTTACCTCCATATTCAGTAAATGTGTATTGAATTCCATAATATTGAATTGAATATTCATATATTCTTAGAAAAGAATTGTTCGCTAAATCCCTTCATCTGCTGTAGGTTATTTGCTGGTATATTATTTTCTCATCTGAAGTTGTTGACAACACGTGTATGTTATACTTCAAACAACGAGTGTAATCCATTCAGAGATCATGTTTCGAAGAATTCGAAGACAAGGAGAGATATATAACTCAAGTGAGGCTTCACAAATATCAAAAATATGAAGAAGGCTGAAAGTATCGATATGTAAAGTATTCAGTCCAAATATTACTTGAGATAGCATTCATTCAGTAGGCAAACAAATTTTTAAGCTCACTTGAAGTCAGTAATATGATTTTTTTGTTATATAATATTATCTAGTTGAGGTATCAGGATTAAGTGAGTAACCAAGAGTTATAACATGTTTCTCTGATAAAAGACTCTAAAATCTCTAACTATCAGTTCGTAGAACTGGGTGCAAGTCTCAAAATAATGCGAGAGCCAATACTTTTCAAAAGTCTTTCTTGGGCTTCCTCGAATCTATTGATTCGTGAATTATTCGATTCACTCTGTTGAAATGATAGAAAACACTCATTTTAGAATAATAATGAGAATTTACTTCATCATTCAATTTAACAAAAACTCACTCACAATTCTAGATTTCATCCAGAATGACAACATTTCTTATCTCGTCTCCATTTTGTCTACAACAATCCCAGAAACGCTGTATGTATTATTTGAATTTATTTGAAAAGATTTCAAGAAAGACGTACTTCATTCTTGTTTCCGGCACACAATACATATCCATGTCCTTACCAGAGAAATATTTTCCTCACACAAAGCCTGTATACGTCTTGAAATATATTCCACAAGTAAACATAAAATAGCAGATACACGATAAGGAATAATATTTGCAATCTGTTTTACTTCATCGAAAAAGGATATTCAAAAATAAGAATGCATTGGCATGGTGTTGTGTAGCTCACACCGTGCACACAGCATGAAAATGGAGACGTTGGCGATAGGTTCGTTGTATATTTCAACGCGTTATATAGTAGCGCACTGTGACCAAATTATAAAACTGTCCTGTTACATATTCCGACACGTCTTCTACTGCTATACATTGCCAAACTATTCAGTTCCCGTATTCCCTCCACAATCCCACCAAATGTTGGAACTGTGGAATTGGATAATGAATTCGCTATGAAGACTAGGAACTTGCATATAAATGTAGCTCGTCGTTTACATGAAGCTCTGTGTGTGGCCTTCATATTCGGCTTGTATGTGGCTCTGGAATAAGGTGCTGACAGAGAAGGTGAGAATTTGCTTGAAAAGCATAAGTAATGGAGTAATCTATTATTTCCATAACGGTCGTTACGGAGCATTGTAAGACATTTTCTACTAAGAAGGAAATGTCCTCGAGAGATTTTCTTTTTCTTGTTATTCTTTTTTTCTGTACAGTAAGAATATCGTTAAGGAGACGTATTTAGAAAAAATTTCACTTCCTTGTTTCGTCTTTTTTCTAGTTTTTCTCTCTTGTACAGCCTGTAAAGTGGATAATCCTTCCGCCAAGATATAAGTCATCTGGAGGAACACGAAGATGCGGACGCTAACCGCTTTATACTGCGCCGGAAATGAGATCAAAAAAAGAGGTAAAATGTTATACCCTTTATGTGATATAGAGAAGTGGTATGGTTTGTCTTTGCCATTGAGAAACTTCGCACAGAAAACTAACTATGCCAGCTAAACTAGAGCAACTCATTTTATCTTTGTGAATGTTTTACTCTGAAGCTTTTCTTTGTCAATAGTGTATTATTAAAAATGTCATGTCATTGAAACTAATACCCAATTAAGACGTAGATTCCACGTATCTTCAATCAAAACAGAGTCTGGTTTCCACAGATAAGACGCTGTAACCTCATTCAGTTGTATTAGAAATACGACAGCTTTTCATTCCAACAATGAAGTGTGCACAAAACCAATCAATTATTATCTCAAGTTGAACGCAACTGAGGCTGACACTCCAGATGCCCATCAGCGGAATAAAAAAGAGAAGAAGTCAGAAGAAATCGCTGTGAAATACAACGGAAAAAATAAAACAAAACAAATAGTAATGGTAGATTTCTTCTGACTAACCGTATCTGGAAGTCGCAATGCCATCGGGTAAATCCTTCCTCACGGCAGAGATACCTATAACTAACAATGTAGCGTCCACACATGATCACAGGAAAAGATGGCTCAGCATTGTGTATTGTCTTTTATGACACTTTGCTCGAGGGATTTGCAGGACGTTTAATGTTTAAGTTGACGGTATATCACACACTTGGGGCGAGATTTGTACGGGTCAGAGAGAGATAAAGATATGATTCAGAAATTAAGGCTATACTATGGAAAGGTTACTGACTTTATTTTCACATTACGTGGTTTTATGAGTATGAGTTTCTGAGCTGATCTTCACTAACACATCTCAGTTTGAGTGAGCAATTCATATTTACCTTTCAAGATCATTGATATGTTCCAATGTTTCACAATTGTTCAATATATATTCCAGAATATTTTTATTTTTGAATTGTAGTGGTGCATCAGGAAATTTTTATCATGAGATGCGATCCTTCTGTATGAAATTTTCATTGAAATTCACACAATATGAACACAGAATCATGTTTATCATAAATGATGCAAATTTCATTATAACGATGCAGCATTACGATGGATACAATCGTATACATCTATTTGGACTTGACTAGAATAATTACAAATGTAACGTGTGCTTACCTAAAGCTTATAGCTATAGGTTGTTTGAACTGATAGATTATTCAGTCTTTATGTTCTTCATCAGAGTACGAGAACAATAAAATCACTATCAGAACAGAAAACCAAGAAAACTAAACCAGTTTTGAAAGGAGAAAGTATCATAGATAAGAGCTGAGGAAGTTTATGTAATGAATAAGGTATGCAGAATCTGTATACGTGGAACAAAATCTTCCCGCCCTCCAAAGTGATTTCACAGATATGAAAAATCATAAAACTTGAATAATTTTCAACTTCAGGATTCAGAATGAACAGATATATCTCAAGAAGTAGACAATATTCATAATAATTACCAATGATTCAAATTTTATAGGCCTAATAACAATGAGGAAAGATCAGTTGTACTTGTAGTCGTCGATATTCTGATTTATCAATTTGTATCTCACCACGTACTGTTCCGTCACAAATAACATATTTTTCATGGATCTTCAGAAGTCCAGAAGGTACTTCTCTGAACAGTGTGAATCAGATTCATTAAAATATATTTAAATAGAAAGGTCACTGTAATATGTTAGATATAGACACTGTAATGTAACGCTGAAAGTAGCTGGATAATGCGACATACGTCAACACAGTCCAAATACGTGATTATTGGAACGAGCTGTTATTCAATTTTCAATTCAAGGAATACAATCAAAATAATATAGTGGTACAATTAACAGCATGAAAAGAAAGAGATAAATATAGTTCACAAGTATTCCTGACATTTTTCCAAATCTATGAATAAAAAAATGGATGGGATCATGTGATTAAAATTGAATTGAATTGAATTATATTGAGCATGGATTTCAAATGGAGAAGTGGAAATTCATTGTAGACGAACGCACCAGAAAAATGCTTGTGTGTGGGCTGTCCAAAATAAAATTACGCATGCTCAATCGTACAGATGAAAGCGTTACAGATGGAAGAGTTGAATCAAAGAAATAGTTTGAAACCCTTTTCAAACTGATGCACCAATATAATTTATCAACCGAAGCTTCAACTTCAAACTGAAACCCATGCGTACAAGCATTAATTCTTGTTATCATGTGTGTCAAAACTCGGCACCTCCACTCATGATTTCACCAGGATTCTGATTTCTTACCGTATCATTCAAACTTTGGATAACATTTCAAGAAGACTATAGATATCAACTCGTCTTGACATAAAAATGCTTCATTTAGTGAATTGAATAGATTACTTCTCCATACAGAATTGAATAGAAAGAAAATATGTTATTCCTGGCTTACTTTCCCAAATATGCACATCAAAGTTCAACAAAATGTCCTGTCTATCAAACATAGTTGATATGTTGATATGAATATGAGAGAAAACTAAAAATGTCACTTCTGCTCTATTTTTTCACGATGTCACTTGAATTATCAATGTATTATTCATCATAGTCGAATTTAATACATCTAAAACCTATGAATTCGCTCTTTTTCAAAAAAGTGCTACAACAAAATCTCAGAAATAATTATTCAGAGAACATTCTCGAATTATTCACTCGACATTCATTTCGCACTTCACTCGATATTCATTTCGCACTTCATTCGATGTAGCCTATTGGATAAAAATGATTTCAGGAATGCACTTATTCTGAAGATTGAAAACATTCCACATATACAAAGATAAACTTCATGCAAGAAACAAGTAGCTGAAAGCTTTCGTTTTTCTATAACAGCTCTAATGAATTAACTTACATGCATGAACAAGATGTACCAGATTCTATCTCCACTTGGCAAGCGACTGAATACTCTCATTTGGTTCTTTGTTCTCATAAGATTAGCTTTTAAGTCAGGGTACACATATTATGTCTAAGAACAATGTCTAATTGTCATGTCCCGTATCTTGTTCATCGCGGATACGCTTTATCCTGAGGGAATAGAATGGGATATATCACTGCAGCTACGGGTAGACTCTTGTCTTAACTGGATGGTTTTGATCATCCCACTATCAGTCTGTGCTTGTACAACATCTTGGAATAATAAACGACCCTATTAATTAATTACTTCCTTCACAGTTCGCAGTTAATCAATTTACTTGTGTGGTGGACGAGTTACATCAATATCGTCCCACATTTATATGATTCAATTTGAAAGCATGTTTACGTATTGATGGTGATAGCATTATATAATCATCAATAGACAGTCCATCATAACCGAATACTGATGTTATCACTGCTATCGTTTCTAAAATTATCATTTGTAGTTTGAAAAACAGATACATTGCAATAGTCGAGGATCCACGAATCAGAAATTGGAGAATGTGTTTTATATAACTCCTTTGAATTGATGTTAGAAAACAGACACATTGGGGAATAAATGAACTGTATCGTATACCAACACAATGGTAATGTTCGATCGTGAGAATAGCACAGTTAGAGATTGAGTTTATTCTAGTTCCGGAATTTAATGGAAGTTGAACACAGATTTTGAGGCAAATGATGATTTATGGTATACCTTGGTTCAAAACTTCAATGTACCAACACTTCTGAGGCAAAAGATGTCACATATTGATATACATGGGTACCAAAGGAACTGGCCAGAAACACTCGCGGAACACTCAGAAGAGAATGAATTCCAACATTCCATCTCATCATCTCATCATTTCATTCATCTTTCACCGATGCCAATTATCAATCAGTTATCATCTCAGTTATCAATACAGTGGTACTTTGCTCAAACGCGATATAAAAAATTAAAATCCATTCAAGGCATCAATATTGAATGTTTAAAGAACGAAAAATAAAATTCAACGAATCGGAAAAATCGGTATGAGTTATGTGGAGAATGTTGGGCAACTAAAAAACGTCATGCATCCAACTTTCTCTAAATAGCGTATACAGTCATGATAGGTCATTACCATGTCATTGCCTGTTCGATAAATATTATAAACAATATTACACTACTTCCGAATGACTTCATTTTTGGCTTACGCACAAGTTTATTTCAACAGCCCCAAGTATTAATTCCATCACGATAGAAACAATGAAATAATATATTCCATCAATATGTAAACAAAGAGAATATTGCATCAATAAAAATAAATGCATGCATTTTATCGAAATTTCTGAATAATACGCCCAATTGATTAAGATGATGTCCGAGTTTTATTGCATACATGAATTACAACTCGAGATTCGTGGTTTACAGAGAATAGAGAACACCAGAACACGTTGCCGTTATTTTCTCATCCAAATTGTTTTCAATCTCCCACATAACTGATGATTGGGTGTTAAATTGTTCCTTTATAAGCTCGTCACTCCACTCTTCACAGCAAGTCGAGTTAATATAATTATATAACAAATAATTTTACTCTTTCGGGTGGTTAGACCGTACTTGTGATGCCTCGTTGAAAGATCCTACCTTGTACGGCAATTTGTGAACAAATCATTCCAATTGTTCAGAAGAATAGTAATAATTATATCAATTTCTCTCGAAATAATTTGAAAAATCTGGTTATTTGGTGAATTCCAGGTTTATTGCACATCGAATTATTTGTTCAAACGAACATCTGGATTCAAGTGGTATAAAGATTTGTCAAAACATTACGCTAACATCTCATTATTCATTATTGTTATTAGTTAGCAATTATCGTGTCGTCAGATCTTTTTACCGTCGAAATTAACGTACACGAAAGTAAACTTCGCGATCTCGCCCTCCTATATTCGTCGCATAATTTACACGGTGAGATTGGAACCGGAACTACGTCATTGTGTGCGTAAGGGAACCGAGAATCCGTTCTGTGCATTAGTTTACGGATGCAACGCTGAGGAAGAATAGCGCCACCATCGCGCGTCATCAAGACGACGACGTTTAGCTGTTGCTAAGGAGTTGGAAGGACAAAACCGTTCATTATGCGACACAAAAGATTTTGGGTAGTACCACATCTTCCTGAATCCGGTTTCGCCTACCGGTTTCGTTATCAACATGAAATATTTTATGATTTTTTGAGGATCGGTGAAAAATGTCTTATTATCAAGTTTATTTTTATGGAAGTAATGATATTCATATACATCCAACGTTACGAAAAGTAATAGGCTGGTAAATCGTCTCGTGGTCACGTCCGATTGAACCAACATCTTCATTTGCTTCAATTAGGAGGAAAATGATCATGTATACATTATGATCATGTGTTAAGCCTCCACAATAACAGAAACAGAAGAAATGTATTAAATCGGTCGAATGCTCTAAGTAAATGTCGAAGCAATATATTACAGTGGATGAATCTTTATTACATTCTTTCCGGTTGCAATAACCTAAAAATTCTCAATTCAACTGCCAGATACAGTTATATGCACAACTACAGAAAAGTGGTTGTGATGGTGTAGCTATATAGTTAGACATTGCTACAGGAGGACTTTTGGTGATTTGTTTGGATATACAATTATTAGATTGCCAAAACTATGAACTCCATTCGGTGGGTCAGAATACCTACTAGTAACTATTACTATATGTCTAACTCTTCATCATAAATCATGGACCGGAAAGTAACATTTGTATGACATCCACTTTCGAAAATTTGGTAATGAAAAGTAAATTCTTAATTCGTTTGTGGTGATCATCATACCAACTTCGGTTGACATGCATTACGCAACTATGATTTGTTAAAATCAGGATAATATTCTCTCACTTTATATTTCTCTCACTCTTCACATTCTAACATTTTTCAACCATCTCAAACATTTTTAATCGAACAAGGGTTCGATTATATTCATCAGTTACAATCCTAATAAGCTATATATTGAGCATTTTCATCATCATAAGTTTCCAATAGTTCATAATTTCAACATCAATCTTTCTTCCAAACTCAATACTGAACTCATTTTTCTCACGATACTATCAAATTCACTTTGTTTACCTAGAATGAAAAAGCGTGAATTATTGTGAAAAAAAGAACAGAACAAATCAGTATAAGGTAGTTGATATAGACGAGTAATGACATATTTCTATCTATACGCGGCAATGTAAAATGAGATTATCAGCCTGAGGGAAATACGATACACATACAGTGCAAACCTTTATCGTCAACCATATTCCTGTCGTACCCCCTTGCTTGCTTGATCGCCCAGAGGCCATGGCCTTGGTGACATCGGCCAGGAAATAAGCTGCTTCAATTCTACGCGAGAATGATAAAGTACAAAAATCGTTGATAAAAAAAAAGAGATCTGACTTGTACTACAAGGTACTCTATGAGTAATTTTTTTTCATGTATAAACGAGTTATTACAACAATGAAAACGTGTTCTTTTTTATTTCAGAATCCATAATATCGATTGGTGTACGTTTGAAGCGGCAGTGGCCATGGGGCAGAATGTTCCCGACAGGGTGATTTTACTGATATAAATTATCATAAAACTTGGAGGTTGCGAGGTACAAAATCACCAAATACAAATTGCAGGCGATATTTGTCGAAAATGCTGATGAGTGAAATTTCAATTGTACGTAACACCAACACTCGAAATATTCGCCATCGATTTTCACCTCATGACGTACCGGTAAATAAATAGCATGTGACATATTGTGAATGAATCGACAATATTCCAGAAGCTACTTGTTTGCAGGATGAAGCAGTTTCACTACAATATGTTCATCCGGAAATTCATTGCCATCGTGTATATGTTACGTTGACATTGAAAATGGTAAGCTGTGGGCAGGTTCCTCTTGAAAACTTCATCAACCGCCAGGTTATATGGAAATATTGAATTCAAGCGGGAGATAGATTGACGATATTTTTACCCTGGTCTTATGTAATACTCAGACCCACACCCGACTTGACTCTGACTTGAATTTTTGAGATGATGCTATGACTCACTGAACCAGACGGGTGAGATATCAGATGCATATAAAAGCATTGATGCCGTTATTTCCATGAGAGAAATAGAAGTTATTTATTCATTTTCAATTTAATCTTGCTTTATGACCACACCAACAGCTATAGGTTCTACGGGTGTACGAATGAGCGATGAAAACGGAATAATGGAACGATGATAGGTGGGAGGGCGTTAACAAAAACCCATGCCTCATACGGGACTCGAACCCACACCCAACGGTGACTTCATTTTCTACCCCTAGCCACCCGGCGCGGCAAATAGAAGTAATTTCCACATGCATCGTTTCAATTCAATAATAATTCACATCGACACAGTTCAGTAATTATCACCCAATTCAGTTTACAAATCAACTTTTATGTTGAACTATTCCGATGTATTCCTTCCGAAGCGAGTATTTTTAATTAACTTGAAAACTTTTTATTAGCAATTATTGCTAAAATGGAGGAATTTTAAATTAAACATGCACAACTTCAATTACAACTCTTATAATAAATTAATTGATAATTGGCTTTTTCATTAGACCACCGTCACTTCTTTCCGTGCGGCAAACAAAAAACACAACCCTGAACGCTGAAACCTTCATATTTGCCAATGAAAAATAAATGAGTGAACTTGTTTCAACTCCGTATAATTAGTTTAATGTTTCGGTATTTCATTATTATTATTAGTAGTAGCATTAAATTAGACCAAATTCTACGGTTGTTTACATGACAACGCGATTCCCAAGCGAATTACGCCGAGTGCAACGTAATTGTATATTATTCAAAAGTATAGATATGACCAGCCGTTGTTTTATTTATCTGCCGTCGGGGATTCGACACCTGGTATCAGCGTATCGGTGGCGAATAAAAGTACTAAGATCAACCACGAAGTTATGGATATCTATTTCCCCCTTGGGTTGGAAGTCAGTCAGTCAGTCACAGACACGTATAACGTTATCAGGGAGAGGGAGGGAGAGATGGTCTCTGGAGGAATAATTCCAGGAGGGGGGCAAGGTGGCGGGGGTGAACGAAGTGGAGAGGCGACGACGTGAAATGATGGGTCTTCGCACTTTCGTGGGATACACAAATAAGTGGAAGTATTAGCTGGGCACGTCGTATGAAATATAAAATCTCCCCCTCAATCTTTTTAGTAGTGATCAATATTTCATTCACTGCTCTTTATTCTATATCTTCTCTGGTCTTCCCTGGGAAGACCCGGAGAGATATGTACCGTGATATTTGGTGCCGTGGTTGACTTGTATTGATATTCGATTTCCACATGTGATTCATAATCATAACAAACGGTGGGTCGTTGCTTTTTTTCTGGTATCGAAGAATAATGTTTCAAGATTAATGTCGTGAAATCTGCGTTCTTTATAGTGGATTTTATAGCGGTGACTGCTGGTTTCATTCCCATCGTCATGGTAGATGAAAATGGTTTCATATTTGCTAATTTTTTTGTGCCCAGAGAAGTTTACATGAATAATATCATAGCTCACTATTTTCTGTGCAATCATACACGATAAGGACTATTTTGAATATCGAATTTTCTACCAACTGTTTCCTTACATTGGTGTTGGTTTGGTTGGTTCGTTGGTGATGGGGATCATGTTTATTTCTGAGCGAAGGTGATAATTTTCTTCAATAAATCATTCTCGAATAGGTCTATTATATATAAAATATTTACTTGGCGTAATGTTCAAAGTTCACTTCAATTCAACACTTTGAACGTCATATTCTTTTTTTCATCAATGTGAAATCTCTGACCTTCCGACTTGATAATCAAAGTTGAATCTCTAGTACAATAATGTGATCGCGAGATTGTATTGCAAATATCTTCTAATATTTTGAAGCAGCGTTAACAAACCTTGCTATTGTTGACCGCGTCTTCAATAATTTTACACTCGTGTCAAATTTCATTTTTCGAGTCGAACTTATTCACATCATTAATCTCATTCGAATCTACAAACTTGTACGAATAAACCATTCAACTATAACTCAGAATACAGAAAAAAATACGGAATACCAAACTGAAGTGTGTTTATTAAAGTTCCGTGAGTACTTTGCATTCTATTTTTATCCCAATATTCACGAAAAATCACCAATATAAATCTCTTCCAATAGGCTTATATATAAACCCATGCAGAACCCTTGCTATTGTGCGATGTTGATTTTATGGATTGCGTGTTTGTAAAGCATCATTTGGTCCGACGAGATACGTATTTCGTACCGAAACCATTACCAAAACAGTGCATTAAATGGACGAACAACATTCAGCTTAACTGTTGTTACTACTGCTGCCTGCGCGAGAGAGAGAAGAGAGAGCGCGCGTCGGGATTTCTACTGAGGGTCATTAACAGAATACACCATTCTATATATAGTTAGGGTGTGGGGGAAAAAGGAGAGGGATGAAATTGGCAGGGTTTGGTTATTGGTATCAGAGGCTGGTGTCAGACTTTGTCAATATCTCGTATATACGGATAACCCCCTTCTAACCCAACTTTTGCTTCTGTCTAAGAGATCTTCCAGGCCCTCATCCAGAACGGGAAACACGCTTGCCTGTTAGCACGTTCCACTGCTGCGGGCGGTGAATACAGGATAACACGGGGTGAGGGGAGGAAGGGGGAGAGTTACTAAGTTGCCGTGTACCACTATCACCCTCGCTCGCGTATCAATAATAAAGATTGGTTACTAGACGTTGCGGCGGGTGTTCGGTTGCTCGACGGAGTCTGATCTCTCGTATGCTAGACAAGAGAAGAATATCAATCAGTTGACGGACTCGAGACTTTAATAATGGCACTTTGGTCTACCAGGCCCCTAAACACTGTTTGGTGGTATGGAGAGTAATGACTAAGAGTTACCCCGCAACCCGCATATTGAACCATGATCTGTGTCTCCCTATGGACCTATATAGGCCTACCCATATATATATATATATATATATATATATATATATATATATATATATATATATATATATATATATATATATATATATATATATATATATATATATATATATATATATATAAATGTGCGATGATATTGAAATACCTGAGGACACGGGAAAGAAACGATTTGTATGTATGTATTTTGCGAAGGAAGGAGACTGACAAATACCAGGCCCGGGGTTAAATTCGTAATGGATTTCAGATTGTAGAGCGATACGGCAGGATATGAAATCAATTGGTCTAGAAGGGATGCATATTGTCTTTTTCTGAGTTCGAACATGTAAACATGAAACATTTACGTGTTCTCGTGAACATCGTGCATCGAATTGTTGAAAAAATGTGGATTTTGTACTCTGGATTTTGTATAAATATATATATATATATATATATATATATATATATATATATATATATATATATATATATATATATATATATATATATATATTATATATATATATATATATATATATATATATATATATATATATATATATATATATATATATATATATATATATTTATAACTTCAAAGAGTCCTCTGTGGAAATGTTTTCTTTTCCATTTATATTAAGTTTTCTGATTTTCAGGTTCAAACGTCAAAGTCAAGAATGAAGTTTGAGGTATATGATGGGCTGTATTACCATATTATATAACTGTGCCTTAATGGATACTACGCCTTAGCTATGTTGTTTGTGCGTCTTTTTAAATGGTGTTGTAGCTCCTCATTCCCTGCCCCCCTCCTCCTATTCCTTACTCTCTGATGTTTTACATATATATATATATATATATATATATATATATATATATATATATATATATATATATATATATATATATATATATTACGTATATATATATATATATATATATATATATATATATATATATATACTTATATATATATATATATATATATATATATGAATATCAGGGGTGGGTATGTTACAACCCCTATAAGTCCCTCGACAGTCGTTTGGTTTGCACGCAGAATAGGCCATCTAGAAGGGACCAATGCAGAGAAGAACCCTGCAGACGTTGCCATTGGTTACACGGGCAGGAAAAGAGCACATACCAGAAGCGACGCGAGCATTGCCAACTTATACACGTCCAATAATAGTAAAAATAATAGCAGCATACGCTATATAGCAACCAAGAGCCAAGAGTGAAGAAAATAGCTATTTGGGAATGATCTTTTCGGTTGGTATCCCGCCACGATAGCGAGAGAAACCCACATATTTTGATAATAGCATAATATAATCATGTTGATCGTCTCGTTTCGAAGACTATTGTTGGAACGATAATAATTTAGTAATAGAATAAGGTCAGTCCATCCAATAGTTCATCAATGAAACGCTATGTTGATCAGCGGATTAATCTGTCGAAGAATACCACAGATAAACTAATGCAGATTAATAAGTAGGATGTAGATTAATTCATAATTCACTACTGTAAAGTCATAGCTTACAGCTGGATGATCACTGTATAATAATATACCACTATCGAAGGATTCAAGATGAAGCGATATATGAGTGCGTTAGTGCTGTAAAATAGGGGGTTGTTCGATTGGAACCTTATTTCGTCGATACATGTATAGCTGCATCCGGTTGAGTATAAGATCATTCAATCCAATTGGAATATTTCCATTCCAACAGATTCTCAACTATATATACTCAGTGCGTTTTCTAATGAAAACATGTCTTCATGTATTCATCATTGCTTTGAATTGTACAGTATTCATACACAAATAGTACGCATGTTAGTGCAAATGTGTGATGTTTCGTGACTATGGCATCGAATCGAAATCTAACAGCAATGATTGACCGTCCCCTTTTTCAAGAAAACATAACTTTCAATCGAGTGGTCTGTTCATTTATAGTAACATCAATCGAGGTAATTCTGAATGTATATATGATTTGTATGGATCTTGGTGGCCTACTGATAAGTTATGCCTTTAGCTATGGTGGTGAATTCAAAATGTTTTCAACTCTTCAGTTTTCATTTGAAAAAATACATCTTCTTGGCTTTCAAAGCAATCTGAACAGATCGAAGCATATCTCTGTTCGCAGGATCCGCAGCGTCTAAACGCAATCAACAATATTAGTTTGGGTGATACTAAGAGATGTCTATATTGCATGTTTTCCTATGCTCACCATAGTTATCGAGGTAATGATTATCCAATCTACATGATCAAGACTATGAAAATCTCTGAATGAAATGATGTATCTGAATCTAAGGAGATCACTTGAACTTCAAGTTATAGAGGTTGGGTCGCCGTACCATCTCTTGGGGCATGGTTTGTGTGTGAAGGCCAAACTTTGCTTTTTTATTTCCAGGTTTTGCTGACACGGAACTTGAGTGAATTCGGCTGAGGCAACGTTTCACAAAGTTTCATCCATACATACACTCAATCCTCAGGCCCGATTAAAATGGTCCCAAAACAAACTTTCTTGTCTGATGTCTATGTATTTTTGCTAAGAATATGGAATGACTGAGATATAAAATGTTTTTATTTGTAATACATATACACACACATAACTATAATTGGGTTCAAGAAAATTGAAGAATTACTCGTCAAATATAAGGTCGTAACTCTTGAAACTTCTTCTTAACTTGTTTTCTATTTGAATTGCCTCTTTTTTCAATTTCGATCAAGAAAATAATTATGATGAAGTTTACCTTCACTAAGTTCATTTATATGTTGAGAAGTCCATTTCGGAGAAATACTCATCCGGGGCTAATTCGGTGAATACATATTCACTAATATAGGCCCAAGTATTATTTGCATGTGATTTTTTTTCAAAATCTCATGACTCTTCTCCTTAATATGATAGCTGTCTTTTATTATTTATTCATTTTCCATTTGGTATTTATTCCAGCATTCCATAACATCGTTAAACACACATATTTCACATCTAGGCAATCAGGAATACTCGCTCCAAAAGGTTTAAATCTGATACTGAATCAGATAGGGTTGCAACCTGCTATTTGCTAGTTTCTATATTTTGTCATATTTATTTAGTGGAATCGTTCTAATCAAGCGGTGTAATATTCCACTTCTTGCTGAGCAACCCGGAATGCAGCCGGCAAACTCGCTTGTGAGACTCGAATAAACGACTTCCGTATCCGAATTCTGCAGCATATTGTACTACACGTGTATAGATAGGTGTATGAGTTTCCGTCAACTTCCCGATAGAGAGAGAGAGATGAGAGAGAGATCACCGGTGGAAGAGGAAGAGAGAGTTCGAACAACTAGTGGAAGAGGGACAGAGAGGGGACAACTAGTGGAAGAGTTAGAGAGAGATGAAGAACTAATGGAAAAGTGTTGCCACAACCGGAGACCGAAAGATTTATACAAATTGCACAGATAATAATATTGGGTTAGTGGTTATAATATTGATTGGACAAGCACCTTACAACACAGTTCAATTTTTGACCCAATTCGATGTAATTCAATTTAATTTTCTCAACTTATTGTTCTATGTTGATGGATTGCTCAATGAGTTACAATAGAAGTATTCATAACTTTATGGATGGAGAGATAGCTTGTGTGGTGTTCGTCCGAACGGCTCTCCCTAATTGACAATTCAAAATATTGAAAATAATTGAAAAATGAACAATCAATTTTGTACAACTTCTTTGTAATGAGTGGATGAGCGAAGAGAAGATTCATTTCGACTGTACTCGAAGATAACGAACTTTTTTCGCGATTCACAGGTCAAACGAAAGTACATACATATTATGTTCAAACTTCACATTCACATGGGTCATAATATACCTAGATACTGTATAGTTCTGAGGCGTGAACGATTGCACTACTTTTGAGTAAAATCGTCTTAAAATGTTTTTATCCAGAAAATGACCCAGGATAGAAAATTTGGAAGCAATATTTTCTTGAATAAATTCAAATTTTCAAAGAATTCGAATTTGTTAATGGGATGCATAATTCCGAAGTTTCAGACGAATTGGTTCAGCTGTTCCATGATAATACAAAATTGTGATGTATTCTTTCACACAAATTGAAGCTACATCGAGACTCCTCCCCCTCTCCCCCCCAAAAAGGAAATACAGACTACCAAATTTCAGGAATACGATTGAAACAAGTATGGTTCCAATCTACAGATTCATTGTTCATACAATGACCTCTACATAATTTATAATCGAAAGCCACGAATCATCTTTTTTACCACGAGAGAAAAAAGTCGTCTGACCAACTAGTTAATGATTACAAATTTGGCAATTACATAGTCGCTGGAACACTATGAGGATTTGACCTTTTTGAGGATGTTACACTCCCTTGCAGTATTTTTGATATTTTGAGAGTTCCGTTTGTTACTGTTCATCATATAAATTCTCAACCCCCTGGAAACAACACAGGTATATGAAACCACGATATCAACATATAAAGATTAGTGTTCACCAGGCTGATATATGATCTTTTTCTTTCGTGGGTTAACGTACACAAGAATAAATGAAGCGTCTTTCGTCCGAAGTTCACTCAAGCATTCAGTATCGGATATTCAAGTGTTATACCATTATTAAATCAAGATATAATCAGCTTTATGATTTTCAAACTCGTAATAATATGCTAATTAAAAATTCCTCTTCCATACTGAGGGGCTGAATTGCCACTTTAAACATTTTTAAACAACGTATATTTCCTTTGTAAACCTACTTCAAAGTTTTCATCACGTGTTGCGATGTATAAATATCAAACGAGGTTAAAAGATATTATATAAGATATTTGCTCCAAATTCGAGTTTAACGTATTTATAGTTCTCAATGCAGCAGATTATAATGTGTTTTTACTAGTTCACAATAATAAGAAGTTTCTTTCACGAAAACAATTCCCATATTTCACAGAATAACAAAACCACGCAACAATAAAATCTTGGAATAAGCAATGAAATGATATACAGACGGTTGATGATATCTTGAAAGGTTGTTCAAATGTATATCGCTCACTCACTTCTCAAAATATGATACTTAAGTCACTAAACAAATTGTTTCAAAACGTGCGGAGCCAGGTTCGGTCAATGTTGTTATCAATTCAATTTACTGTTAGCGAGCCAAGCCACTCAATTGCCGGCCACCACACCACAACGACTCCTGAAGATGGCTGAACGTTTTCAGCCGAAACGTCGAAACCCAAGGCTCTTTTTAGAGCCACCAGTTGTTTCAAGGAAGGGCAAATCACCGAAAAGTGACTTATTATCATATATATATATATATATATATATATATATATATATATATATATATATATATATATATATATATATATAATATGAATAAACTTTTTCAAGTAATTCATATTCTTCTCTTGTGATAATGTTACTTTTAATGAGTACCTAACAACGTTCCAAACGAATTGACCATCAAGTACTTCTTACCAAAGTAATGAGTTGAAAGCATCGTCAAGTATTCAATGGGATAAACCTCCATACACAAGAAGAATCTGAAGATATGAATAACTTGAAACATATACTTGTGAAAACCTACATCAATCACATAACCAAAATATAACCGATATATATATATATATATATATATATATAAATATATATATATATACATATAAGTGTATGAGTATATATATATATATAAATATATGTATATATATATATATATATATATATATATATATATATATATATATATATGTATATATATATATATATATATATATATATATATATATATATATATATATATATATATATATATATAAATATATATATATATGTATATATATATATATTTATTTGAATATATATAATTATATATATGTATTCAATATATCAATATTCCGATATATATTCGATATATATTTGATATAATTAGACGAGCTTTAGCGAGGATTCAATTTGACATACTGAAAAAAATTGGTGTTCGTTTTTATGTTTTTTTTTTGTCGGTTCTCCACAGGTCGAACGGCTACATCTATTAACTTCAAACTTTTTTTCAATATGGTTCCTCATTTAACTTAGATCTGTATAGTTTTGTGGCATTATCGGGGGGTAACTTTTTTTTTATGAATTCAAGAAATTTCAAAAATTCCTATTAGAATAACATGGCGGAAAAAAAAAGAACATATTTTTATTTTCCCGAAAATTGAAATTTTGCGTAAAGTTGAATTACATTCTGGTTCACATGTCCAAAAAAAAATTCAGCTTGATCGGGTCAGCCGTTTTGAAGAAAAAACATAAAATGTGCTAAATTGGTACCACTCGAAGCAGTTTTTACCCATTTTTACCCATACTATTACTATCCGCTCGTCTAACAACGCTTATGGCGTTTTCCTAGTATATCGAAAAAGAGGCGAATCTACTGTGATAGACATAACTAGGAAAACGCAATATATGCGTTGTCGTGGAGCGGGCTTTGGTAGCAACTGTCACCAGTCAATTTTGGGGGCAATTGACAGCCCATGATTTTGGGGGAGAGGAGAAAAAGGCGAGGCGTGGATTCCCCTTGCCGTGAGGCAAGAATTCAGAAGTCAATCAAACATGGCTCTAGTTTTATGTTTATTTATAAATATAATAATATATAATATAATAATATAATAATAATAAAGTACACATATGGACACTTACCGCATTGTCGAGCGTGATGTGCGTGAAAACTACATGATGACTGCGTGAACTGAATCACTGATTGCGAGCGAGAAAGAACTGACTCAGAGAGTAACTAGGGGTGAGTTTATATACTAACCCTAAAGTAGGTTATCCAAGTACAGTAACAATACTGTACTTGCATACGGTATAGGGTCTAAAATTATATTATAGATCAAGTTAAGACTAATAATAATAGATCATGTCCGCTTCATCACATCACCCTCGACTTCGCGAAATTGGAAATACTTCCAAACGGGAGTGTTCCAATTATTATCAAAAAAAAATTCAAATATTTATTCATGAAATTACATTTTACCATGCGTATATCATATATAAGTACATATTATTCTTGAAGCGTTCACCACGGTTGTGGACTTTACAATTATTCTAATTCTAAGGGGGTAGTTTTAAGAACAAGATTACGAAAAAGAGTAGTGAATAAGGGTCACACTAACTATATATAACTTGGCTACACTAACTATACGCTGACGGGTTCAAGGGAGGATCATACTACATTGAAGATATCGGTCACCCACTGACAGTAGAGGTGTGACTCTTTAAAAATAAACTACGGCACTACAAGTAAAGATATTGAAGAGAATAAGTAAATTGAATATTGAATAGTGAAGATGTCTATTTTTGCAAATTTATCGTTATGAACTTTAAAAAAAACTCGATAGTTGTAAGTAATATTAAAGGAAAAGTGTTCGGCAATGATTAATTATCCTCCCTTCAATTTCTGAAAGTGAATTTAGAAATTGAATTTGTTTAGCGTGGTGAACAACCGATAAAATCGCGAGTCTACCCTACGAATACACATCACCTTTCCCTTTCATTATTTCTGTGGCACACGTGACTATGGACATTGGATTCCTCGACGACGACCCAGATGCAATCGAACTTCTTGTGTTTCTCTGTTCTCTGGTTGTTGTTCGCCGTCGCCGGGTTGCCTCATGTGTCGGTCCATGGTGTATAGACGTCGTGGCCTGTATCTTAGGTTCGGTGGTGAATTCGCAGATGTAGCTAGTCGACTTCCGGGCTGCACCAGGGCTAAAAGACAATAACCAAGCAGATCACTGATACGCTAAAATTATAATACGCTATCTTATTATTACGAAGAATGAAATTAAAAATAAAGTAATAGATTTGTTTGTTTCACTAATAATACAAGTTACTTAAATGGTTACGCTAAATTTGAAAGACACTTCCTCACTATTAAATACTGTTTGAATAATAAAAAAAAATGAATTCATCTTTATCATAAATTAAATTGAATTCATAAGCATAAATATAAATATGAAATATAAAATACAATGAAATTAAATAGAATACGTTAAAATAGAATATGACAAATAATATTAAAAATTACTGGCATATTGTGCTTATTCTCTTATTTAATAATCTATGCGTCGCGGACTGTTCTCTCAAATAGGTATAAATTGAAATAATAATAGTGATATCAGTTATTCTATGTTCTATACATATTCTATAATATACTCTTCCTATAAGTTACAATGCTACATTTTATACATTTCTATGGGCTTCACAGGTCCATCTGGCTATCGTATTGAAACTTTATACCGTAATAATGAAATAGAAAGGTTCGATAGTGTTCTTGATTTGACCGTTTAGTTCAAGTGCTATAGATCTTATAATTCTAATTTGGTACAGTGGTAATTCCTTCAACGTCACTAATAGGTCTACGCACACTAATATCAGTGTTACGGATGTTAGTTAGTCTCCGATCGGGGTTGGTACGGTTAACAGTGACATATTTTCCGTGATATTTATTTTGACTCTCACTTTTCTTTTAAATCTGAAGTTATGTGCTCAATACTGAAATATTTTCATACGACAGTGGTATCTATGATAGTGAAATATTTAAAGTGTCCGTTACATGCGTGTTCCTTATTTATTTTTAAAATTCCGTGGCTTGTTCCACATTCTAGTGCATTTGGCTCCTATAGTATATAAACTATACGCACCCTTTATCCCATTGTTACATTAAACGAAACTATATATAGGATAAAATGCATTTAGAGGTAAGGAGTGTTTATGCATCATAATACCGTTCAATATTAAAAATAGGAAGTTCATTATTTAAATTGCTACATTTCTACTTCTACACTTCATTGACATATTTCACTTATTTTTATTCTAATACTCTTCGCATTTTCGTCTTTCACTACCTATTATTATAACTCGAAGTTTAAATCATTCAAACTATTCATTGGAATGAAATTAACGTGTTTAAGACTATACATGTTCCAATTCAAATACATCCTACGTCTAATCTAAACATATATTTCGTGGAGTCATTTCGCACTCGTCGTCGGAAGAAACCTCCTCTTCTACCGGATTGTTATTAGCCGAAAACCTAATTCTATATCTTTTCCCTCGTTCGGGAATAAACCCACTGTCCTCGTCACCCGTCGCTTTAACGTCATCTTCTTGCTCTACCTCGTAATGTTTAGCCAATCGTTCACTGTTGACATTCACTCGTGGTCGTGACAGGCCGTCTGCATGAGGAATGGAAGGTCCTGGTTTGTGCGACACTCCCGTAATATCTTTCTTCGGCACGAGTATTACCGTAGCGGGCCCTGGGCTGTATGAAGGTACGACTAGGCCCTTCTTTGAAAGCTTAGACAATTCTCCATTCACCACAGGGCGTAAGCTATGAGCTATTCTATAGGGGGGCCTCTTTATAGGGGACGCACCTTCCTCTAGTAATATTCTTTGTCCTGCTGTACTCGCAAGCCCAAGTTCATCTCCGTCTTCAGAAGTTGAATCTGCATATTCGTGAAGTGCATTTTTAACATCACTCATTTCTTCACTATGCTCCAGTTTGCAGAGCTCGCTGATCTTCCTCGTCTGTTCATCAGTTGAAACTTTCAACTGATTGCTAATACTATTTACTATCTCTCTAACTGATAAACGTTCAATTTCTCCCACGTAACCGACAATAGTTTTAGCAGGAATCCTCACTGCATCATCATTTTCTATAGGCATCGGGACGCTGGGTGCGATTCTCAGTTTGGCGGCCAAATCAATCGCTTCTTGTTTTTCGTCGATCTCTTCTTCTCCTGTTACCCTTCCTTCTCTCTTCCTTTCTTCTTCATGTCTCACATCAACGTTATTCCCATTTAATTTAATAACGTTAGCATTCTGTATGAGCTCGTTTCTCTTCAAATCCACAATTACTTCATAAAACTTGAGAAAATCCCGACCAAGTATTCCATCTGTTTCCATATGCATGTTATCATCACTTACTGAGAAGTTGAAGTCGTAATCTTCACTGCCAAGAGAAACCTTCAGATCGACCTCTCCAATTATAGGCAAGGCGTGACCTGTAACACCGTAGACCGGACATCTTCTTCTGTGGAAGTCAATATTTCCCCTCTTTAAAACGGATTCACCAACTAGGCTTATGCTTGCTCCAGTATCAACCAATAGCGTTGCTTGAGTGCGAGGCTGTGAATGTATCTTGCTTTGAAGTTGTACCTCCACGCTGGTTATATCTGTAGCATCATGAGCCGGATGTGTTGAATTCACTTTCCGTTTCGTTTCCCGTTCATTTGAGGAGTCAATGAACAGCTTCTCTAGTTTAAACGTGCCCCGTTATTCTGTGTAGTAGCTTGACGGTCAGATTGATTTGGGAAAGTAGGTCGGTATTGTTGTTGCTGAGGATGATTTTGATTGTGATAAGGGTGTTGGACGAAGGCGGGTGAGTTCACGTGAGGGTTACCGTATCTTGGGTGACCATTTTGGAAGTTCTGACCATTCTCAAAACGTTGTCCTCCATAATTCTGGAAGTGATGCCCTCCACTGTGCGTTTCATTATAGTGATAGTTCGGCTGCATCCCTCCTTGGTGAAAGTTATCGACATAAGAATATTGTTGTTGCTCAGGCCTTTGATACTGAGGAGGTTCGATCCACGGACCCTGATAATGCCTCCCGTAGTTCGCTTGATAGGGCTGCTGACTGTATATTGATTGTCGCTGGGGACAATTTCGAATTTGGTGTCCTGGCTCCGAACACTCGTAGCAAACGTAGGCAGGCCTCTCGTGACGGTGATGATGTGGAGTCACTTCTTGTCGTACAGCGTGTACGGTCTGAGCGTCGCCGAAGTACTCCATATCGTACTTCTCCTCGCGCGAAGCAATCTCCAGGGCTTCCTCGAATGTTGCAGGGGACTTGGTCATCAAGTGTCGTTTTATTGGCCCCCGCACACCGTTCATAAAGTAGGTCAGGAGATTTCGCTGAACTACTTCTCTCTCTAAAACGTTTCGTGCTTCATTGGCGCCTACTACTAATGTCAGAAATCCTGCTTTCTGCAAACGCGAACCAAAGTCTGGCACTGTTTCGTTGATGCGCTGCCTGCAGTTCATAAACTCCTGCAGCAGCTGGATAGTGGACGTCGACGTTTCGTACCTTTCTTTCAGAGCTTTCCTTATCTGAGCATCTGTCAGAGTAGAATAGTTCGCCAGTCCACGGAGATAGTCCTTGGCCGCTCCCGTTACATGATATTTTAACACCTCTAATTTATTTTCGTCGCCCCACCGACCTAACTTCGCGGCAATATCTACTGACTCAAAAAATGACACTAGGGAGCATGTTTTAGTATTACCATCAAATTTAGCTACCATCGAGATGACACCTCTGAAATTATCGTTATTTTCTGCCATCGTATTTTTTTAGTCTACTACACGATAACTATTATTATTTTACTTGAATACATCTATCTTAAAACCTACTCCATACACATCCGATACGCTGCCTACGCTTCCAAAACACATGATTTATCGAACAATAACTTATTAACACTTCTAGAGTCTAATATAACAACGCGAGAAAAAAAAATCGCACAAAACTAATCTGATTTTAAATTCGTAACACTGCATTGAAATAATGAGAGTGAGACAAAAACTTGAAGACAAAACAAAGTAACTTAACAATAATTAACTAACTATTAGGTCTATAACTAGAAACAAAAAATTGATAAGAAAATTAACTTAACTAGGCCCACGTTTGAATTGGAACTTTTTTTTTTTTGACATACTGAATCTATCCTCACCGCTGTATACCAGTGTCGTGGAGCGGGGTTTGGTAGCAACTGTCACCAGTCAATTTTGGGGGCAATTGACAGCCCATGATTTTGGGGGAGAGGAGAAAAAGGCGAGGCGTGGATTCCCCTTGCCGTGAGGCAAGAATTCAGAAGTCAATCAAACATGGCTCTAGTTTTATGTTTATTTATAAATATAATAATATATAATATAATAATATAATAATAATAAAGTACACATATGGACACTTACCGCATTGTCGAGCGTGATGTGCGTGAAAACTACATGATGACTGCGTGAACTGAATCACTGATTGCGAGCGAGAAAGAACTGACTCAGAGAGTAACTAGGGGTGAGTTTATATACTAACCCTAAAGTAGGTTATCCAAGTACAGTAACAATACTGTACTTGCATACGGTATAGGGTCTAAAATTATATTATAGATCAAGTTAAGACTAATAATAATAGATCATGTCCGCTTCATCACATGCGTTGTTAGACGAGCGAATAGTAATAGTATGGGTAAAAACTGCTTCGAGTGGTACCAATTTAGCACATTTCATGATTTTTTTCAAAATGGCTGACCCGATCAAGCTGAAGTTTTTTAGCAATGTGTATCAAAATGTAATTCAATTTCACAAAAAAAAAATCCGGAAAATAAAAATATTTTCTTTTTTTTCCGCCATGATATTCTAATGGGTATTTTCGAAATTTGTAAAATTCATAAAAAAAAACGTTACCACCCGATAATGTCACAAAAATATACAGATCTAAGTTAGATGAGGAACCATATTGAAAATAAGTTTGAAGTTGATGGCTGTAGCCGTTTGACCTGTGGAGAACCGACAAAAAAATAAAACGAACACCAATTTTTTTCAGTATGTCAAAAAAAAAAAAAACATAAAAACGAACACCATTTTTTTTCAGTATGTCAAATTGAATCCTCGCTAGAGCTCGTCTAATTACACATAATGGCTGCCTTGAAGACCTAAAACAATGCATATATATATATATATATATATATATATATATATATATATATATATATATATATATATATATATATATATATATATATATATATATGTTGTCGTTGGTTTCCGGATAATGCCGCTTATAATTATAAGCGGCATTATCCGGAAACCAACGACAACATTACTTATGCCCGCGAAAACCTAAGATTAAACATATATATATATATATATATACTCGTTCACGTGTTATCAACACAATAATCTGCAGTGTTTGCCGTTGAGAGTTCACCAGTGTTTACCGAACAGCGTCAAAATATTACATTCTCCATGTTGCTGGTTAAACGCCTGTATGCAAGTCACCGCTTTCATGTTAATGCCTGTCAAAGCCACATTCCCACACAGACATAATAACACACAGTCGTACCCGTAATCTCACTCAGTTGTTACAGCTTATACATTATATCACGGCTTGTAATGTATACGCTACGGAAGAATCCATACCAATGTTCTGCTAAGCCTCGGAGACGGGACAGAGCTGGAACGACCGTGTGTGAGGACTAGAACCCGTACCGTGTGACGTCCATTTCGCTGGCACCTCAAAATCGGAAAAGTCAAATCATTTTTTTGCCAATCATTTGTGCTTCGTTGGTCTACGTTTGTGCTTGATACCACAGCGTTTATGCTCAACTCTCTCGCCCGCTAATTGGATTTTAATTTGGGGTTGCCAGCGGAACGACAGCACTCCCAAATGAAAAAATCATTTTTTTTTCGCCAATCGTTTGGAACTTCTCACCGTGACTGTCACGTGATAATGTCGTGGGTCTATCCAGCTCCAAGAGACTGGGACTTTGATGTGTTATTATTTATCATTAGAGCTGAATTTTTTGTCAATATGCCCAGTCCTTGTGTATTTTCATTGTTGTAAACACAAGATCCCATAACTATGCTTGTGCGGTGGGCTACGAAATACGGCAGATCATTGCAGTCTAGGAGATCGTGGCTCTGTCATTGTATTGTATTGACATAGTATTTAGGTCGTCCAGTGAACAATAATCAATCAAAGTATTCAGTCCATTAAAGCTAGATAGGCTTATGACGTTATATTATGTATCAGTCGCGGTAATGAGCTTGGATAACAATAGCTATCGTACCACTGAGACGGGTGGGATAGTGACTATCATGCTAGATCGCAATTCAGGAGAACGGGGTTCGATTCCCGTTCACTGTTCACTGTTGTCACCGTATCTGAGGACTTCTATCGTATCACTGAGACGGATGGACCATTGGCTAGCACGCTGAATCGTTATTTAAGCGACGGGGACTTCGATTCCCTCCATGGTCGCCCACCCTGATGAAAGGTTTTTGTGGTTTCTCACCGTCACTCAATTGCATAATAAATAAAAAATCTTGTGGCTTTCTATGTGAGGGATTTCTTGAATTTTCCGACATTTTCCAGAAAACGTGTCTAGCCGACTTTTTTCAGAAGCAATATGAATTGATTCTGTTACTACACCAATATTCAGAGAAAAAAATGTATTCGATCGGTCACTGCATCCTACCTGTATATCGATGTGAAGAAATAAATCCGAAAGAAACATGAGATCGACCCCAATTTTTCGGATGAATAAAATGCTACTTGTTGCTATGCTCATCTTACTAATATATGGGAGGTTACAGAGATCCAGAATACCGTCGATGGCTGTTGCCCATTTATCGGTATTACAATTCACAATAGCTATAATTCAAGCGCTAGACCCAATGACTGAAACGATGCACATTTATTTAGTAGACCGAGGTTCGATTCCCGCAATAGCCGATCATCTTGTTGGAGTGTTTTGTGGTTGCTTTCTGTATTGCACGTGAACGTAGAGATTAATTCACATCAATTGAAGTTATCTCGACAGCTTGTAAGATGTTCAACAGGTAATACCAATTAGATCGCGAAATAATTGACATCATCAATAGGTGAATCAGGAAGGCAGTGACTCAATAGATTCAAAATCAATATGTGTGTATAGCTTTCCTGTACATGCCGTATAATATCTCGCTCATCTTACAGAGCATATGCTGCGTTTTCTCAGTACATAACATATCTTTAGTCAATGGTACATAATGACCAAGTGCAATATCCGTCGCCATGAACCATTATCATCTAATTTGGAAATTTGAGAAAATCCTCTCATATTTTGTTGCTCTCGGTATGGACGTTCAGAACCATTACCAATGTAATCAATCTGTATCCATATTACTTACCCAGCTCGGAATACGATTTCCTTACATAAACTTCTGCTCAGACACGGTCTAAATAGCGTCATCTCTTCTGGTAAGACACTGAGACGTGTGTAGGATGATAGAGAGTGACGTCACGAAGATGGCGGACTAGGAAGTTCTTTGATCATTCTCTATCTGAATAATTAATAATAGAGTCGAGAGTGTCTGAGATTAGGAAGTAGACTTGCAATCACGGCAGAAGATTACAGAAAGGCTACATTTGTTAGAGCATAACGCTGAAAATAATTCAGGAAATGTTATCTTGATTTTCAGTTTAAAGAGTAAGTCTTCGAAGGAAATGTAATTATGATCTATATCATTATTCAGGGTTTCCAGGCTTTGCAACTTTCTGTTACATCAACATCGAAGCTTGATACAAAATAATCCTAACGAAATTCGGACCAATGATGAAAGGTAGGATCTTTCGGGCGGGATACCACTAGGGCCAATTTTAAGTAACTCATTGAACACTCAATGGTTGAAAATTGGAAATAATTGAACATTGAACGGATGATATTTTCAGTTAGGTCAACCATCCATCTTTAGATCTGTCACTTTTCACATCCGATCACTTTCTACAATATTCCTCATTACTTATAGAAAAACTCCAATCAAACCATCATCACATTATTCGACCATCCGACTTCAATACATCTAAGTTATTCTACAGTTATTCTACATCTACGCATCCACAGTGCGATCGATATAGCGAGTATAATAGTACAATAGTGATAATTCTGATTGAAATCCCCAGATATTTTATTGATCTCAAATCAACTATTCGAGGTCAGCTCTAGGAGTCTGAATCACAGACAACCTGATTGGACGTCAATGATTCACGAAAACCAAACCTGGATTTCTTTACAAACATCTCACCAAAGACCCATCTAGCCAAATTGAGATCGTAGCACATTCCCATTCCATTAAAACCAACTTTGATTTGGTGAATTCACCAAAGAGAATCAGTATCCAATACCTCTTATTCAATCATCCATTTTGACATTCATTTAATCCTCTTTTCTTCTGATCCCTCAGTTAAAAATTCTCTTTCTCGGTTTCTTTCTATTAAGCTGATATACTTTCTCTGAGATCTCGTCTTTAGTGTGGTCAACGGAGGCAAGAAGAACGAGAAGAAGAAGACTTCGATGGGTGATCAGCTTAACTCAGTGGACTGACCCCACTCCTTCTTCTACCCGCGTTCAGTTCGTCGGTAAAACTGACAGTTGTAAATCTCGTCGTAGCACGACACGCTGGATAGAAGTCTTCTAAAGGTCGACTAGAATGCCTTCCGCTCCATTACTAGGGGCCTCGTGCAATAGCTATATGACAATCACTGAGAAAAGCTACCACCGAAAAAGAAAAAGAAGATATTATTCTCATATTCGCTTATTCGACAAGGAAAGCAGAAGAGTTCAGGAGATTGTATTTACGTAGTTTTCTCTTTGACTAGAACTGTAACTGACTGACATCATAAAAATGTGATCTTGTAGTAGCTTTTTTATGTTTTCTTGAAGAATCATTGTGTTCACGTTATGACATACGTGAATGTAGTAATCTGTCGATTTAAATGTATTAGATAGCTATGTTAAGCTCACCGAGGGTTATGGTTAACAGGAAGGAAAATCTTGGAATTTGGAGCTTTTTAAAATTATCTTTACTTCCGTTTTTGAGAAGATGAATGAATTTGTGCATCTGGTACATATAGCTCAGTTGGTGAAACGCTTTACTCATGTGATCTAGGAGGTTGAAGTGGGTCGCACCTCGGTTCGATCCCCACCATCATTCACTTTCACAGGGTCGTATACGGTATCCCTCTGTAGCCTAGGATAATATCAGGATGGTTCCTACAATATAGGAAAAGTACTTCTTTCATGTTGTTCTCCACACAACCTAACAAACCCTCATCATATCCGTCACTTTCTAATCATATTCAATCATCATTCATCGACGCGAATATATCTTTAGTTATTATAACAGTACATCCTTATACCAATGTTGAATAAAATGAAACTATGAAAATACTCGCTCATTTGTGTAATAACCAACTTGGCAACCTACTGGGACTCAATTCTTCTTATCAATAATGTGAATCAAAGTTTAAATCTTTTCATGAATATTATTCCATTTCAATTCTAAGAAACTCAAATGTGTATGGAACCACAATTCAGTTGTACCAGCTATTTTCATGTTGAATCGTAGAAAACATGTACACGAAAGTGCGACTCAACTCACATAGTCTTTTGAATGAATGAATAAACCTTTATTTACTTAGAATACAGTACAATACAATTAACAACAGTAGGTACATTAGTATCCGGTGGTAAATGTCCCAATATCTATAATTTATAGCGATGATCTTAATAATTAATTGAACAAATCTGATCATCATACTTTAATCCTAATTAGCTTAGAGCCGATTGTACCAACTGATGATTAAATATTAATAAGTTGAAGATTACTTAAGGTACTAAAATAGCGAAGGTATCCAAAGGTAATAACCGGTTAACTTGCTAATTTTTCCATAATTCACTAATCATCACTTGGTACAACCGACTCTTAACCTAATACTAAATTTAGAGCTAAAACTCTTTGTCTGAAGGTTTTAGCTGATGGCCAATCATCAAATACCTTCTGAGGTAACGCGTTCCAGTCAATGATTCCTTGGGCTACCATTGAATTCAGCCCCTTTCTCATTTGTCTAGTTCTCTCTATCTTGTAAATATGATCTAATCTGCCAATGAATCTAGGTGCTCCAAACCGGTCTCGGATATCTTTCCATGCCTTTTCCCCCTTGTATGCCTTATATATTGCTACAAGTCTAGCCACCTTTTTTCTTACACCTAGTGTTTCCCACTTGAGTTTCTTTACCATTTCTGTAACACTCTTATAGTTATAGCTGGTGACTGTTACCCACCCTCTCTCCTCCCCCTCACTTATTGTCATCTTCTCCAGGCGTTCAGCTAACTGAGCTTTCCTCCCCCCTGTTTTTCCCTTCCGCTTACTTAGTTCCTCTTTCAACTCTGCTTGTGTTATATCTTTTATAAGCCTCCGAGTAGTAACCTTCGTCATCAATTTTCCTCCTCTCACAAATTTGGCAGCTTTTCTCTGAACCTTTTCTATTTTCTGTACTGTGTCCTTATTTTGTGTATCCCAGACAGCGGTAGCATATTCTAGTACTGGTCTCACCAGTGTTAGGTAGGCTCTCTCTTTTGCTTTTTTACTGCTATTTTTTAATATCCTCATTAAATAGTGCAACCGTTTGTATGCCTTTCTTGTTATTACCTCTGCCTGCTTTGCCCATTTTAACTCAGAGTCAATTATCACCCCCAGATATTTTATCTCTCTCTTTCTCTCCACCACCTTCCCTTCGATCTTGTACTCAAACCTTCCTGCTTCAGGTCTTTCCTTCCCCACCGTTAGTGATACACTTTTTTTGCCGTTTACGGCCAAACCAATCAATGCCAACCTCTCTACATATGTTGAAATGTCGTTTTGAAGCTCGTGGCAGTCTCCTCTATGTTTTATACTTCTGTATAACACTGCATCATCCGCAAATACTCGAACAGTGGAGTTCATCCCCTCTGGTAGACTGTTTACTAATATAAGGAACAGTAATGGACCTATTACGCTACCTTGCGGTACACCTGATGTAACGGTTGTTACTGCAGAGACAGCATCCCCAACTCTTACCCTTTGAATTCGCTCTTTGAGGAACTCTTCAATCCAATTCACAACTCTACTATCTAATGGCATTGACCGCAATGCCCTCACAATCATTACGTGGCTAACTTTGTCAAATGCCTTGCTTCTCATTTTACTTTCCGAACTTATTGATTGTTTCGAGTGAGACCACGTGACCATAAATTTCAATAACTTGCTGTTATCTTCAAAGTTATCACGTATAATTAGAATGAAACACGTGAATTATTTTCCCCACGAATGAGACTGAACAAATAATTGAGTCACCCATACTTCTGATATTGTTTGCATTAAGTTGTCTGAACTGAGTTCAAATTACAAACTCTACACAAATACTCACATATGTAGTATATGACTGGAACAATGCATCTCCATGATATTCATCATAACCATCATGAATATGAAAACTATAATCGATTCAAGAATGTGTATAAGAGGCGATTGTTCCAATTGATGATTAGTGAATTCAGACAGAATCTGTTGAATAACTTGTTATCCCTCTCGGTTATTGAATGTTATTTTCGAATGATCAACTGATTATTATCCAACCATCAGTTGGTGAAACATGGCTATAAGTTAACTATAGAATCATAGCTGAGAAGTGTGGGTTATTTTATGATTGATTTTTTCCACTGGAGTCGTTATTGTAGACTTACGCACCATGGCAATCTGATGGTATTCAGTATTCACATAACTTTACAAAAAGGAACAAATGTACGAATTTGATGAAAAAAAATAACTTTCGCCGTTTTTTATGAAAGTGAAATCAAAAGTTTGTGAGAATAAACTATGAGAATAAATTATTATCCAGACCTGAATTTCCATGCTAATCTCTCTAATGTGAAGACTTCAGAATTCTGTACTTAATTATTTAATAAAGTTATAATATTCACACTCGTATTCGTACCCGAGTCTGTATTGAACACAACAGAAACAATATCCCACCAGCGCGTATATTTGATAATAATCTGTCACAATTCAAGAGATCTGTACCAAAGACAGAATGAAGGCGGTTTCCCTTTGTTGAGGTCCAAATTCAATTCCGAACTCCCCCTATTCGAGTTTCAATAAGAGCTCCGTGGCACAGTGCGTATCCGAGGGTTCAGCCGGTAGCAGAGGCTTTGATTGTCCAGCAACCCACACGCCAATGATAATGGTCAAATGCTATATCTAACAGACCGACTGCTTTGACGTTACATCGTATACTGTGTCATTTGTTTGTTCTCAAACCGTTACAATCAAATGAAAGAATTGTGGGGTTAGTATAATTCGTAATTTCGTAATGAAAGGGATTTTATTGTTGGTCACCCTGGTGAAGGACATTGGTGAATTATTTGCCTGTGGCGTTACTAATTTCATTGCCAATAAGGTTCGAAAATATGTCACAATTATCTGCGGAACATATTAAATTATTTCAAATAAGCGAATGTTTATGTTTCAGTTCGTTCTCCATGAGTGCGAACTGATTGTGGAATCAAACAATTCGTTTTGTTTTACCATTTATAGTATTTAAAATGATTTGAACTCATTTTCCACGGAAGAAGAAGGTAATCGCGCGACTTGAATGATGGTAACAATTTTGGATGCAGTTGAAGAACTCAGTGTAGCTTCAAATATTCAAATGTCCAGTTGTGTTAACAATCTCCATTATCATCATGAAACTTCCAATATTACAGCTGTACAAATCTGAGAGTGAAATTCGTGTATTTTCATGTTGGTAGAAACCTTTTCTATCGTGTAATAATTAATCATGATTCCGTTTGAGCTGGTGAAATCGCTCATGTGGTGCACCTGCACCATTCAAACGATCCTACCTTGTATCAAGGTACCTTGTACCTTGTCCTTGTCTTCCTTGGTCTCAAGTGGGGTCTCAACTTTGTGTGCTTTGTGCTGAGGGAACAAACCAACATCTCAACATTTCCAGCGCCAATGACATGAACACAATCCTATATGGACTAAATGTTCGAACACATTGTCGTGAATCTTCTACACAACAATCAGAGAAGTTTCGCATTCATAATAAACATCTACATCACATTGCATGTCAAGTTCCTGTCCGTGGAAGAGTTTGCAAGAATATCAGGTGTTCGCTAATGAATCTTTGATCCATGGATCGAGCTTCTGCTCGATGCAATTGATCGTCCCACATTCGAAATTGGGAAATTTGACAGTTATCGTTTCGAACAACATTTTGTGAATCTTTCTGAGAAATATTATTCCCATTTTTTGGGGGGGTACTTTCTTTTATTGATGTATAATCATTTGAATCGGTGTAATATACCGGAAACATTCTGTTCTGTGGGTGCTGAGACGTCCCAATTACCACAATGCTAACAGGACATATACCCTCATATAACCTATAGAAGTGGGCTTGGTTGTCAAGCATAATTCTGAAACATTATAAACGTCTCACCTGGTTTTCGAGAATATCAACTTTGACCAATTATGAAATGATATATTATCGAGAGGTATCTCATTACTCTGCAGTGATATATCTGCAGTGATTTTGAAATAAAATGAAGAAATCTCTTGAGCGGATTACAAGTGATTTATAATGTTTTGAGAGCGCTATTTGAATCAACTCTAAACACACTGGATAATGAGCATTTTCAACAACACGTGGCTACTTACACAACGTGAGCCAATTCAAATGGTTTGGTATGGTATGATCTCATCATTATTCCGGGTATACTCTTTTTGCCATAAGTATAGATTTACATTTTTCTGAAATTTCAAGTTGAAACGATCAAAGTTCATACTATGAACTATAGAAACTACGTGACTATGAACTGAGAAATCATAGGCCTTCATTGAGAGATAATGTAATGAGGGAAAATGAACGGATTAAATTGTTGTGAGTGATAATATATTGGAAGTTTTTTCTATTATTGATCAAACAATTCATTCATATGATAAGTTATGAATTTCCCAAACGTTCGGAATCCAAAATCCACAATGAACACATTTTGTAGAATAAATGCTGCATTTTGTCACAAATTGTGTAATGCGAAATGAAACAGATTATATCGGTCATTCAGAAAGTACATGGTTGTATAGAAATGATAATGTATTTTCCATGTAGTTTTAATAATATTTTCACTACTTTCGACGTAATATAAAATAATCATTCAACATTAATATAAATTAGGAATTCATATTCCATCAAAATAATGCTCGGATGTTCAAATTGATGCTCAAATAAAGCTCATCCAATCGTTGAATTATATATGTACTGTATATATATTTTCCCATCGTAATCTCGAGATGAAATCACTCTCTCTCATTTCTACAGCTGGACTGAATTATCAAGATTGCTTATAGGAGCTTATTGGCTGTTGAAGTCTCTGAAGTGTTTTTTCCCGCAAAATTCTCATGAACATATGATTATAAATATTTTATACATATTATATCAATTGTACATTATGCATGTGCATAATGTTGATGTGCTAGCAATCTATCATATTCATATCTTCCCACCATCCGTCAATGAAGACTTTCACTATACTCGAAGGACGTTGGCTCTATTTTGTTAACTTTAAACGGGCACCTCCCTCCTCTTCAGCCCCCACACGCTGTTATTGATTCAAAGGGCAACCGATTCGAACAGCTGGTTTGATTTGCATAGTCCGTATATGTCACTTGAACGCTCTCCTGCTTGAGTTATGAAACGGTTCGATTTGAGTTACCGAACGAGCCAGCGACGTCTCCAACAGCGTCAATGTCACAATACTGCTGTCTGTGTACCCTCTCCTTAATCCACTCAGCCCAAATGACATCCAGGATTCCAATTTAAACTTTCCAATTTGACACGTATTTAATTGAAATGAAATTCGTCTATTTAGAAAATAGCTTGCCATGATTATATATATATATATATATATATATATATATATATATATATATATATATATATATATATATATATATATATATATATATATTTATGTATCAACAAACAGATGGGAGTATTTTCATGTTGAAATTTGTTCACGATAGTATTTATATTACTGTTGTCTATTATGTATAGTAACCTAAGTTAGTACATTGTTATGATATTGAAAGATTCGACGGTTTCGTTGGTTTGCCGATCTCATGCCGGTTTGCTGGTTGGTGGAGGTGCCGTATTTTAGATTTATTTGGAGATTTTTTCCCAAAATAGTATCGGTTTATTCTCTTTTGATACCATTTCCCAGAAAACGTTCGAGGTCGATTGGCTACTAAGTCCGGCTTGTTTAAAATGCGAAACAAATTACATGAATGAACAATATCGCTTCGATCCAGTATAGAAATGGAATCTTCGCTGCGCTCATCCAGCCATTGAAGTTCAATGCGTTAACAACCAGTCCAGCGATTTCTCTGTTCTAGACCTTGAATCATTGAAGCTTGAACTCCAACGTGGTGTTTTATTCAAGAAGTATATTTATTACATTAACAATTTAATTTGTCACCTGTTCTGTTCACATAACGCTTCTCCGAAAACTTCCACGCTGTTTCACATTTTATATACAACACAAATAAGCAAAATATTGTATAAGAGCCTTATATAGAATTATAAAGTCTAGATTTGACTAAGACTAAGCGGCTTTGTACCGTTGCGTATAAACAAATCTATTGTCTGATGATTAGACCGATCGTAAAGTGTAAAGCTGTTAGACGGAACAAAAACCTGACTGAAAATCTTGTCGCCAGAAAAAGTACAGGTATAGGCTTATAAGTATTGAGTTATTCCACAAGTCACAGATTGTATGTTCCAATAGAGCTGACCATCTCTTGAATTAGTGTTTCATGTGAAATTGAAAAAGTTCTGTCCAATCTCGGAATATTGTATGGAATAACTTGTTAGAATATTCATATGAATCACATTGAATAGAAATTTATATTTTTTCTCATAATAGTAAATTGATGACAGATCTCGCATATAGGCCTTTTTATCATGGTAGTAGTTTATTGGAAGTATTCTAATTTTTCATTCTTTTAATCACTCACCAACCGCATTGTGTTTTCACTTCCCGAGTCAAATGTAGACCTAATTCAATATTGTTTGAGAACAAACTATACATCATTTATTTTTTATTTTCTTGTTCATATTATGGAAATGATTAAATATGAATTATTCATTCATTCCTCTCAGGCAAAAAAATTTCAAAGAGGGAGTAGTTTTAACCAGGAATTTAAAGCTGTTATTACCATTGTTAATCATTTTAATTATTCATAGGCACTCTTGAAGATAGGGCTAATTGGAGATTCATATTATATAATATGTAGACATTCGATATATTCATGAAAAAAATTATTTATGCTATTCATGCTATCAATGAATTTCATGTGAATGAATGTAGAAAGTCGCAGCGCACAAGTTACGCTATCTAATATTCAATTTAAGAGCTAGTTTAGGTAATAGTGAACATTCGCTCTCCATGCTTTTCTGATGATCACCATGGTCACTAAGTTTTCATCCATCCAGATGATGTGTGTATTACTCCCAGTAGTCCCAGCCTATTTCGTCCCAAGAAACACCAACCCAAGAAACAATATGGGTAGACCGAGGGTGATAGTGAGCATCAACTATATGTCAAATGATGTTGATACGCCTACATGAAAAGTGAGATATCGGAATTGTAAACAAGTTTTAAGACGAAAAAAACAATAAGACTCTTTACTTACGAATCAAAAGTCGTGGATAGACAATGTCGATTGCCCAAATGAATACTGTCAATCAAAGTTGTATAAATGGCGAGAGAGATAGAGAGAGAAAATACAATTCGAAGTGATGAAACGAAAATACGTGAAAAGACGCGAGGAAGTTCACACCCTTCCGTATCCGGCCTAATGAAAGTGTCCATCACTCCTGGTGGCTAGAGGACAGTACTAAGAAAAGGAATCTTCCCTCCCTCACCTTACCCCTGACACCGACTCGCCGAGTTTCATACGTCATACCATTTGAAGATTGTTCGCTCATCAGTGTAGTTGATTGCACACTTTGATAGAGTGAAATCAAACATTTTCACAAGCAATTTGTGAAGTAAAATGTTATGAAAATCAGTAAAAAAAGGTTTACACTTTGAGAACTTTTCTGTGATTCAATATGTTTATTCGGAAAAGGAAATACAATTATGAAAACGTACATTTTTGAAGTTTATAAATGATGTTTTATTTGTAACATTACTGAAATTGTATGAATAATAATAATATATCCCAACCTTTGATCCGCGCTGTATGTTAAAGTGAGTTTCAGAAATACATTTGAAATAGTATACAAATCGATTGGTACGTATATATTACAGACATCAACAACTTGACAGAATGAAAAAAACGTATTATTACCCAATGACGGTTGAGTTTGTGAATGAAAATAATGATGCCCAATTGTATGAGTATTCGTATAATGAATTCCAGATACAGAACTTTCAAATGCATACCTTATCAATATATATTTGGTGGACTTGGAGCTTAACTCTGAATCTTAGTCTGACTGAATATCAGACTCAGACTCTGAATACAACTCTGACTCTAACTATGACTAATAATATGACTATTACTATGACTCTGAGTCTGACTATGATATAGCATCTCAGAGAAAGATGTGGTGAAATAATGCTACATTCACGGACCACTGGACTGTAATTGTTCCAGTTCGTGCTCGAACTCTAATCAATTCAGGTTCGTTGTATTATCAGAAAAAACTCATTATTTCTGATGGCAGCGATATTTCTGTAGGTTTTTCTTCTTCCGCACTCCTGAATAATTACTTCGGAAAATCTACATTTTTTTTCCTCATTTGCAGTTGCGGAAGTGAAAGCCAGCTTCAAACGGAAATATATCATCTTTAAAATAATGACATTTCTCAGTCCCCAAAAAATGTTGAAGTCACAGTAGTCCGTGCTATAGAGCTGAGCATCGAAAACTGATCCAATTATTGAAACTTGAATATAATTTGATTGATTTATCAATGCAGCTACATTCTTGTAAATTACTCGATGAGATTTTGTTATGTCTCATGAATACAAACAATTCTATAGAAGATCATTATCTGAAAGATATCGTTAATATGCTGTGCCATGGTACGTTATGATTTAATTCGCTAATTTCGTAATTGATACGAAAATTATTAAAAACATATCCCTTCCACCAAAAGTGATGATGCATTCATAGCGTGAGGATTTCAACCAGATAATCTTCCCGTCATTAATTCATGGTGGAATTCATAAATAAGAAGAAAGTTCTTTTTTCCAATCAGTCGACAAGTAGTGATTGAAGTCACAAAACCTCAAAGAACGTCACGAAACCACATCAAATCGAAGAGGCTGTTGGTCAAGTGGTCAAATTGATAACACCAATCAGGGTAGCTCTTTATTGAGACAATACATCATTAAGCTTCAATTTTTTCAGTGAGTATTATTTGAACTGATCACTTGCTTCATGGTGAGAGAGTATAGATACACTTGCAGACACATAAACTGGGATACAAAACATGATTATATAATATTATAGTTGGATTTCTATATTGATATGAATGTGAGTATGTATATTTCTACGTAAACGAGTGGCCTGCCGAACTCCTGAGCCGATCGACGTGAGACAAACGCCATAATACTCGCCACCAAAACGGTGAGGATTGAGGGGCCGAAAAGATCCGGAAAAGAGGTAGACACCCGTCCAGATCTCGACTACCCGGAAGATCGGCACAACTCCAGACTGCACGCATCGACAGATAATATAAACATGCGTATTATCTCCAGACGTCTGAGTGCATGGTTAATGGGTGGTTGCGAAAACGGACGAAGGAGTTGGGATCAAAAATACATAATACAGTACCTCATAACCACGCATCAGAAAAATGAAACATGAAAGAGCAAGTGAATTGTCAGTGTTGACCAATTTGGCAATTTCTATCAATAAAATCCCACCTTCGGATGTTTCATCACCAGATTGATCGTGAATCAATTCTGACAGAAACAACGAACAATTCTAAGGTATTATTTGTGGCAGTAATATAGTTAGTCGCTTTAATTTCATGTAGGCCTATCAATATTCGTACCCGCGACATCGCTGCAATGACTAAGCACAACGCCAGTGGTCAAACAATTGAGATATTTGGCGCCAATGAGATACGAACACTATTGAATATATTTAGAAAACCACGCTGAAAACACCTCATTTGAGAACCGCGACTGAGGACTAGTGCATGATCAGGGTGGTGGAAGTGATCAAGTGCCTGTGAGTATAATAACTCACCCCACCAAGTAAATGATAATAATTTCATTCCGCGTGGAACTCTTTGGACGGTGATATCTGATCAGTGGTTCGACGGATCGACAAAAGGAGTAGGTGATCCAGCGGGACTATTGCAAAATATTGACGTATGCATCCGCATTGCATTATGTCGATTATCTCCTGTTTATTCAAGGTATTGAAAAGATCTACTCGACGAATGAACTCGAAATTAACGCATAGTGTATAACAGTGAATAAACATCTTTTCAGTCATCATTTTTGAAGAGGTGAACCTGTATTCATCAGAGGAATTAGTTCCGTTTTTTTCCCCAACGAGAGGCCTTAATGAAATGTTATCACTTAAAAACAGTTATATTCATTAATCCACATAGCCTTAGTCGGTGAAATGACGATTCCATATCAAGATTCCAACGTTTGAAAAATGGTTCTAAAAATACATTCCATGCAACCGGAAGTATACCACTCAATCCATCAAAGTCCAAAGTGAGATAAAAATCGTGCCCATCCGAACATAATGCTTTCTTCTAAATTAGTGTTAGGCCGAACAGTTTTAATAGGATTAGGCGTGTTAAGTAGTGAATCCTCCCTACGGGCACATCAACGCATTACGCCATTGTTTTCGACAAGTCTTTAAATCCCGACCAACAAAACTCGACCATTGTTTGCCATTGTTATATTAAGACGCGGGGTGCTTATCTCAAATCAGTCGGTCCGTGAAAACTGTTCAGATGCTGCAGAGTACAGATTTATATTTTAAGCTGTTGGCTGTTCTAATATGGCGCTGTGTGCTCGGATGGTATAGATATAGAGAGAGATATTTAATGAGATCACTTTGTGTACTTTATTCTCAACTTGTTCTAACTGAATACATTTTATGAAAAATGGAATGTAATTGCGTTAACCGTATAGTGATATTAAATGTATGGAAAAGTGCGATTCGTTGTTTCTTCTTCTTCATAAGGTTCATTGGGATTCAAAAGACATATCGATATACTATCACCCATCACTCGTACTGGTATAACTTACCATAGTATTTTACTATCAATTTGTGATATTCCTGATAATATATATAATAATAATGATAATAGTTATAAAACGTCAACTTGAAAAAAATCATAATGGCTTAATTAGTTATTATTGACGCTTGTAGACAAAAATGGAGTCATTGTTCTCTGATTGGGGATGATGATGAAAAGGTGGTATCATTTGGACGGGAAGTCACAAGAGCAATCTAATTCTGTTTGTCGTCTTCATGAAACAATGCTCATGTGTAATGTGACTAATTCAACAAATTGTGAGCATAACATTGTTCATAATTGAAAAACTATTACATCTATAACATCATTTAAGTGGAACAATTTCACGATATGACCAACAGTGTAGTAAGATTCCGTTCGATTCGTATGCTATAAATATTGCATGGAAATTAATACAAAAAAATACTTCTTACTAGAATGAAAGGTTCATTTAAATGGATAAATGACAATATAACGGCAATTGTATGATGAAATAATGAAACCTATTTTGACCTGAAAGGACTAGAACTCTTCAATTTCAATTAACTTTGAACTATTGTGTAATATGAAATTGTTAGAGACGAATGCATGCTGCATAGATAACCGTGGTGAGAAGATTGTTGAGTAACTGTATTTCTATTTACCATCCATTCATTCATATCATATCATTTTATTCTCATCTTCATACAAATTATACACAATAGGTACAGGAAATATTATAATAATGGAGGAAGCATTTATGAAATGTGAAAGAGATAATAATCTCACTTAGGGAGCGTTCCCTGTGTGCGGGTTGAATTTTATGGAGAGTTTATGAAATTATATCAAAGAAGTCACATTGAATGCAATCCATTGTATTGTGGTGACTGCAAGGGAGACGGATTGAGGTGGAACATATTAGGTTGGGAATAATATAGTGTGCGAGAATCTACTGAACTTAAAATATGTGTAATATGAAAAAATATATTCAAAAGTGTAAAGGATACAAATTGATTGCAATCTGAAATAAAATTGATATTCAAATACAAGTATAATCAATGAACAATGTCAGGGGCGTCGGAACACTGAAAGTATGGGGTGCCACTTGAAAAAAAAATTACAGCTAATTCTAACAAAGTGGGTTTTAACAGGAAACAGCGAGACAAATTGAGTCTTGCGAGACCTTTTTCTTGCCCCCCTTGGCCAAAAGTTAGCAGGGGCAATGCCCTTCCTTCACGCCCTTCCCTCTCCCTCCCGGTTCCAACGCCAGTGCACGGGGTTTATTGACTGTATGTGACGAAGATCACTTCGGTGAATGAAATATTCGAAGTTTTCTGAAGTTTTCGAAAAATCCCGGCTACTCTACCTGTATGATAAATCATTCATTAGATGAGCGTAGCGAAGATTTTCATTCAATATACCGAAATATTTGGGCTTGGTTTTTATGTTTTTTTGGGTCAGGAAAAAAATGAATCAACTCGAAACTTTTTCCACATATTGATGGCACATCAGAATAGGTTGAGATTGTTTTTCAGAGAAATCGGTTGAACGGTTTATCCGGAAAAAATTTGAAAAGTTCGGAAAATCCCCATAAGAATAACCCAGGGGGAAAATACTTCAGAACAAAAATTTTTCAAAAGCTTTCAAATTCATACAGAATATGAAAACAACTAGCATACACATTTTCAATAATTAATGCAACAATCGAATGAGACATAACGGATAAAACGCAATAAAAATATACATTTCATATATCATATATCATTTAAATATCATGGTCAAAACATGTAATGCAAAGTGTGTAATATGCGACAGGTTGCTCTATAAATAGCAACAAGTCACAGGTAAGGTTTTTCAGCGTTTGAAGTACCGGTAGTTCAAGGTTTGTGATGTAGATTGAGCTGACAGGGTATTTTTCAATTCTAGATTTCCATACTTCTACGCTCATCTCACAACGCACATTCTGCGTTCTCCTATAGTTATAAAAACGGCTGGATATGGTTTATGTTAAAAAGCTGTGTTAGTACAACTATGATTTTTTGTGAATGAAAAATATAATTCAGAGATTAAATTATAATTTGGAAAAATGATTTGTCAAAAATTTAGAAAAACTTCTGTGAGGTTGTCAAGTTCGAGAAAAAAATTAGATTAATTTTTATATTGTAATATCTTCAAAGATCCAATTGCATCCGATCATAACATTATTACATTCTTAATATAGTGACTGTATTAATCAAACAGTGCAAGTATCACAAACAAACATCTCTCTGTAAAACATTCAGAGCCGGTTGTACCACGTGATGATTAGTGAATTAAGCAAAAATTAACAAATTAACTTATTATTACCCTTGGATACATATGCTATTATATTCAATCATCAGTTGCTACAATCGGCTCTTAATTAAACAAACTAATCAACCGTTAATTTTGTGAACACACCACAATTTATTCACTGGGATTATTGACGGACTGTGGAGATAACCATTCCGGTGAATGATGAATTAGACGATGGAAATATGTGATGAAAAGTAATTTTTTAGGTGGGATATAGTGGGATGGTGACAGTGCTATTATCAAGAAGTCATCCCAGTATTCACTTGAACGACAGAGGAAAACATCTTTCAGAATGATGACCATGGCGAAAATCGCACCCCGGTCTCCTGAATGACTGCTCAGCGCGCTAGCCGGTCGCGCAGTCAGCGGTCGCCTCCGAGCGCTCGGTCGCCTCCGAGTGCTCACCGAGCGCTCGGTCGCCTCCGAGTGCTCAGCGAGCGGTCACCTCCGAGTGCTCACCGAGCGATCGCAGCTGAGCGCTCACCGAGCGGTCGCGCACCGACCGTTTTTTCCCAGACCGGTTTTTCCATACCGTTTTTTTCCGGGACGGTTTTTCCAGATTTGTTTTCCACATTTTTTGAGTCATTTATTCCGGACCGGTTTTTCCGGATCAGTTTTTCCGGCTACGTCCCAACTGGTACGATTCTCATCTCGCAACATCCATTTGAAAGCATATAGAGCCTAAAATGATACGAGTTGAGATTCGTACCAGTGGAGAATCGTGTGAGATGAGAATCGTACCAGTTGAGACGACGTTGTAATAGCGTGAGCCTATAATGTTGCGAGATGAGAATCGTGCGAGATGAGAATCGTACCAGTTGAGACGGGGTTGAAATAGCATAAGACTACAATGTTGCGAGATGAGAATCGTGCGAGCTGAGAATCGTACCAGTTGAGACGACGTTGAAATAGCGTGAGCCTATAATGTTGTGAGATGAGAATCGTGCGAGATGAGAATCCTACCAGTTGAGACGACGTTGTAATAGCGTGAGCCTATAATGTTGCGAGATGAGAATCGTGCGAGATGAGAATCGTACCAGTTGAGATGGGGTTGAAATAGCATTAGACTACAATGCTGCGAGATGAGAATCGTGCGAGTTAAGAATCGTACCAGTTGAGAAGACGTTGAAATATCAAGAGCCTAAAATGTTGCGAGATGAGAATCATGTGAGTTAAGAATCGTACCAGTTGAGACGACGTTGAAATAGCATGAGCCTACAATGTTGCGAGATGAGAATCGTGCGAGATGAGAATCGTACCAGTTGAGACGACGTTGAAATAGCATGAGCCTACAATGTTGCGAGATGAGAATCGTGTGAGATGAGAATCGTACCAGTTGAGACGACGTTGAAATAGCATGAGCCTACAATGTTGCGAGATGAGAATCGTGCGAGATGAGAATCGTACCAGTTGAGACGACGTTGAAATAGCATGAGCCTACAATGTTGCGAGATGAGAATCGTGCGAGCTGAGAATCGTACCAGTTGAGACGACGTTGAAATGGCATGAGCCTAAAATGCTGCGAGATGAGAATCGTGTGAGTTGAGAATCGTACCACTTGAGAAAGTTGCGAGCTGAGAATCGTCCCAGTTGAGAATCGTATCAGTTGAGACGAATGCGAATTGAGAATCGTGCGTCTTGAGAATCGTACCACTTGAGAATCGTACCAGTTGAGATACTACCAGTTTTTCCGGTCCGGTTTTCTTGAATGTTTTTTCCGAATCGTTTTCAAGCTACGTTTTCGGACTGTTTTTTCCGGGTCGGATTTTCCGTACCGTTTTTTCCGGATCAACGGAACAACAGAGGGATACAGGTAAAATCTCTGTCAGGATAGTCGACCATGGCGTGAATCGAACCCCGGTCTCATCATAACATCGGTCTGAAACAGTTCAGTGTACTAACCACTCGACCACCCGTCTCAGCATAGCATATTTGATGTATAATTAAATAAGCTGTCAATTATGTATCAGACTTTACCTTCCATATTTTATTCAATCATCATATTTATATCGAAATATATCCCATCATGAGGGTTTGATTTTACAAGACGGAGTGAGTTGCTATACAGTATTATTAAATATTGATCTATATATTACATACTAGGCAAACGCAGGATGTGCGTTGTACGATGAGCGAGATGTCTATATAAAGTATAATCGAAAACTCTACAAACCTTGATCATTTGAAATGAACTTCATCCGATGTCAATGAATCTAGAAAGCCGTGACTTCGACAATGCAACATTTTACAACTAATATTTCTATCTTTCCGATGAATAAAATACATTTATTATATTATTTTCTCCGAAACGGCTGGTCCAATTATCAAACCAAATTTGTATTAATGTATATTATTCTTGTGTTCACATTTGTGAAAATTTGAATCATATTGAAGAGATTTTATTTTTCAATTTTTTCCGCTCAGCCAAATCTCATGGGGTTTCTAGAAACTTCTAAATGATGTTTCTCAAAAATGGTCCAACCGATTAGACCTCAAAACTATACAGTTCTAAGTTGGATAAGTTTGCATATAAAAAAAAGTTTCATGTCGATCGGTCAAACCCTGCGACCTGTGCAGTGCTTACAAAAAAAAAACGTACAGACAAAGTTCCATAAGAGTTCAGTGAAAATCTTCGCCACGCTCATCCAAATTAGTCTTACTAGGCAAACGCAGGATGTGCGTTGTACGATGAGCGAGATGTCTATGTGAAGTATAATCGAAAACCTCAAAACTATACAGTTCTAAGTTGGATAAGTTTGCATATAAAAAAAAGTTTCATGTCAATCGGTCAAACCCTGCGACCTGTGCAGTGTTTACAAAAAAAAAAAAAACGCACAGACAAAGCTCCGTAAGACTTGAGTGAAAATCTTCGCTACGCTCATCTAATTAAATAAGCTTTGAGCTTTAATTATTCTATAATTATTATAAATAATGTATTCCATAAATGTTTGCATCTGAGCTAGAATAGATTCCTTCCAGAAACAATCACACAAAACAATGAAGCAATTGTCTTGATTGGAACTGTAGGCCTACTGTTTAGCCTTCAAAATGTTCTGTCGAATTCAGTATCATGTCCGGAAAATATTTGAAGTATACGTGAGAACCTATTTTATGAGGTTATAAGAGATCTCCAAAAGATTTTTTTTTCTATACCCATGTGATTTTCCTTTCGAAATTTGTTTATAAGAAATTCTGCCTCAGAAACATTTGAAACATATTAACTATGCAAACAGGAGACGTATTAAATCTAGGATATTTCTCCATAATATGCGAACATTTCTCAAAAATATACGAATATCTGAAATTAACCAAATATTATTCCAGTATTTCCTTCATATAGTGAAAATGTTTTATGCATGTTTCGGAAACGGTGTATTCTCCCCATGCCCGCATTTAGCCGAGTACGTGAAATCAAATCCTATACTCAGAACGGAAACTAACGGATTTGAATCTATGTGCTTGCCTACTCAACTGATGATAAATGGCAACATTTCCAACACAAATACTTACGTGAAGAAAGTTCAGTGAGCGGAAAATTTATAGGAGTAGTTAAAAGATAATGTCGCGTCAAGCGTGACTGTCAAGTCAAATATCTGCAAACGATTCAAGAAGATTTGAATGATGTATTCAATGTAATCAATTAATTTTATATTAGTATAATATTGGTATGATATACCTTATGATAAGACTGGTATATACTGATCTTATACGACGGGGGTTACCGTCCAGGTTGAGGAAGTCATAGGCATATTACTTAAATATCTAGCTGTGTTAATACCTAGCAAGGTTTCAATACATATATATTTATATATAAATATATATATATATATATATATATATATATATATATATATATATATATATATATATATATATATATATATATATATATATATATATATATATATATATATATATATATATATATATAAATGTGTTTGTGTGTATGTGTGTATATCATGTGCGAATTCAAGGTTCATTTTTCATTTGTATTTTTGTCGAGAGCTTATTCCACCAACTATCTCTCCGTTATATCCGTATGCTCATGTTATTTGGGGAAGGGAGGGGGAAAAGGTTTTAAAATTTCCAATGTGATGTTTCAGATAAACGCAGCTACATCTTTGAGAAGCGTTCAATCCTCGACGTAGCTTCAATTATCAAAGCATTCCAGTTATTGATTGAGGACACGACCGACTTCTTTTGAGGATATGTTATACTGTATAGTCTTTGTTAACAGTGCCTTCTATGGAAGTTTCATTATCTCAGATCCTCCATCTGAAAAATATTCACAATTATTATTTATTGAACGTGTTTTCATCATCACTCAAATATTATGATTCACACTGTACATTACGATAACACCATAAATTAAACGAATATCACACATAACACCTATCCAATTACCTAAATCTATTTCATTTAGAATGCGTAACCACGTTGCATTTTTAGTTCGCAATTTAGTCGGTTGGCAACAGTGGCATATGCGTGTCTTATCTGTGCGGAGCCAATGCCTGCTTGGTAAGGTTGGTTAACATGGCAAATATAAACAGCGGAAAAACAAACCGTAAAACCCTAAGTAAATATGCAGCCAAGTTTGGTTTTGTTTGATGAGATGAACAATCGTTCTAAATTGTTCGTTAAAAAAAAGCAAACAAAATTATTTTGGGAGTCATATTGTTAATGGAGTTTGATGAATAAACGGATTTCCATTCTGTTCATCGTTAATATTCAAGTTTTCGCATCACAATTCGATCAAACCACATACTAATTATTGTATTTTATGTTTTCACATAGGGCCTACCCCAAAAAAGCACCAATTTATTCTCATCTATAATTAACATCAAACATGTTTTAATTCGGCAACTTTCCAATTTCACATCCAACTTTCAGTATATCTGTAATATGAAAACATTAGATTTCATCCGTAAATGTCATCTTACAGCTGCCATAATAATATAGTGAAATATAATTCCGTGACGCTAAGAAATACAATGATTACGTAGCATTCTGAATGAAGAACAGCATCAGTACGCTGTTAGCGGTGAAATGAAGAACTTATGGGAAGGTGTAGAGAAGAAACGCGCCCGGATTGCAACAATGAGGTTCATTGATAATATCCCATTGAGTTTTTAGTTTCCACCTACGTTTCGCTGCTCATTTGGCAATCAGAAACACATTCTGATTTAATAAGGTCTAAATTAGATTACTTCCATTTGTCATTTCACATACATGCATCCAGAATAAAATACATTTTTACAACAAGTCAAAATGAATAGCAAGTAAAAATCACGATGAATTGAAATTTTTTACATGTTGAAGATAGAACATACGAGAATTAAATGTATGTGTTTCAAGAAATCAATTTTTGTAAATCTAAAAATCCCAGAATCGATTGTTACCACAACAAAAAGTGAATCATTGCTTTCAAGATGGTAGATCGCTCTGATGAGGATCATCTCATTATTTCGTCCCGTATCAACTTGTGAATATTTCAATAGCATTTTTCATAATGAAATATTAAACAATGATTGCAGGTTTGAGTTTCTCAAAAACACCGTCCCACACAAAATCACACAATATTCACTAATCACACAATATTTACTATCATTGCCACGAATTGTTCCATTCCTTTTTATTATTGTTTGATTTTATTCCTCAGACTTATTGAGTATAATAATGAGTGATTTTCAATATAACTCATTTTGTACTAGTTGGCCTGTTTTTTTTATCAATCATTAATAACGGATTGAACAGTTTAATCCATAAAATGAAACTCCTTGTCGAACTCTGTATCATGGACCACAACTATCCAAACTAATGATAGGAATGTTAATCTATAATAATAATACTCTAGAAAAGGCATCCACCGCACCGAGTCAAAATCCTGAATAATCATGCGCTCTTGCGGGGATCCCATGGACTTCCAACTTGAGTTTTCCAAACCAAGCATTCTTTCGTTGATATTTTCCTTTTTTGTTTCTCGTTCGGTTTCCTTGTAACAACTCTACTCTAAATATTGTAATAACGTCCAATGCATTATATTTTGTATTCCATAAACACATTTGTAACCTTGTCTGAAACAGATCTTATTGTTAATCTGGAACGGACGTCCCCAGCATTACTCTGTAGCTATTCAACAGGGCGATTTTAATAGAAGAATACAAACAGTATTGAGGAAGATTTTTGTGTATCTGTTCTCATACTTTTGTCCAATTGTTTTTGTGGATATTATTCGAAAGGATTCTGTCATGTTTTTGTAAATGAATGTTTTCGGTCATAGCATTCGTTCAATTATTTTCTTTCTCATCATCTCTCTTTTCTTTCTCTTCATTGCAGCCTATAGTGATGAAATGAAAAAGTACATTATGCTGTCATTGGAAACAAGTAAACATTGCATAAGAAGCTTGGTAAAAAGTTGATGATATTGGCATTCGTGTGTTTGGTTTTCTGTCAACACTGAAGCTGGTAATGTTCGTATATATCAACAAAAACGGTTATTCTCATAATGCGTTGCTGAGTTTTGGGAACTGGAACACTATTATCTGCGGCGGAAATGTATGATCACAGACAGTACAAACCGGTGTAAAAATTCATTGTTTTTAACATAGAAATGATTTTTCATCGATTTTTCCCAACCGGGACCGTTTTGAAGCGGCATCACGTGATTGTTTCAAAACTTCGAGTTGGTCTGTCACCGAAAAAATAGCCATACCTCTGGACTATTGCACATCAACACTCGTAGTGTCACCTAGTGAGTTCATTTGTGATCAGTAGTACAACTTACTGCACTCTAGAGGGCGTCGTTTCAACTATAGTATACATGTGCTTTGAAGCATTGATTCATATATATATATATATATATATATATATATATATATATATATATATTTGCCATGTCGTAAAAGATGGGTCTCGACCGATAGATACTCGAAGATACGGTCGAGACGTATCTTTAACGACATGACTAAAATATCCCACACATCTCGAGATTGGATCGTATCCAACAAGTTTAATTATCATATATATATAAATATATATATATATATATATATATATATATATATATATATATATATATATATATATATATATATATATATATATATATATATATATATATATATATATATATATATATATACATACATATATATATATATATTCATATATTTTTATATATATATATATATTATGTGATGTCTAAATTTTTGAGGGCCGGTGCTTGATGGTAAGTCTACTTTCGCGGATTCCATTCGATTCAAGGACTTCCACGAGACAAGAACGATTCCAGAAGATGGCGAACAGTTTTTCGCCGAAACGTCGAGTAGAAGGGTTCTTTTTAGAACCAACCACACTCATCAAAGAAGGGCAAATTTCCGCAAAAGTAGACTTACCTAATATATATATATATATATATATATATATATATATATATATATATATATATATATATATATATATATATTATATATTATATATATATATATATATATATATATATATATATATATATATTCAGCCTTCATTGGGAAACAATGTCTTTGTGAGTATTCGATGTACCGGCACATGCAGAGCAGTGGTCAACGCGCTCGCTCCATGTGATCCGGGAGACGAGGGGAATTTCGAACCCAGTTCGATCCCCGCCGCCGACCATCTTTACAGAGTTTTTTCACGGTTTCCCTCTGTAGTCTAGGCTAATGTTGGGATGGTTCCTACAATAAGTCGGCCATGACCGCTGCCTTCCCACTATCCTTCTCATTACCCAAGTACCTTCATCTCATCATCCCATCATCTCATTAATCATCCATCCGACGCCATTAGATCTCAGTTATCATAACATTGCGTCGTTAAACCCAATATATATGAAAAAAAGTATTCGATGTGATTGATAAAATGAATTTCAACAACTGAATGCGCATCGAATCTCAGTTCAGTATGGCATAAGACTGACACAAAACTGCCGTATTGAGAAAAATAGAATAATTGTCATTGTTGACAATTCGCGCGATTTATTTTGGACACTTTTAAAAGCGTCCTCGCAACTTTATCGCAACCAAAAGTACTTGGTTATTGACCATTCTCAATTGCCTGGCACACCTACCATCTGACGGCATACCATTGCATTCACGGTATATATCGACGCTGCAGACATTCCCTCTGGTGGACGTCGTTACTAACTAACGCAGCAGTCGATAGTGCGGTACAGACTTCCATTCCGACCGACCGCTTCGTCGGCGTCGGTAAGGTGACGTGTGGCGCTATCTAGTTAGCGTCGTTTGAGACTTGTTCCGTTGTCCGTCGATCCTAATATGATGCGCATCGCAAGTGCTGCCACCTAACTGAATCCTATTTCTAACCGTTTATGAGTACCATGTAAAAGATTCTTTCAACACCGCTCTGGAAAGTTTCGAAAGAACAGTAATAATAAAGTTATGCTTCTCAAAGAACGAAAATGATGTGACGCCTATTTAATGAAATGAAAAAAGAAGAGGGAAATAATAAGCGGTACAGCATCGCACTTGGTTTTAGAATTGCAGGTGGAGAATACTTGCTTATTTTGTTCAGCAACATTTCAATATGAACTGCTGGAATAATATATGTGATATATCAATTTGAGAAAACATTCAGTTGGTTTGGTATTTTCGTATTGCAAAATTGGTATTTTAACTACCGCTGTTGAAAATTGAAAACAAATGGTAATCCAACTATAGCAATGGATACGAACAGTTTCTTCGTCCCAAATGAAGCTTCATTTTCGCTCGGGAGCTTGAGTAGCTATCACGTTTTGTCAACCTCGTGAATGTCCTCGTGAATATTTCTACACCAATTGTCACATTCTCCAACTTTTTATAACGGTTTCGAATACATTGTTCAAGTGGACTTGCTGAACCATTCAATATGGTTGTATTAACCAATGTAAACAGTGAACAGGATACACACATACATATATATATATATATATATATATATATATATATATATATATATATATATATATATATATATATATAAATGTATATATATATATATATATATATATATATATATATATATACATTCATATATATATATATATATATATATATATATATATATATATATGTACAAACATTTTGATCAATTCGTTGAACATAACTACAGCTTTATTCTATTATAGTTTCATTCCAAAAGTGGATATTTATACGCAATGGCTTCACTAATACCAAACCCCGATGAAAATGTTGGCATGTAGCCAAAGTATATTATTTATTGTGGTTATTATTTTATATAAATAATTGAATAGGATTAGATTTATTTATTCTAGGCATAAATCATATATTTTCCCTCCCTCACCGTTTAGAATGGAGCGTAAATAATACTGGAAGGTACACCCCATAAATTTGTGTTTTATATTTCACCGCAGATTTACATTCACACTCATAACAAAGTTGGGTAATATTTTACTATACAAGCCATTGATTACAAAACAATACAGGATATATATATAAATATATATATATATATATATATATATATATATATATATATATATATATATATATATATATATATCTTGGGCTTTGTCTTTTTACAGATCAACAGGGTCCTGGGTTCAAGTCCCAGATTGGTCACATTTTTATGATTTGACAAAAACGTACATACATATCGTTAATGAATCGCATTCATAAAGAAATGTTGTTATATATATATATATATATATATATATATATATATATATATATATATATATATATATATATATAACAACATTTCTTTATGAATGCGATTCATTAACGATATGTATGTACGTTTTTGTCAAATCATAAAAATGTGACCAATCTGGGACTTGAACCCAGGACCCTGTTGATCTGTAAAAAGACAAAGCCCAAGAGAGTCGTTTCTCAAACAATGTCAAATCATATAAGTGTGTCGAATGTTCGACTTGAATCTAGGTGGTCAATTAGCTCAGGTGGTAGAGCAATTGGGTACAAACCAAGAGGTCCTGGGTTCAAGTCCCAGATTGGTCACATTTTTATGATTTGACAAAAACGTACATATATATATATATATATATATATATATATATATTCAGGCCATAATTGTTATATTCTCATCCGTGTTGAAATGAGGACGTGGAACTAAATATTATTATTCATTCTCATTATTCATCAAATACTGCTCAACGTTTCAACTGCGATGTAGCAGTTTTTTTCAAGATCGTATTCTAAAATAAGTGTTCACATGTTGGAATGAGAAGTGAGGATAACATAATTACATAAGTTAGGGAAAAAAAGTTCATATATATGCACTCGAATACAGAATATAGAAAATATGGAGTTAATATATTTTCACACAAACTTCTCTTACAGCTGCCGAAGATCGTGTAAATCAGAATTATTTTCCTACGGATGTTTCGTGCGTCAGTAGACCAACTCCAACTTCAAGTATTCAATATGAATCATCCATCAGAACCATTTCGTCCTTTCGTTCATTACTATTACGCATGCCCCTTCAAAGGGTCCATCGATGTTGACAAACTCACCGACCGACATGACACCGACCGACATTACATCCAACGTGGTTATTGAAATAAAACGGTAGTTTTGATGATGAAATCGTTTCGCTGATTGCTCTACAATTGTTCTCTTGCTCGTCCAAAACTTTGGTGTCGTCATATAGAATGTTATGTTTCTCCTTCAATTCAGCAATGGCTGACAATCTATAGCTTTCGCATTGCTGTTACTATACTTGTGCTGCTTCAACCTTGTACGACGTATACGAGTCAAAAATTCACAAAGTTCCTTGTACACACCACACTACTCGAGAGGTACAGTAGGCTAGCAGATATAAATATATCCAATTGATAGTGATGCAAAGCCATCTGAGAGTCAATTTAAAGAAATTCAAACAATCTGAAATGTTAGTTTTAATTTGATGGCCGATAGAAAGCGAGTTTGTGATGTGCCTACCGACGTTATCGCGTTAATTCGAACCCGCCACTGGTCGTAAGAATGAACTCACATAATATCAAATAAGAAACTGTACGTCTGTTGTCACTTGATGATCCGCTCCGGAACATTATGAATGCCACCCACCTGCATTCTTTCCAACGTGGCCTCACTCTGCAAGCAAGATTTCCTCGATCTCCACCTAGCGGACAAGGTCTTCTGCCATACCGGATCGTCTTTTCCTATTCACAATTATCATACTCTTCATATTGTATATCAATGTTCTCAATAGGGAAGTCAATTCGAACATTCAAATTACAGCTAGGATCCTCAAGATCTGTAATAGATTGGCACACTTTTATTTCAAATGAAAATTCAGACACGAAAACAACGTGATCTTCCACCTGTTATTGCAGAATCAGGACCCGATTGTCGTATACCTATAATAAGAATTGCAATTTTGTGGGAAAGTGACATTCACGTGATGGTTTTTATATTCGATCACATTACTTCATACCACTTACTACAATATGCATTTCACTCGCCTATATTCATGAATAGTAGGCCTAAATGAAAGATACTACGGTTAGGATAAATTATCACTCAAGACAGTCAGAAAATGGAGTTGTGTATCATCTTGGTCACACCGTACAGTAGGCCTACCGTCTTCAAATGTATGGACTCTAAAATGTTCAAAACTTCGCTGAGGACGACGATTGGGCTGTTCGGAGATCGAGAGAACCTTGCCCGTGAATTGCATTATGTATCATGTTGGTTCCTGAGTCTTCTGTCTCGCTTTCATTTTGTTAAAGTTATAGAATGATGGTCATTGGTGCTCAATGTACAGTACCTGTAGATGTGGTAAGTTGCTTGATATAAATTCAAACCCAAAACAAATATATTTTGTTTTTATTTTGCAATCACCATCCAATTGCGAGACTGCACTATACAACGTTGATTACATTGACAATGAGAATAAAAAAGCGCTGCGACTAGATTTATATTTTAATTGCCGTGAACTCCCTCAATGAACTTGATAATTAACCTCTTTCTCTGATGGTGTGAAGTACACGATGACGTCGTCCCTTAACGAGATTCGAATTATTGGCTGTGGGGAACTTTGTACGATTTCATTGGTTGAATCCCTCGGCGAGACAGCCAATCGATGGAAGTTTATCGCTTCTTTGACTTCAGTAAATGTAATGAACTGGTTTGAATGAACTAACTTCACAGTTGTAGAGTACATTTCATCAGACTAAACTTTTTAGTGGACGTAATGAAACCGAAATCGGAATGATTATACAGCAGTTTATTTTCTAGATGTCATGAGAAAGTAATAACATCAGGTTTATAGCTGATTTGAATTTCGATATGGATTTCTCAATTTATTTCACACAATTGCAAGAGTTCAATAATAATAATGATAATAATAATCTCCAAACTCACAAACGTTAATCTCATTGATTTAATTGACAACTAGTGATGAGTGTGTCTCATTAAATGTCTACTCAGATCTAAGCAACTTGAGATTCTCCGCCCCTAGTGAACAGCACACTTGATTGGATGCTATGTTTTGTGACGTCAATGGGGTTGAATGAAAGTTGAATAAAATGTACAATTCTATAAATGGTTCAGATTTTCAGTAGAGTAATTTGTTCGATGTTATTGATCATTGATAATTTAAATCGTGCACTGTATCATTTTTTCACATTCCTCCCCTTATGCTCATCAGCTCTTGTACATAACCACGTTAAAATTGATTTTGATGAATTTCTAGACTCTGCTCCAGAAAAAAAAAACGTTCACTCGAATTTTTGGATGGAATGGAACCAAGTCTCATTTTTGTTGAACTTTCAACGACGCACTACAATGATTGAGATATATTGACGTCATTGAACAATCAATGAGGTGATAGGAAGGCGAGATGAATTATCAGGTATTCTGAAGAGCTAAATGTCGTAGCCTGTAGTAGTGAACCATCAATGTATTGACCTCAATATTTTCCGTGTAGATCATCAACATATTTCTTGTGCAGTTCGTGCAAAATGTTTTGCCTCACTATTCGATAAAACTTCCAGCATTATGTTCGATGAAAATGTAAATGAATCCCAGTCGATAAAATGTCAATACATTCGATCAGTCGTCCAACATTTTCTAACTCCAAACATTAATAACAACCATCAATTCTCATAGTGATAATAAAATGAGCTTTTGCCCTATTCATCTCTATCTGGTGACAGACTCAATATTGGAAACGTACTTTGACGAGTTCCGCTAACTACGCTAGGGTACAGTAATGAAACAGCGGACAAGTCATCAGTCGTTGGCACCTATACATAGAAGCTGAACACGCAATAAAAACCATATAATTCTTCTATTCACGCATTCACGCATACATTTGGTAGAATGTTTGGAAACGGTTCTCTGGCTTCGGTGAAATAATGATGACTCATTTTTTTAACAATGTTCCAGGAAATTCAAGTCACATATTATTGGTGTTACAATATCACATTGTGGACCTATAGAATGAAATCGCCAAAATTATAATTCAACACAAATCTGAATTTCCGAATACTTTGTAACTATCGTTTTTGTTGTTTTTCTCAAATTAAATTATGGCTTTAATCTAATTCTAAGCTTCTAATGATTTACGAAAAACAAAAATGATACGTATCGAATGATCTCCTCATTCTAATGGAATGATGGAATGTGGAGACGCTCGTGATCTAGTATTAGGGAAAATCTTCATTTCAGTATTGCGGAAAATCAGGAAACACCTCAAACAGAATGATAAATAAATTTCATGGAACTATATTTCCTCATTATTCGTATCTCACTATCCATTCAGTTCAGCACAACAATGAACTACACCTCCAATTTGTTTTGTGTGAATTAAGTGAACCGTTCAGAGAAGTTTCAATCAAAAATGGTGGTTAATTTCCCTCTGAATGAATGTGTTAAAATTATGGAAATGTATTACTTTGTTCATCCATCAACACGTGAATATATAGCGCTTTTTCACACTTGATCGATGAAAGTAGAATTAATTGAACCTGATTTTCACATTTTTGTGAATCGTGGTGAAAACATTCAAATATGTGCATAGTTAGTACGTAGTGAGTGATTGACTACTTTACATAGGCCTACTGTTGGCGGTACACTAGAACACGATAACAGAGTACTAGAGAACAAGAAAGCTAGTTCATTTAATAGCCGATGAAACAATTCTATTATCTTACTCCATCGGTGCCAACTTGATTCGAAACAATGTCAGTAATAATAGCATCTGTCGACACAATGCCTTTTTGAATGGACCCAATTATTTCTTATTTATATGAGATTTATTCTAGTCGTCTCAGACCATTCATACTGGATGTGGAATAAGTAATGATCGGTAGCGGAACAAAACGATTTTTCATCAGTACATTCCACCACAAAGCGACTACATTGTAAAAACTTCATAAAACATACATTTTAAGAATGGGGTGGATGGGGGTGCTCGTTACTACACCCTCACCCTCCGCCATCACATCAAATGTGGAATAACTGAAAAACGGTAGAAGGATGAAACGATTCCTTCACATCACATTTGAAGCACAAAACAAGCACATTCAGGAAATTTCATGAAAAACTTACATTTCAAATGTGGGTGGTGGAAGGGAGGGAGTGACAATAACTTGGTCCCTTCACAATGAAATTGAAATAATTGAGAAACGATAGCAGTATAAAACGACTCTATAGTAGTTCATTCCAGCACAGAACAGATGGGACAGGAGAACAGGTACACTTCAACAATTCCAGACAAAATACATCTCCCAACATTAAAATTGGAATAACTAAATAAGGGGAGCAGCACAAAACCATTTTTCAACAGCCCACCTCAGCACATCATGAGCACTTCCAGTAACATAATAAAAAGTATACATTCCCAATGTGGACGACTGGCCATTTATTCGGCAATAACTTGGCCCCCCAACATTGGAATTGGAATAACTATAACGGTAGCAGCACAAAAAAATGCTTTGTAGTACATTTCAGCACAAATCAAGTACATTTCAATATCTTTAGAATGAAACACATTTCATATGTGGGATGTCAAGTTAATGCACCTGTTGCGTTTCCCAACTGCATAATGCATCTGTCGTTCTTGGATGATAGGTTGGCTAATGTGCAACTCATGCTCATTGGCAATGCAGTCTCTCCAGCCACCAGAGCTGAGCAACATGTGGGTGAAATGTTTTATCTTCCAGTTTTGCGTGGTAATTGACGTTCAATTTGGAATTCAATTAAAGGTGAATAAGGATATTGTAATCTTCGTCGTTCACTTGTTTGCTGATAATAATATGGTAATTGAGTTGATAATTAATAATTGAGGTACAAAAATATCAGTGATGACCGAAGGTAATGAACAAGATTCGCTACTTATCAACAAATTTATCATTAGTACAACAGCCCTGCTTCATCATTGTATTTCAATTGTGTGAATATGAATTGGATGACTTTTTTTTAAAGTATGAAGTTTCTCATTTACGTCCATCTTCTGTTTGGGTTTGTTATTCCACAAGCGCATTGCCCGATTCAAGCAGGAGTAGTATCTACATTGGCCAGTTATGTCTGGCAAAAAAGAAAAAATCAGAAAAATGGCAAAAATCTGGCATAAACCAAGCAAGAACATTGCTTGGAGCGATGTTGTTAAAATGTGTTATGATAGAGGTAATTGTTATTGTCATACCAAACTGTTTTTCAAACTTTCCGATTCGAATAATGAACAATTTTTCCCATGTTTTCATATGTTTTCACCCTCTCAATATTGTTGTTGTTGTTTCGGAATTGAAATATCTCAAAATTCCAGTGCGTTATATCTGCTCTATTATAGCGATCATGGGCTGTGAACATAATATGCTATGTACAATCGGATGTATCTTTTTCTATTCGTTGACACAACATGAATAGTACACGGAAATTAATTGAATGAATGAATGCAAAAAATGATACATACATTATTTTCCCACTAGTTCATACTGATGGTGTTCACAATGTAGAATTTCGATAACTCTCTTCTCCAGATGTTACGTTAATAGTGGTCTTGGAACTATATTTATACAACATATTGGTTTTTCTCTCTTCAAATTATGTATACATGATGAAGAACTGTCTGATCTCACACAAAAAGCAAGACAAACATTGAAACGATCTGAAGAGGAAATGATGATTCGGAAGTAAAGATGACCTAGAAACGCAAGTGATCGATCGGTTTATTATGACGCAGATAATTAATTTACTATCTATGGATTGTTAAATGAGTCTCCTATATATTCATTAATCTCTTTCAGAATTTAATTGCAAGATCGTTCATGTGCTACATATCCGAATTATGCTACCTTTCTATTTAACTTCACTTGTGAACACTGACTCATTGACAAGTTTCAGCTTTCCAATTATGAGAAAGAAATGCAAATGCATTCCTCTAAGACGTTTCCAGTCGACATTGGGTGAAAAAATTTCCGCCAGGGTGATTTCGAGGATATGAATATTCATAAAACTTGAACCGTGTAAGATACTCAATTTATAAATACATCGTCCGATGCAGACAGCATTTGTCTGAAATGTTGATGAGTTCGATTTAATGATAACAAAGGATGAAAGATCACTCGTATGTAACATTCTTTATTTCTGCCATGGATTTTCACCAAACAGTGACTGTTCATTATGGATTGACAATATTTCAGAAGTTACGTATCTGCACGGTAGGATGCAGTATCATTAAAATATGTTAATCCGCAAAGTCACTGTGATCGTTTATATGTTCTGTGGACACTGAAAATATTATACTGTAGTTGGATGTCTAATCTTAATCAGCGTATTCACCACATATTCTGTTTGATTCAGTTACGTGTATCACGTATATCTTGTCCGAAGTTCTCGCCGTGTTCATTTGCCTTTCTGAGTACATCGCATTCATCTGGCGCATGTGACATACTATGGGGTGGACATGGTTTGGCTTTCAAGTCACTCTGGCCGTTTGCACACCTCTCGTACATACATACTGGCCGTGCACACTCCTCTGCTCGCAAATAGATAGATATAGTCATGCATTGTTGCACTACTAGCAGAGATGTACTTGTATCTACAACAGAAGGAGGTCGTTTATCACTATGGCATACACAAATGCGACTGTGATATTATAGTTTTCGTTATTTTAGAGAGTGCAGCTGAAGATAAGGTATGCAGGTTGTGAAATCTGAGAAGAAATATTATGACGGTTTGACTAATTTTCCGTTTGTTATTATTCTATGTATCTTCTTTTCTAGTATGTACGCTGTTGCCATCATGGAGGACTGAGTTTTTAGTATAATAGTGTGATATGAAAACATTATCCCGCTTTTTGCACATTGCTAGCATGATTAAAGTAAGTGTAGGATGTATCTATCAATCATCCAATGTGGATAAGATGATAATATCACAAGTAGCACGCACCAGTGACTGAACTAAGCCTATATTTTTGGGATGAACTCAGATCTCGCCCTGCACTTTCTGAATAACCAGAGCTATATTAAGTGAAAAAAATGTGGTATTTTTTGAGTATTATGATTTTATTTTCCAAGACGAGATTTACGATAAGACAGGTAACATCAATATTGAGAATCGTTTCAATTTTGAAGATCCAGCTGAATTGGGGAACATCTGAAGATTTACAACTTTTCAGGTGATAGACGGCCTTCTTCTGTCGTGGATACAAGTATAGCACAGCACATCTTCACTCATCTCAGGAGAGCGACTTTAATGGACCGAATTTTCATAGTTTCATCACCACAGCCCACAAGTGATTCGGGAAATGAAACTAATTTGGGTAGTTCAATTTTGATGAAGATGGGAGAATATATGTTTGAATACAATGGTTCACACTCTCATTCTATTCACACTCAATATAATTCGCAATACTTTTTCTAGCAGCATCGAAAACATGGCTTAGAAACATTCAATTGTTCCTCAATGAACGCAAATCATGAGAGTTTGGAATCGTTTTTCTTGCAAATCTTCTTATCGTATTCTCCACAAAATTCTTGTGTGGAGAAAATAGTAACTTCGACCTTTTTTGTACTTCATAATCTTTTTCCTGTATTTGTCGTTACCTTTCTACGAATTTCTCTCTTTCTTTTGTCTATTTTTCATTTATGTATATATTCTCAATTCTATGGTATCAACTATCATTTGTTGTTCTATTCAATCAATCAATATTTGCGTGATTATGCAAAAAATATCCATGCAAATATACAACACTGGAATGGATACATCTCGGGTATCCAGAACCGCGAGCCTATTATTTGTTTTTGATATGTATATTTAGCGCATAAAAAGAATGAACATTCACACTATTCAAATTCCTATGAAATCATATAGAAAGAAGACGCTAACAGACCCTGCATATCATTAGCAGGATCGGAAACGTTTTCTTCGGAAGTCAGATAGGAAGATAATAGTGAATGAAATATCCAGATAATAGTGTATGAAATATTCAGATGTGATGCATTAGGAAAATGTACTCAGATACCTTTTATTCCGTATCTCTATGTATTGTAAAGGTATCGAAATGTATGGAAACGGATACATTTTTCCCGGTTCCGTATTTACTATTCTAGGTTTATTTAGACACTATTTCCCAATCATTTTTTCACCTCCCACTATCGTTTATGGTGAAGTAAGTCGAGTTCAATTAGTAGTTGGCTAACGTATTTAATCTCCGGAATTGCATACCTGATCCCCGCAATGGAGCGAGAATAATTATTCTCGTTGGAGATAGAATGAATCATAACAAAAACCAAACATTCCTGAGCCAACTTCGTCTTAACTTAACACAATACGTAACAAACCATACACCATGCCATATGTATATATAAAAACTGGCTGGTGTTTCACAATCATATTATCTGAGAAACTATGAGTATTGAATGAATCTGGAAGAATAGTTATAAGCCATCTGCTTCCAAGAAGTCATGATATACCAATATAATCTACCGTCTTCCAGTCAAAATATGCCTGAAGGATACAACTGGTGTCGCATCATCTCAATTCCCATTACCTTCTCCTGCCTTCACTTTTGTTCATAATCAACTTCTTGCTTACATCTTCCCCAACTTATTCTCTCTTCTCTCCTCACATTCCGATATATATATATATATATATATATATATATATATATATATATATATATATATATATATATATATATATATATATATATATATATATATGTGAGCACGGAGATTTTCGCGGCCAATGGTTGATGGTAAAAATGTTTCCACGGTAAGTTTGCTGCGAAAGTAAGTTTTACGCAGCAAACTTACCGTGGAAACATTTTTACCATATATATATATATATATATATATATGTGAATCTGCACCAGCCCCTATCACTCCATGAGAAAACTGCAGTTATAATTATTGCAAATCGAAGACCGCCATTTTGGTGGGGACTATTATAGATCAACCTTTGGAAGCTGCAGGTACACTGCTAGTAGTGGAAAACCAGAATATTGAAAACGGGTCGTAGAGCATCCAGGGCACTTCCACCCACTTGCATCTTCCAACTTGCAAGTATTGTACAGCAGTGCTAGCTGTTGCGTTATACAGGCCTACTGATATATTCCAATCTCTTTGGTCCCGCAGGCTATCTAGTGTATTTTCTCAAATTCTATTTTTTCTCAATATTGAAGCAAATTTTTGTTGGTATTCCATATTTCACTTTCATCTATTATGTCATATTTTCATCACATTTTCTATATTTTTCCCATAGTGCTGAACAATGCATACAGCGAAGAATCATATGAGTTTCATTTATTTTATTTTCGAAGAACGCCATTAGATCTCAGTTATCATAACAGTGCGTCGTTAAACCCAATATAATTTCCGAAGATGTTCATAAGATGAATAATATGTCACAATAAAACGACTCAAAATTCACGAGAGGCAATAACAAATCTGATCAGCGTGTGTTGTATATGGACGAAAAACCATCTTCACACTCAGTATAGTACTGGACAATGAATCTAGACACTTCAGTTGAACAAACTGATAGAAAGTAATATGTAATTGAAAATATCGATATCATATTCTTGTATATATACAAGAATCGAAAAATATCGAAATTGTCTGGAGATAATAATACATTGCACAAATATGTACGTCATAAAGCTTCATATCAAGTACAAAGGAATGTTATTTTTTCATTCCGTACATTCTGGCTCTATTCCCACCATTTCTGTTATTTTGCACATGTGAGATATATACTAGAACCAATATATTTTAAAACGTAATTTAACTATAAATGTGAGCCCACAACACTTATCACGTGAACATGAATCAGTGACTCTCTTTTGAAGCTATTTAGACCCTTCAGACATCGTTGGATCATTAAAATGTGTAGGAAATAGCACTTAATGTCGTGGGACGAAAGCACGGGCCAAAACAAGCACGGCTCTGAGCAAGCAAGACTCTAAGCAAGCACGGCCTGAAACAAGCACGGCCCACAGCGCTGAAGGCTTTTGACTGATCGTGACGTGAATGGGTCTGCTCGTACGACTGAGGAGCCAGGGCGGATTTAAACCAAACGCAATATGCCACAGCAATGTAATTCCTAAAATCAACATCCTGTGTAAAGACAAAGAGAGGACATATAGTACATGTGCACCAATAAAACGAATTGAACCAACTTTCCCGTCATACCAACTGTGTTATAATTCGTGACTGGACTATGAGTATGAAAAAACCAGTTGTTTGTGGAAGGAAATATTTTTCATTGTTTTGTGGAAGGATAGATTTAATTCAGTTTTCTAGTTTCATTGTGATGATTCTTGTTTGCTCAACGCCCTACCAGCAGCTTGGTTATTCGGGGTCAAGTTGTACTTGGACCAAATGTATTTTTTTTGCGTCATTTCTCAGGTCAAGTGAATTAATTGATCGTAATTATGAAAATCAACAATCTGCGACATCCGCACTGACGCGGTACGCCTGATGTACGTATATGTAGTCTTTCACCGCTTTTAGGAGTACTCGCTACGTGAAGTCACTCATTGTGTCACTCTGTACAGGAAGTACGTAGATGTTGATTATTTGCTTCGGCTACTTCAATCAACGTATCGAGTTAAAACATCATTTTAACGAGTGGTTAATTGACAAAAAAATCAGTGTATTGTATCCCTGACGAACGTATAGGACTACATAACATTCGTTAGACAACTCACATAAAAAACATGGAATTACGAAATTTCTCTTGATGAGTTGATATATAAATGGTGATGAAATAAATGAATGAGAATTGATGGGAGTAAATAGAGTAATACTGAGAACAAAAATTAGGACGAATGTATTTGTATTAGAATCGGAAGATGACACGTAACATCATGGTTACCCTGGTAGGTTCACAGATGACAAGTTAAGGCCTCTCGTATTGGGCACCACAAAGGCGATCTTACCAACCCAATGATAAGATTATGGTGTATAACTTGACTTGTATGAAAATAAAATTGATAATAAAAGAAACATACGAAAAATAATTATTTGAAAGGTGAGAAGACGAAGAATGTTATACGGAAAAAATATGAAGATATTTCAAGAAGATCGGTGATTTTCTCTCTCCAAGTGCAAGTGACTGAATTGTTGATCATTCCTGAACTTATTGATTCATTTTCTGAAGTTTGTCAGATCATACAGATAATCGTTTCCTTTGGGGTGAATTAATCGTCCGCATGGTGCGCCGTCCAAAGTCCAAACAAAAGAATCGATTATTGCGTCGTGACACAAAAATATTTCATATATGATCAAACATAATTGTGATATTGGTTATAAGAACGCCTCGAAATCTTGAAATAATTTCATGAGGTGCAGCTTCAAAACGGTTTAGCTTATGCATTCTCAGCCCCGATTGGGAAACAATGATCGTATATTTCAATATGCTGATGATGATAGAAGTGTATATTATGAATAAATATATCATATGTATAATATGTATACATAATCATGTATAACGTATAAATACATGTATCTATGTATCTAATATTTATATGTGTTTAAATAAAATATAGAATACGTATAAGAGGGTGAAAATTATGTTCCCGGCCTAACTTTCGGAATATGAAAGTAATCAAAGAACATCAAAGTCGAACAAAGCGTAACAGCATGTATGCCATGAGAAAACCTTCGCATTTCCTATTTGAATTGAGATTATGGAATATTTCACTGAATGCATTTTTCAGTTTTTTCCATTTTCATGCAGTATTGAATTCTGATCACGGTATCACTTCGCAAAATGCATAGATGCTCATTCCAATTGCGAGTTATTAAAAGGAACATGAGGGGAAGAGTACGTTAATTCTCAAGTTGGTTTTTGATGTCAGAAATTTACTGAAACTCTAATATATTAATAATTCAAGTTTTATTCATGCATGTAGAAAGGATGGAATTGCTTTATCCAGATCGCAGTATGCAAAAATGCTTAGAAATGAACCTTTTCTAGAAATGCATTATATAACCGTACATAATAACTTCCATTCTCAATATTATCATGTTTATTTTCAGCGTACTCGTCTTTGTAAATAATTCAGATTCTGATATAATAATCTATGTAATCAAATGCAAACACACCTGAGATATTTTCTCATCATCTTAAATCATCTTGTGTTCACTGCATATTGACTCAAAAGTAAGTAACAACAAATGAAGATTTTAATATGGAATAAACTATCCCGTTTTAATCCTCATTCTCGCAAAATCTCATGGTCGTCAATCGTCATCTATGAATACGACTGTCCTCAGTTTCACAGAAAATTTACAATTCAAATATTGGGCTATTCTGCCTAGCTCGAAGAGATTTGATGACATTCCTGAGCGATGGAAACCTCTTAGTGATGGTGATAGGGAACTAAGTGCTACATCAAGGGAGCGCTACGGAAAGGAGGTTTTAAAAGCTACCAAAGTAGGTTTCTAGGAGTCTGATGAGGAGAGAGTAAATATATTACTCACGCGTCTCATGCACATTATAATCAAAATTAACTGAAAACACAGAACGTAATTATTCAGAGGCGTCTATGTAGAGAGGAATTACGTTGTACATTAAAAATAAATGATGATGACCTACATTTATCAGAAACACAGTGTAATTATTGTACTGTACATTCGGTTGATATAAAATTCCAGAACGGATTTGTTTCTTCTTCCAAAAAAAGTATGTATTCATATTGATATAGGCCTAAGTATTTTTTTTTCAAATCAAACTTCTCGGATGAGATCTGTAATCGATATATTTAGGATGTTTCAGTCATGCCATAGAATATACGCCTCGAACGGATATGTCCCTGTGTCGATGATACAACACAGAATGAAATACAGAGAAGAATATGAAATTGAAATGTTGAAATTTGTGAAATAATGATAATATCAACAAGTTGATGGTAGAATGAATCATACAACCAGAAATGAATGCAATCATGAAGTTTTTCGAATAATCATTGGAACTTGTGTTCTACTATTTGATGTACGAAGCGGAGACTCAGATTTAATTCGTAGATAGCTATTGTTCTAGGATTTACCGTACTTGGAAAAAACGAACACGTTTTCTTCAGCGGTTTACAGGTTGAACGAGGAAATATTGATGAAACTTGTAATGGACATATCTCGTTATCTAACTCGATAATATATAGTTCCGAGCCGCAATTGGATGAATCACTTACGAGAAAGATAATGCCGAAATATTGTGAAAGCTTTAGGAATAAGCCAGGAGGGAAAATATGGATGGAACATCCTCTCCGAATGAACTTAAATCTCTATAGACTTTAATAACATGATTCACTAACCTAATTTCGAAGTTCGGAAAAATAGGATGAGCTGTATAGAAAAGATACATCAATTAATGGCACATCAATTAATCACAGCTATTGAAAAACCATCACGGAGATCGACAAGTAGAATCAATTGAATTATGAAACAATCAAGATAATCAATATGTGAATCAGGAAGACAGTGAGTTGACAGATTCAATATCGAGGTGTAAAAGTAGAGCTGTCCATTACATTTCATACAAAATCTCGCTCACAATGAAGCAAGCAAGCGGGTTAGTCAAGTTATTATCATCGAAGCTCGGATCAAAATCATTGAGACTAAGTCTGTGAGATAGCATCGCTCGGACCACCTTACCACCCCGAAGAATAATCAATAATAATGATACCTAATTCTGAAAATAATAGTCGAGACGTGAGGTATCGATTTCACGGGTAGTGCACAAGTTGTACAACTACATTGGGAAGGAAATAATTTTCCATCTTCTCACCATATTATTTTTTTCTTTGATTCTTCGGTTGATTTTATCATTCCATTTCTTCTCGTATTCATTCCGATGATGTCAATTCATCTCGTGTTCATCGAACTATTCTATTCATCCTTATTTTTAATGTATATTCAATTTGATTCAGGCTCTATAATGAAATATGTTACTCTCATTACGATCTTCATTCGGAGTAAAGATGAAATTCCATCGTTGACTGATTTCAATAGAGTCACGTACGATATAAGATCAAGTATCGCATAGAGTTCATATTAACATCTCTGACTTTCTAAGAACATTTTCTCAGCATGCCATCCTTTCATTTTGATCCTAATTGAAAAATATAAATAACATTTCAATCATCAAAAGACCAGAGATCATAATTGCCATATAAAATGTGTGTAAGAAAGCATAATATTCATGAAATCTAATTATGAATCAGACTGCGAGGTCGATTGATCAATGTACAAAGTGATAATTAAAACTGCTCGTTGAGCTGAGATCCAAGTCGCGTACAGAGTGGAAAATGTTCTCTGAGAGATTTTATTTCGAATCTTCGCTTTGAATTGTTTGTGAAGAAAAGTACAAGATCAAGAGTAGTTTGCAAAAAAACATGAAAAAGATGGAAACATGAGGTTCAAACTTCAAATAGACTTGTATATCCACTGTACTAGAAGAACATAGCAAGTGCGTGGTAAGCGATGTAGGCCTAATTTTATGGTATGAAATGTGAAGCTTTGGACGATCTTTGATTCTACAATCATTAATGCATGGCCACTCTGTTCCACTTGTTATGCCTTTTTTAAACTGTTCAACAATCTAATTGGTTTTACCTTTCAATAATTTCAAAAACTTTTCAATCGATCTGAAATACTAGACCACAATTATATTTACAGACGACTGAACCGATGTTTGTACAACTTTGAGCTACTCATACATATTCATACATATTTTAAATTCTGATAAAATTTCAATTTATCCGAAGGAAATATATTCTCTAAATTTTCTACTCCAATTACGCTTATGAGGTTTCTGAACATTACGTAATGTTATTCCCAAAAAGTGGTAAAACCCATTGCGCCTTGTACCATTACAGTATCGAGTTCGATGACGACACATGTATATGGCAATTTTCAACACATTCAGTGTTCTCGTTTGACCAGTGGAATGCGAGAAGACACAAAAAAACATTTTTTTCCAAAATGCACGGTAAGATTGAGTATCTGCTACATTCATCCTATAACAGCGTCATTTACATAGAAGTGGTATTTTCTGAGGTGTTATGATTTTCAGTACCAGTTTCATGATGAGGAACAGAACTGCGTCTCACAACAGAATGAGAATCATCATAGTACATCGCATTTCTATCGCATCTAGTGCATTCTATGCACTCACTCCTTGGAAGAGCCATCCGCGATTGGAACCGCATTTCGAAAGGAAAAATCGAGAATGCCAATATAATTAAAAAATTAACTTAGCTGTAAAATTAATGTAATCTATTGACCTACACAATAACATAACACACTCATTAACACATACTTTGCCCCATTCATATGTATTCGGTGATCTTTCCTACTTATTTGGTTTGACATTGATGCGGATTTGTGAGGATCATTCCATGCATGGATCGCTGTTTGCGGTTTTTTGTGGGTATCTAGGGCTGACAATTCTCCGTCAACTCACATATTGCATCATATTATTGAATGAGCGTAGCGAAGATTTTCATTCCATATACCGAAAAATTTTGGGCTTGATTTTTATGTTTTTTTTTTGTTTTTTTTCGTGTAATTTTGTACGCGGCATACAGGTCAGGAAAGAAGTTTCAATCAACTCGAAACTTTTTTTTCAAATTGGTGTTATACCAGAATAGGTTGGGATTGTTTTTCAGAAAAATCGATCGAACGGTTTTTCCGGAAAAAATTTGGAAAGTATGGAAATTCCCCATAAGAATAGGCCAGGGGAGAAATACTTGTGAAACAAACATTTTCCAAAAGCTCTCAAATTTATACTGAATGTGGAAAGAACTATCATACATATTATATTTTAAGTGATTCATGGAACAATCGGATGTGAAATAAGGAAGAAAACGCATTTTCAAAGTACTTTTCTACACATCAATAAAAGCAATTAACTGGTATCATTGTTGGAAAACCAAGGTCCATATACCAACAGACATCCACGGTTTTTAAACCTTCGAAGTGATCCAAGGCCTGTATATGTACATTGAGTTGACCAAATGTTCTTCATTCTACATTTCCATACTTCTAAGCTCATCTCACAACGCATATAAGGCGTTTTCCTAGTTAGGATTAAATTCTTGGTTTCGTCTAGCAAACTAATTATTGTCATCTCCCTGATGAAGCTTGTATTTCCACTGAAAAAGTATCAATTCACAAGCTTCAATAAATAACCTGAACATACGAATGAATAACTGTATCATCTACCCACATGAATGAGAAAATAATATTGTTGGATAGATGAATTGAAACGACGATTCTAGATAACCGACACCTGTTTGATCTACTCAATTTGAGATGCATTGCTCAGAGAAAAACTCGATTCAGTTAATATTTGGCTTCGTTGATCTGATAAAAAAAACTCTCGGAACATTATCATAATCATGGGAAAATCAAAGAAGACAGCTTTACCAATGAAATGAAGAGTATTTTGCCAACTATCTCCCTGCAAGAGAATATACAGAAAATGTATTCATCATACATTAGGATGTAGATTGCCTCAACATGCATCATCATTCATCATCTTATGATTGCCGATTCTCCCTAGATGTGTATATGATTGTAAATTTGATTCCATTCGTTCAGAATACTATATTGCAATTGATTAAATATGTTCACTTCATCAAGACGTGGCAGCCATATTGTGACAAATAAAACTTTCTCGCGAATCTGTCTCTCATTTATTTATTCATTTATCTATTCTGTATCTATTTCATTCTCTTCCAATGAAAGACTTACAATATTATTGAAATGAGAATAAGAAATAGAATGTGAATTATTCAGCATCTGCATCATTAGGCATAGTATCTGAACACGTACTGATCACCTGTACCGTCTGATCTAATATTTATCGAACGTGCAGTCTACCATACAATAAATTCTCTTTCTGAAAATGATAACTTTTCATTCATGCATAGTGTTCATTTAGTATGTTATATTTGTTATACCGGATATATGTTATCGTATTTTTCCTTCACATCTCGTACTCATAAAGTGGTACATAAAAGCCATTGTGCTTCAGATAATATCGAGCTGGATTCCAGCATCAGTCGTTGAAATTGCGGATCCTTGACGTAGCCGCAAAGCCAATCTCGATCAAACATTGTTCAACTAACAACGACCAGTGGTATTTGTGTGTATTTAGTCAAATTTTATCGACTTGTTCCCATCCAGAGAGAGAGAGAGAGAGAGAGAGAGAGAGAGAGAGAGAGAGAGAGAGAGAGAGAGAGAGAGAGAGAGCATGACTACATCAACTCTCTTTATTTCCGTGGATGAACTTCGACGTCGATTACAATATCACGTTCATAGTTCGGATGATACAGTTATTACCATCATGTATCATGATTCGATTATCAATAAAATGCCTCGAAATAATATTGGTTTCCAATGCTGGGAGATAAAGATGTTCCCGAATTCAGACTCCTCATTTTGCAAGCAATTATCGAAAATTTTAAAATTGGGCTCGGGTGAACTGAAGTTATACATTTCAATATTGTTGTAATGTAGGACGAGAAGCAAATGCTGATACATTCTGAATTATATTGACCTTCAAACCAGAAAGCACTGCCAACCAGTTGTATACAACGTTTCATATAAGGCATACACAGGCAAGGCATTTCGAGCTAAATCCAGCTCCATGAATAACTAGGAGTAGATTATTTTTTCATCAACCAATTGTTTTTCAATTCAAGATTTCATTCCAGAAATTCCAGAATACAAGGAATGACGTATCACATCTAAAGCTTCCGCGCAGCTCCTTCGATATATATATATATATATATATATACACACACACACACATATATATATATATATATATATATATATATATATATATATATATATATATATATATATATATATATATATATAATGAGGAAAAAATATGTTATCTGATGGTATAAACTGTACTGATGGAGGGCTACAAACTCCATTCAAAACGAGAAGAGGTTTACATTATTATGACCTGAATATTGAGCTTATGATAAAGATCCCCGGATCAGCAACTCCAACCATCCAACATTCTCGAGTGAAACAATAATATAACTATATCATAATGATACCAGGACAACATTGTGAGAAACTGGATATTTTGGTGGAGGTGCCGTGTTTTATTGTAACAAAATACCAAAGAATTCACTCGAGCATCGACGTTTTTCATTAAACAGAGAATCCATTGAATAATCGGATTCGAAAATATATGCCTTATTGATGGAATAGTATAACTTCAAATTATAGAGAGAGATCAGTTCAGAAACTGGCAGGTACTCTCTCTATAGGCCATATATGAACTCTGAACCATCGGTAGCTCGGTCCATTCATGTTGGGGCACTGGTGCTCATGTATTCTATACCCTCACTGATATGGTGAGCTAGCCACAAATGAGATACCTCCACTAATACTTGACAGTTATTATGACTTGTCCCATTGTTTTCAAATTTGGCTACCATAGTGTATTCATCTTCCTCAAATTGTTTTTGTAATCACGATATTTTCGTCAGCATGAATTATGCATTACATATTTCCAGTCAGAGCACATTTTCGGCCGTCATTAATATTCGATTTCATATTATTATAATGAAGAAATCGATTTGTGTATTGGTTAATGGAATAAATTTGACCAGAATGAGATAAAATGTAGTATTCACTGCAGAAAAATCAAGTGAAATACAAAGTCTATGAACATCCATAATCATTTACTAGGAAAACGCCTTATATGCGTTGTAAGATGAGCTTAGATTTATGGAAATGTATAATTGAGAACATTTTGTCAGCTCAATGTACATATACAGGCCATGGCTCACTTCAAAGGTTTAAAAACCGCGGCTGTCTGTTGGTATATGGACCTTCGTTTCCCAACAATTATACCAGTGCCTTCTTCATATCCATCACAGATTTTAAACGTTTTAATTTATTGTTGAAACTTGCTGCTCACATTTGATAATTTCTTAATTGCTTTCTTGATTGCTTTTATTGATGTGTAGAAAAAGTACATTAAAAATGCGTTTTCTTCGTTATTTCACATCCGATTGTTCCATAAATCGCTTAAAATAGGTATGATAGATCTTTCCACATTCAGTATAAATTTGAGAGCTTTTGAAAAAAAAATCCAAGTATTTCTCCCCTGGCCTATTCTTATGGGGAATTTCCATACTTTCCAATTTTTTTCCAGAAAAACCGTTAGACCGATTTTTCTGAAAAACAATCCCAAACTATTCTGGTATAACATCAATTTGTAAAAAAAGTTTTGAGTTGATTGAAACTTTTTCCTGGCCTGTATGCCGCGTACAAAATTACACACACACAAAAAAAACATAAAAACCAAGCCCAAAATTTTTTGGTATATGGAATGAAAATTTTCGCTACGCTCATCTAACTAGGAAAACGCCTTATATGCGTTGTGAGATGAGCTTAGAAGTATGGAAATGTAGAATTAAGAATATTTGGTCGGCTCAATGTACATATACAGGCCATGGATCACTTCAAAGGTTTAAAAACCGCGGCTGTCTGTTGGTATATGGACCTTGGTTTCCAAACAATTAAACCAGTGCCTTCTTCATATCCATCACAGATTTTAAACGTTTTTATTTATTGGTGACACTTGTTGCTCACATTTAATAGTTTCTTAATTGCTTTTCTCAATTGCTTTTATTGATGTGTAAAAAAGTACATTAAAAATGAGTTTTCTTCGTTGTTTCACATCCGATTGTTCCATAAGTCGCTTAAAATGTGTATGATAGTTCTTCCCACTCTCAGTATAAATTTGAGAGCTTTTGAAAAAAATAAAATTCCAAGTATTTCTCCCCTGGCCTATTCTTATGGGGAATTTCCATACTTTCCGATTTTTTTCCGGAAAATCCGTTTGACCGATTTTTCTGAAAAACAATCCCAACCTATTCTGGTATAACACCAATTCGTAAAAAAAGTTTCGAGTTGATTGAAACTTTTTCCTGACCTGTATGCCGCGTACAAAATTACACACAAAAAAAAAAAAAAAAAAAAAAAAAAAACATAAAAACCAAGCCCAAAATTTTTCGGTATATGGAATGAAAATCTTCGCTACGCTCATCTAACAAGAATTGTGTGATTGAATGGAGCGGAACAAAGTACTGGTAATAACGTTAAAAACTCACTACCAATCACGAGTAATAGTGAACTTATTTCAGAAATATACCATGTTGACTGCTGTATTCGAATGTTCAGAAGAAGAAAAAAGAAACGTGTGAAGTTAAAGTGAATGAGAACTCGCGTCATAGTGTTGTTGCCATTTTCTAATACACAAATTGCCAGTGGCATAACATACTGATTAAGTATCTTGCGCGTGCGCACCTAGTTTCTGAACTAGTTCATTGTATAACTGTCATGCACTAGAACGCAGAACTTGAATAATATTCCCATTATGGATATATATATATATATATCTATATCTATATCTATATATACATATATATATATATATATATATATATATATATATATATATATATATATATATATATATATATAGAGATAGATAGATAGATAGATAGATAGATGTATAGATATATATATATATACATTCAATATTAATTCATATGGCATCTAGCACGCTTGAATCACTATCATTTTGTGAGTCATTAGACTCATCATACATATAGAGGTCCTATATGAAAAGTCTCGTCCTGAAAATGTGAGTTTTTTCATCTATCTCGGACATTTGAAACACTTCAGAATCCTAAAATACTAACGAAAGCAGAGAACATCTTTTTTTGGTATTTTAATAACATAGATGATTCGCGAATTCCAACAACAGTACCACTCACAGCGAACAATGAATCCTAATTACACACCATGAATTTTGAGATAGTTAACTTACTGTCGTGAAAGTGCACATAAAAAGATTTTTAAAACGGGTTGCAATTTAATCCAGTTCATACTTTGATGAAGAAAAACTTGATGACATTCAAATGAGCCCTCAAGCGGAATGAACACGTACTCCAGTGACACACGGAGCTAATTAGAACCAATGATATAATTTCAGTACGATATGCAATGTACACAGAAGAGAATAAAATAATATGCTTTGGTAATGTACACTCTTGTTTCCATATAAATAATTGTTGTTAATAAAAGTTACATTATGATGATTACATTATGGTGATTATGATTGATGCCGCCCGATCCCCTCACCCCTCAAACAATTTTTCTTGACATTATTTTCACCTCGAACTCCTCAATGTGATGCCTCGGATTTTTCTTCATTGAAAAAGTTGAAAGATAAACTATGAACTCAATTCCAACTGACAGTTGTGTAGAGATTTTATGATGGCTCAATCGATTGTAAAATAGTAATTACACTTCGTATTAAATATCATTCTTAATATCCACTCGTGCCAATATTCTAGATACCAATTACCTCGAAAGCGAGTCAACGGTCAAATAAACGTACATAATTATGCAAAGCTCTTGCATCGAATGTGCCATCGTTATTGGTGTGTGCAACATTTATTAGATGAGCGAAGATTTCCACTCAACTCTTACGGATCTAAAGCGGTCTAATTCAAAAAATAATTTCAACATATATATATATATATATATATATATATACATATATTTATTAGATGAGCGCAGCGAAGATTTTCATTCCATATACCGAAAAATTTTGGGCTAGGTTTTTATGTTTTTTTGTTTTTTTTGTTTTTGTTCTGTGTGTAATTTTGTACGCGGCATACAGGTCAGGAAAAAGTTTCAATCCACTCGAAATTTTTTTACAAATTGGTGTTATACCAGAATAGGTTGGGATTGTTTTTCAGAAAAATCGGTCTAACGGTGTCTCCGGAAAAAATTTGGAAAGTACGGAAATTCCCCATAAGAATAGGCCCGGGAGAAATACTTGGAAAACCAAAATTTTCCAAAAGCTCTCAAATTATTACTGAATGTGGAAAGATCTATCATACATATTTTAAGGGATTTGTGAGACAATCGGATGTGAAACAACGGAGAAAACTCATTTTTAATGTACTTTTTTACACATCAATAAAAGCAATTAAGAAAGCAATTAAGAAACTATTAAATGTGAGCAACAAGTGTCACCAATAAATTAAAACGTTTAAAATCTGTGATGGATATGAAGAAGGCACTGGTATAATTGTTTAGAAACCAAGGTCCATATACCAACAGGCAGCCGTGGTTTTTGAACTTTTGAAGTGATCCATGGCCTGTATATGTACATTGAGCTGACAAAATGTTCTTAATTCTACATTTCCATACTTCTAAGCTCATCTCACAACGCATACAAGGCGTTTTCCTAGTATATATATATATATATATATATATATATATATATATATATATATATATATATATATATATATATATATATACATATATATTACTAATGGTCACAGATCATGGTCATGGTCAAATTGGTAAATGTAAAGTTTGGTGAATGGCCATTTTTATGTGTAAATATCTTGGCTCATCAAGAGTTTGAAATTCTTTTATGTATGAATCGCTGTGAGGCTTCTTAATACTACTGGACATTGGCCATCGAAATCTAGGTTGAATTTTCAGATACCACATCGCTCAAATACGAATTCTAGTGACTGAATATAATGCTCAGTTTGGTTGAAACTGAAAGTTTTTTATTGGTTATTTTACGATGATCACCCACAGTTCATGGAGTTTATAGCCACATCAGCCATCATTCAAACCGCCTTCCAGACTAGGCAAACTCTGAATGTGCGTTGTGTAATGAGCGAGATATCTAGAGAGTAAAATCTGAAACTCTACATACCTTGATCATATAAAATGAACTTCATTCGATACCAACAGATCTAGAGAGCCGTGAATTAGGAATGCAACATTTTACTGCTATTATTCCTATTTATTATTCGTTATTCGATGAATAGAAAACATATATTACATTATTTTCTTTTGAACGGCTGTTCCGAATTGCATACCAATTCTGAATTATGTGTATAATTCCCGTGTTCACATTCGAGGAAAATTTTAATCATATTCTTGAGATTTTCTTCTACAATTTTTTCCGCTCAGCCTAATCTTCTGGGGTTTTCAGAAACTTTGAGATGATGTTTCTCAAAAATGGTTCAACCGATTTGACCCAAAAACTATGAGGTTCTAAGCTGGATAAGTTTGCGTGTAAAATAAATTCACGTCGATCGGTCAAACCCTGCGACTTGTGCAGTGCTTACAAACAACCAAAAAAAAAAAAACACAGATTGAACACACACACAGGCAGTGTAGACGGTTGTCTCCACTGCCTGTGTTTAATATAGTGAGCGGTCTAATCAAAAAAAAAAAATTTAACATTACTTATGTCCGCGAAAATTTGAGAAACTATATATATATATATATATATATATATATATATATATACACTGGCGTCGGAACCGGGGGGGGGAGGGGGCAAGGGGTGCAATGCCCCCCCAACTTTTGGCCAAGGGGGGGCAAGGGGGGGGGCAAGAAAAAAGGTCTTGCAAGACACAATTTGAAAAGACGAAAAAAAGGAAGAGCTAAGGAAAGAAAGAAAAAAAAGAGAATGGAGGAAAGATGTATATAAATAGATAAAATCGTACATAGATTCATGTTTCACATTGCATAGAAAATTAGATGGGCACATTCAGTTTCAGAAGAAAATTGATTTTTGCATCTAAATCTCATCTGAAACATATTGAACCCTATTGAAAAAGGTGTGATTTGAAGAAATTTGATGTACTGTTTCTAAATGACAGCTCTGGTACGTAGTTTATAAGTTAGCAGAAATCGACAAGCGACACTATATGCTTCTTCCAGATGTAAATTATTTATTACAATTTTTGTAAATTTACAAAATTACAATAGTCGTAACGATGACAATAAAGTGAAATGGAAAACAAGAACTTCCAATATGGGCCGTTTCTAGGGGTGGGCAAAGAGGGTGACTGCCAGAGGCGTCAAATTTAAGGGGCGATATCGGCGCACATTTGTGACATCCTATTAACAATAATATTGCATAAATCATATTATATTTTACTCATGCATTATTGGGTGGAGTAAATGTTATTATTCGAACATCATTGTAATCGAATGATGGATTATTCTGCGCTTTATTTTCTTGGGTCAGCCATTCAGCAAAACTAGCTTCCTTACCACACTGAAGAATTCATGAATTCCAGAAATTTCGTGTAATTTCCAAACCCGCAGAATCGTATTTGAAAAGATAAATTTTCGAAAATGTCCCTGCGGGGCTTGATTCCTCCCTCACTTGCATTCACTTTCACTATTCACATTCAGTTTTTGGGCCTCACAATTGACATTGAGTCCTTGCCCGTGGCGCTAAAATGAGCCAGAACGACCCTGCAGTTACAATAACTATGATTGGCAAATATCAGTTGGGTACCTCTAGTTCTTCAAAACAATCAATTATTTCATCTGAATCTCATCTGAAACACGTTAAATCGTGTTCAGAAAAGGGGTAATTTAAAAAAAATGCCTGCGGGGCCAGAAAGGGTCCTCCCCCCTTCCCCGTAGGTTCCGCGTTAACTGGCCTTTGTACAACTGTTCCTAAATGGCGTTTTCTTTCCCAGACTGATTTCCCCCCCCCCCTTCCGTCCTGGTATTTTCAGTATTTTTTCTTCTGTCCTGAAAAATACTTTAAAAATGTTATTGTATATGTGGCACCCCAAACTTCCTTCCTCCACGGCTTGCAATTGTTGAGCTTGCCCCCCCCAACTTTCAAAACGTTCCGACGCCCCTGTATATATATATATATATATATATATATATATATATATATATAAATATATACATATATGTGTATAGATAGGCCTACATCCCTCAACTTCAGATTTATGAATTCTCATTCAGATCACAAACAGTATTATACCTTTTCCTGCACCTTTATCAATAAACTATCCACATTGAGACCACTCCCATCCCATGCTCTCAACTGGCACGACAATGATAAGCTAGGAAATGGAAACTCTAAACACGACGCCCCAATGAAAATGATCACAACGACGCCGTCGCGGCGCTTTTACCAAGAACTCTCAGCTAATAATTGCGAGCATCGGAAACTGTATCATACAATCTGCAAAATATAATATGGATTTTAACGTCGTGTTGAAATAATAGGAACGGAGGTGGGCAAAAGGGTGTGAGGGTGATAAGGGTGATAAGGAATGGAAATTTGAAGAGTTAGTTAAAGAAAAGGTCTAGTTGTGAAAATGAAGGAACCAATAGACTCGGAACTGGCAGATATTGATTCTGAAGAGAACTGACCTTTTTACGGTTGGTATGACGGGTTGTCTGAGTTTACGAATAATAATGACGTACCGGTAGTAATAATTTCAGCTATAGAATTATAAGGCATCTGTTTTACGGATATCATTTCCATTCTCATATCATTTCCATATGATTATTTATCACCATTCAATTTTCGAATAATCTCCATGATTATTAATATTTTGGGGGAAATAAAATCATTGACAAATCTTCACTTCAAAATTTTGATTTATATCAATGAGTCTGTATTATCCCGAATAGAAGAAACCATTGGTAATCATTTCAAATGTTTGTCGCCTCATTCTAATTCAATTCGAATATATATATATATATATATATATATATATATATATATATATATATATATATATATATATATATATATATATATGTATATATATATATATATATATATATATATATATATATATATATATATATATATATATATATATATATATATATATATATATGAATATATATATATATGGTAAATTTACTTTTTCAGTGAAAATGCCACGATATGTATACATTATGAAATCTCAGTAAAAAACTTCACAAAAAAACTATATATATATATATATATATATATATATATATTATGATAATAAAATAAAATTCAATATGATATAATGTGATATAGTATGATATTATATGATATAAGCGGGGAGTGTGAAGAGAAGAGTAGGAAGACCGCGAGTGAAGTGGTGTGCAGTGATTGAAGAGGACGTGCAAGAGAGGGGATAGATGGGAGCAGATGATCAGTGATAGACAGTGGGAGGACAGAGAGTTGTGGAGGAAGCTGGTAGTAACGGAGAAAGAAGATAAAGAGCCAGGTGTGGCTAGCCGGTTCGGAAAAGTTTAGCCCCAGATATGGTGTGACAACACCCTCTGACCCAATTATTTGGAAACAGAGTTTGATTATTATTATCGTGATATAATGTTATAAGATATAATAATATAATATATAATGATATGCAAGAGACTTTTCTAGAATTTCAAATACTGACCTGCGTGACATTCTGGAAGCTCAGTTTTTACCCACTCAAATGAATGAAAATGTGTGTGAAATTTAGAACTGTCCGAATCCAGAAGTCATCATTATTTCCATGTAGGCTTGTGTATTTGTATGATACAGAATTGAGATTATCAATAATCTCCGGATTCAAATGAATGGAAACAAAGAACACAAGCCCTAGGTGTCCTCTACAAAATTCGACAGTAATTAATTCCAGTAGGATGAAGTACGCCAATGCCAAACTCATCGCAATAACTTATCATCGTTGATTGTTGGTTGATTGTTGGCTACCATTGTGAAACGGACTTGTGAAATCCAGTCCTACTTCAAAATCCATTTTCTACAGAACGACGTACCTGTGTACTTTGAGATGTAAACGTAAGTGATCTTCATACGATTTTCAAGACACTGAGATATAAATTTTCATTTTTTACTTTGAAAGTGAGTACAAATCAAGTATTTAAAATAGTTTATATTTTGTGAAAACCAAATCACAGCCTACTGGATCTGAACTTCTCTACACGAATTCTATTAAGATCAGAGCCTAATTGAAATTATACTGTAGCCAAGAGGGCCTTGGCTATACTTTATTGGAAAATCAAGGTCGTTAAGTTTTTTCATAATCTGTCGACTCCATATAGTTTTCAATAAAAATGGCTAATTTAACACATTTAAAAAAGGTGAGTCGTACGTGTGTAGTGTGTGAGAAGAAGACAATTTCGGGATTGGAGTGTGATACGTGTGGAAGCTGGAGCCATTATAAATGTGCTGGGATGATATTGAGAGATTTTAAAAAACTGAAGAGCAGATCATGGGTGTGTGGTAAATGTCTTTCGAGTGAAGTTAAGGCCAATATGGTAGAGTTGTGGAAAGGAAAAGGGGAAAAAGGAAAAAATCAAGAAAACTGGGCAGTAAAAATGATACAGTTAGTGATGGAACTTACGGAAGAGGTCAAAGAAATGAAGCTGAAAGACAAGGAAAATAAAAAAGATTTATATGACGCATTAGCGGATAGATTCATGTGGGAGATGGAAATGGAAATAAAAGTGATTTCTCTGGAAAGAAAAGTAAATGAATTAGAAAAAGACAATTTAGAATCACAGAAGGAGAAGTATACTCATAAAGAAACTATCACAAAACTTATACATGAAATTACAATTGAGAAGGAAATTATAGATCAACTCAAACTAGATAATCAAATGATAATTAATCAAACAACAAATGAATCTTGTTTCTCCATAATGGATTTATACTATCCGTACGATATAAATCATAAAGAAAGACCTAAAAAGGCACAGGAGAAAGAAGAAGAAGATGATAATAAAATTAAGAAGGGGCAGCAGGAGAAGAAAAGAGAAGTAGAAAGTATATCTAAGAAACTGCCAGAAAAACAGAAAAAAGGAGAGAAAGAAAAACTAACTAAAAAGATACATAAGAAAAAAGAAGAAGAAACGATAACCAAGAAGATAGAAATGGAAAAGAAAAAGGTTCTCGTATTATCGGACAGTCATGGCAGGCAATTATCTGCAATGCTGAGACTACACAAAGGTATTGACATTAATGCAATAGAAGTCACTAGTTTTGTGAAACCAAATGCTGGTATTGAGGAAGTTGTGAGCGATATAGCCTCACTTACTAAGGACTTTGGTCCAAGTGACGAAGTGGTTATTATCGGGGGAACAAACGATATCACAGACGGTGATTCCTCTCAGTACATAGATGATATAAAAAAAGTGGTTGAAAAAATAATTCCCTATTCAAAACACACGAATATAATAATTACAACAATTCCCTACAGAATGGATAAGGACTTCTCCTTCAATCAAAGAATCAAATCAGTAAATAACATGATACATAATCTGATCAATCAATCAAGACCTGAAACTAAGAATAGTATAAATATATCAATCAATTTCATTAACGAGAGGTTATCATCTAGTCAATACACACAAGGAGGAATTCATCTAAATAAAGAGGGTAAAATGAAAATGTGTGATAGAATTGTGCAATTAATGAAATCACAAAACATGTTGCCTGGACCAAAAAATTCAAAACAAGCATAGCAACGAACAAATGATATTCAAGATGATACGAAACAAAAAATCAACCCGCCAAACAAAACATTTCTCATTATTGCACATCAAAATATTCGAAGTTTAAACAGCAAAATTTTAAATCTTGAGATATTTCTAGAAGAATTGGATTCATCGAAAACTGGTATTGACATCTTGTGTATGAGCGAGCACCACCTCAAAGAAGAAGAAATCAAATTAATAAACCTCAATAATTTCATCATCACATCAAACTACAGTAGAAAAACATTCCAAAAAGGAGGAGTGGTGATTTTTGTGAACAATAGTTATGCAAGCCAGGTGAAAATTAGAACTGACATATCCAAGAAAAGTGTCGACAAAGATTTTGAGTGCGCAGCAATTGAAATGATTCCAACTGAAGGAGATAACGTGACTGACGGAATTATTATACTATGTATCTACAGATCTCCTCAGGGTAACATCCAAATATTTCTCGATAAATTAGAAGACATCCTTACCAACATTGGAAGGACCAAAAAGAAATTGATAATCACAGGAGATTTTAACATCAACACACTTCAAGATTCAAATAACACAGAAAAGTTCTCTAGTCTTATTGACTCCTTTAATTATCAATTCACAGTTCACACGCCTACTAGAATAGATCCATTTCATCAAACTGCTACTCTTATAGACAACATAATCACGAATATTAATTCAACAGAAGAAACCAGAGTCATAGACAATGGACTATCTGATCATTTTGCCCTAATAGCACTCATCCCTATCAAAAACACATACAAATCATATAGTAAATCAATATATAAAAGAATAATTAATGTGAAGAATAAAAAAAATCTTAATTATCATCTAAAATTGACGAATTGGGATCCTATTTTCGAAACTTCAATACCAAATGAGCAATACAACTTATTTCATGAAATATTCTCCCAACTGTTTCATGATTCTTTCCCACAGAAAAAAATTAAACTTAATAACAATTTCAAAAGACAACCATGGATAACTAAAGGAATAAAAATCTCAAGTGTAAATAAAAGGAGCCTATACATGTTAACGCAACACTTCAAATCATGTATGTGGCTCAAAGCATTCTACATCAAGTACAAAAATACTCTTCAAAAAATTATTATTGTTTCCAAGAAAAAAGATGTAGAGAAAAATATTAGCTCTGAGAGACAAGAAAATAGATCGAAAAAAGTCTGGCAAATTATTAATAATCAGCTAAATCAGAAAATAAATACTCAAATAGGAGACACAAACATGAAATTGAAATAGAAATAAATAAAACTAGCAAAAACCCATTGAAAATTGCGAATAAATTCAATAATCATTACATCAGCGTGGCTAGTGAATTAACAAACAATTTAGACCCTGCAAATGAAAACTTTAGACAATATTTAAATAACGCAAACAAATCTCCACCTAATTCGATCTACTTCGAGCAAACGTCGACCACTGAAATCTTGAACATAACAAATCATTTGAAAAGCAAGAACTCTCACGGAGTAGATGACATTCCCACATCTGTAATAAAAAGCTGTATAGCATATATAGCGGAGCCCTTATGTTTCATTTTTAATAATTGCATATCACAGGGAGTTTTTCCAGAGCAGTTAAAACCAGCCATAGTCAAACCAATCTATAAGAAAGGGAATATGTCTCTCGTAGACAACTATCGCCCAATATCGCTTTTACCCTCTTTCTCCAAAATTTTAGAAACAATAATAAATAAAAGAATAGTGAAATTTTTAGACAAAAACAACATTTTATCTGATAGTCAAAATGGTTTCCGAAAAAACAGATCAACAGGAGATACAATCGAAAAATTTTTAAAGAAAATTGTGAGTCACTTACAAAATAAAGAACAAGTTATCGGTATTTTTTGTGACCTATCGAAAGCTTTCGATTGCATGAATCACGATATTCTATTAAATAAATGTTACTATTACGGAATAAGAGGAACCGCACACGACTTGCTGGAGTCATATTTAGAAAACAGAACGCAACAAGTACAAATAACTCATATAGAAGAAAATGGGACAGAACAAAAATATTTATCTGATACAAAAAAAATGAAAATTGGTGTACCGCAAGGTTCAATTTTAGGTCCCCTTCTTTTTATAATTTTTATCAATGACCTTCCATTCAACATATCAAATTCTGAACTGTTTGCCGATGATACGAATATTATAGCACATAGTTCACATGAAAACTCGTTAATTAGGGCTGCAGAATCAAAACTTGCTGAATCAACCACGTGGTTTAACAACAACAAACTAATACTTAATGATGTAAAAACAAATTTTATTCAGTTTCATTCTAGTAAAAAATCGAATCACATCGACGCTGTACCCACATTAATAAATAACACAAATAATTCGATTATATCAAGAGTAGATGCAACAAAATTTCTAGGAATAATAATAGATGAAAACTTGAACTGGAAAAAACACATAAATCATATAACGAAAAAACTTAACTCTGGTTTATTTGCAGTTAGATCAATACGGTCAATTACAGATACACTTACTACAAGACTGGTATATTTCTCGAATTTTGAGTCACACCTTCGGTATGGTATTGAATTCTGGGGGTGTTCAGCACATGCCAATAAAATGTTCATCCTCCAGAAACGTGCGATTCGAATTATCATGAATGTGAATAGAAGGGCTCACTGCAAACCGCTATTCCAAAAATTAGAAATCTTGACCTTCCACTGTATTTATATGTTACAAGCAATTTTATGTGTAAAAAAAAATATTAAATCTCTAAATTCAAACACAGATGTGCACACTCATAATACAAGGACTAAAACAAATATCCATGTTAATCGCTTCAGTACAAAATTCGCTCAAAAAAACTCAAATTTCATAAACATTAAACTTTATAACAAATTACCATCATCAATAAAAAACATATCAGCAATACATACTTTCATACATATCCTAAAAACTTTTTTTACTGTTAAATGTTATTACTCCATTAACGATTACTTCGGAGATAGTATAGAGGACTATGATCCAAAACTGATGATAAATACACTTAAAAATAAAATAGACTTCCGTAAACAATTTTCAAAATAAACTAAAAACTTAAACTTACTCAAACTTTAAAATTTCCTCTGACCATTTCACCATTTCATTATTTATTTCATCATATTTTATTAAATAATTGTCTGTACATGCTAACTCAATATTTCTATATTCTGTAACACGCATCATTATGACATGTAAATAAACATATATTATCATCATGTTTCCCTCAAAAAAATGAATTAGGTTGAAAGATTGTGAATCATGCATTTCAAATTCGAATACGATATACATATTTGAATACAACACCAAGTTCAAATACAAAAATATGCTTTTCATATGTTGGTACCGTCATTAGAACTTGAAAAAAGTTCAGAATCTAATTAAAATCTAATCAGTTTCATCATATGGAACATTATGTAATTGAATATGCAAAGCTCTTTGTGGTTTTGATGGAAACTTCGTTGGTGGCATTATCCGTAGAAGATTATAACTCCAGCTGATCTAATAGAATCATGAAACTTGATTACTTGAGTGATTTCGAATGTTTGTAATTAAATCTGAAGCATAAGTTGAACTAATTCCCACAAAAACTTGAAATATGCATCGAGTTGAGCTATGTTAACATTACCCATTACCTGTAATATTCATTCAGATAGTTGAATGAAATACAATGTATGTCAAACAATCATTTGCACATCCTCTTATTTGTGTTGGTGCTGGAAATACCATCGAGGGAGTAGCTCTAATGGCAGCTCAGAGTTGTTACCACGATGGTAACCCGTGCTTTTCAATTTCATCAACTCTCGGATGAAGGCTAACTGTACTTGGAAATACCAGACCTCGACCAAAAATGATATTTAACATCGTTTACTTGTAGGCATTTCACTCAATAGAATTCAATCTATAATGAGTACCTTTCAAATCGCGAGTTTGACGCATCTTACAATATATCATTGAGGCCCACTCAGATTATATTCTCCATGCCACGCCTCATGATGTTAGAGCAATGACTGCACCATCGACAAATTCAAATGGGAGTACGAATAAGTATGTGATGATGAAACGATTAACTGCAAATATGAAGAAGGTGTTAAATTAAGCTTATTTCTAAAGGTGTATTCGAACCTACGCACGTACGGAACTTTAAACAGTGCCTCAAGTGTTCAATTCGAAAAAACGGCCTAGGCCTAATCTATATAATATATCGGATGTTTTTTATTTAATAATAATTTTCACTCCTGCAATGATGCTTAAGAATCGACTACAGATTATTATAAGCTCAATTTTCATAAGAAACACAGATTATGTTTCCTCGCTTTCATAGAACACACCTTCAACTAGTTTATGTACATTTTATAGCCTGTATCTAAATGTTTCACTAATCCTACTTTTCGGCAATATTGTTTGTTTGGTCCCACGCGCTCGGCTCTTAAGAAGATTAGTAACAACTTGACGCCAAGTTTCTCACATTTATACACTTGCCTCCTCGTACTACGACGAGGCGAACCATCCGTGCGCTAGTAATGTGAGATAGCGAGGACGGTCGCTCGGAACTTTCATATCTCGTGGATGTAAGTGTACCTTAGCGAAATCGTGAAGCTAGAAATTACATCATTAAGTTGGTACCTCATGGAGCTCGAGCAAAGAATTATTTATCACATTATCAGTCTGCTTGAAGTGTCTAGATGTATGAAAATTCACACGAGTATACGAACGACTTTGGTTGTGAAGAACAACCTGGTGAAAATGTCAACGTATCGAATGTCATTTTCAACGACCTCAAAATGGGACCAGGTGAAACTCGATAAAAAGTGAAGAGGAGTAACAAATGGCTGATTTTCTTCATTTAGTACATCATTCTAGTTAATATGAAACAAACTTCGAGGCTATTAATGAAAAATTAATCACAGCGATGATTTCTTAGAGTGCATATCGATTCTTTCAAAGCGGACATACTAGCTTGTTATTTTGAGGAATTACCAGAATAAAAACGTTCACAGAAAATACCCAAGAAACTGACAATTGTTTCCCGGTTGCCAACAAATAAGCCAATGACTTTCAAAACGTACAGGAATAAGGCCCCTGGCCCGTAATTCAGGAGATCGGAGTTGGATTCGTGATGATCGACAATCCTGACCGAGATTTTTATTGTCCCCGTCAGTCGTTGAAGTGAAAACGGAAATGGTTCTCCTCCTCAATGTCGCCACGAACAATTCCTACTCTTTTCTGCACGATAAGTACTTTACAGAACTTATACATCCTACCGAAGAGATTGTAAAGATCATAAAAAGACAAGAAAAATATACTTGTTCCGAGAATACTATCTCTCAAATAAAATTCATGTATGTACACTCGCGGTCACATGCGGTGGCTGTTCAAGTCACATTCAAATGTCTCCTGAAAATGGTGCACTGACGTGATAACTTCTGAAACTATAGCAGACAATGTACTCACGCACTCTACGTACAGATATTGTGAAAACTAGTGGTGATCTGTGGACCTCGAAACTAGATAATTGTACTAATTATTTATTTTTCAATTGTTTTCGTCTGTTCTCCTCCGATTGATATCTTTTCCTTCGTCCATTTCTTATTATTTATTCTTACCCATCATATGTTTAGGTCATTATTCATTATAATTTCATATTCTTTCATTTTGTTCATTGTATTTGGAAAATTCGTTCAGATATCATATATCAAGAATCGAATATCAAGATTGGTATTCAAATAAAATATCACATGGCAAATCATGGCACCAGTGACGCTCAACCTCATTGTTCGCGATTATTTTACTCCAACCAGGACGTCAACACTAACCTCCATGTCTTACATAGTCTTTCTATGAAATACGTTGTATAGAATTTCACTGATAAATGCGTGCCCGAGGCTATTTTCCGTCTCGGGGATACAAATACATGGAAGCATCTCCGCAGGCCATTAGGGCTGATCTCTAGCGCACATCATTCATGACCGCCATCTTTACCGTGACGTATACAAACGAGCTTTATATTATCGCATGGGCTGTGGCTGCGTAATAAGACCCATTCACAACACAAATTATAGCGTCTCGGATATACGAACGGAAAAGAAGTTTGACGGTCGATCTAACCTTGGACAATAGCTATACCGTACCGATGGATGAGAAACAGCGTTCCAGAACTGTGCAAACGGACAAATATTAAAAGCCAAAAATGTGCTGTACAAATCCGCGGTACGAATCACAATTAATAGTTTATTTCTCATTGCGCTACGCGTCTAACGTTCAGTCTGAAGAGGGTAATCATATTCTTTCCATGAATGAAAACGAAGAAAAATGAAGTATATACGTGATTTTTTCGTGCAGTATTTCTACTGTAAACATTGAAGTCTTCTCTGTAGGAGTATCTCGCGCAAATCGGGAACAAGCAAACGTCGACGATAATAATAATCTCATACACAATATATTCTGAACTTCAACCCCCATGCGGAATTGAAAGATCCAGCAATTCAGCCTCATGATTCTCAGCTCTTAAAAGAGTCTACATTAGGAATATGCATGAGTTGCAAATCCATATAGCTATAATACAAGACGTGACAAACACAGAATCACCGATAGTTTCGTAAAACTGATATCAACTTCTGTTATAGAACAATAGTTCCAGATCGGTTCAGGATTTAAGATGCATCTAAACCATACATTCAAATGACGTAACTTATTATGGTCAAGTAACAATGACGAATACAAATTGGCGGCAAAAGGTCTTCAACACAAACATGAGTGCAACCCGTTTTGAGTTGGTTTGAAATTTCACTGACACGTGACACCACTTGCCTCATCCAACGCTCACATTTAACGCCAAGGATGGCGGTGGTGTGGAATGTTGAACTACATACAGATAGTACATTCAACTACACAAAGTGTATCCCACATTCAGTACTTTTAAATACACTTTGTTCGAATGAAGATAACAATGCCTCAAGTCATAAATAAAACTTACATGAAGTATGAACTTATCAACACTGTGTTACTGTAAATTCCAATTACTTTAAAGAACGAGTCACACGTTTTAAGCAGAACTGAATCTTCAAAGAGCAATGTTTGGTATCAAATGTTCTGTACTGAGTTTCACCTCAATTACCGAAGTATTTACATTATTCAGTTGTTTTATAATATATTTAAGAAGGTCGTCTAGTTAATTGAAAGTGAAGTACAGCAAAACAAGTGAGTCCGCAAAGCGGTCACATTTTCAGTGCTCAATGACAATAATGGAATGATAATTATGTGACTGAATATTGTAAGAAGAGACTCATTATCAATAGAAAATGTTCTTTATTCAATCACAATTGGAAAAACGGATTACAATGCACTGCGTGTTGGTACAGTTCAAGAGAGATCATATGAGAAAATATACAATATTATTGTGTGTGATGAGACACACAGATACTATACATATATACTCATTTTCAAATCATTCAGAATGTAATGATACTTTCAGGAGCGTTGCCCGATCAAATTTTCTAGTAGCACAAAATATTTGACAAGCACGAACCGCGAAATTATGAATAGGTATACTCGATAAATCACGCGACCAAGCGAGCGCTTGATATCTGAACTGAAAGTGGAACTTCGAAGTAAAAGGCAAAATCGGGACTTATAGCAACCCTGAGGTAACCTCACAACGTGTATAAACTCAGATTCGACATCAAATTTGCATAACGATTTACAACAAGTTGTCAGTAAGTCACAGTTATTTCAATAGCTTGTTTGATGCAGCAACTAATCTAAGCAAATATTTGAAATAATAGCTTTTTATAATATTAAATGATACCTTGATTATTGTATCGATAAAATATTGTAACAAACCTAGTGGCAACGCGTGCGATGCTCAGACCGTGTTACGTAATGGAACTTGGATCTCAGAATAATGAACCAGGGGTAGCTAGCTGAAAGATACTAGGATTTGCATTGAATAATGTCAACTGGAAGAGCTACTTTACTATGGCAACAGAATATGTCACAGTCACGTCATCTTGGGCCGCAACAATGTGAATTTGGGAATTATTCAGAAATTTCTCCTGAGAACAATGAAAATGTACAAGAACTAGACAATATATCATTCTAATGGTCAAAAATGGTGATTGAATGTTTTTATTGGAGAGTTTATATTATGTGAACGAGAGACGTCATGGGGGCTACGGTGAGCACGTTTAACTCAATTAGGCCTTCATATTCCCAAATTATTTTCGATTATCATGACAGAGAATCTACAATAGAAAAGTGTCGACCATATTTTTGGCAAGTTCACAAACATTGTTGTGAAGGTTGATTCATTTATGCCACTTCGTGGTATTGTGAACGGGCCTGAAATATCATCAGCAAATCTCACTCCTAAAGTTGAATTCACAGCTCATTTCTCTTGTGAATGAACCTCACGAACATTTCCATCTTCCTGGAAAGATTGTTTGGTGTTACTTTTTCACACTGTTGTGTTTGAAATGTTGTTCGAATGAAATATAATCGAAGGAGGACAACTTCCTTCTTGTGAAGGCAACAATAGACGTTTCAACACCTCATGCATCACACAATAACGTGATTCTTGACGAGCGGGTTGATCTCTTTATTGCTCCTCTTTCACCTCTGGGCTTGAACCTTACCTTGATTTCATGCTATAAAGTAGAAGGTACGCTCGAATCTTCACTTTCTACAGTCATAAATTATAATTAAATTGGTGTCTATATGAGCGTGTAAATATTATATTGTGTAGTGAACAGTCTGGCACGATCAGTCGAGGGATTGTTGCGAACGTCGGACGTGAGATGGGTAGGGTAGCTTACCTAGCTTTGGAAAGCGCACAAATATCTACATTGCAATAAATAATAAATAAATTGCTCCATCATGTACTCGATGTACCAATAGTTGAGCGCTATACTTGTGTTCACGAGACAAGGTCGTCTACCAACGTAATACTTGTGAAATCTCAACGTATTCCATAATTTCGCTGCAGGTTTGAAGATTCAAAGAATATGGGAGATAATATAGTGACATTTCTCATCATAAAATGCGCATAGAAAATCATTATGTCCTAACAATATACCATGGCTTTGATCACTTGACTGCCATGTTGTTTTTTTATGGTGGTAGATGACCTTCTTCTTTCTTTGATAGACGTAATCTACTCATAGAGCGTGATAATATCGTACTAATAACAAGTACTAATATCCATCCAGTCATATCGTTAACCCATTCCAAAAGCTACCAATTCTTCTCCAGATATATTAGACAAATAAGATCCATGAAATAATTTGTATTCATTTTCGTAATTTAGTTGTTTGTTGGTTAGTTATAGGCCTACTTCTATTAGTTTTGTATTTCTTCGCCAACACTGGTTGAATCCTGATCTGTAAGGTGCGATGCATAATTCAAACAGAAAAGAATCGTATCACCATAAATACATGCATTCTATAGTGAGATTTCCAACCGAAGTAAGACAGAGGTAAGTACATAAACTTCTTTCCGGATTCGAATCTTGAATTCTTTCCCAACGGAATCGTATGATACTTCCTATACTCGACGAAGTGAACGTATACTGATTCCCTGGAGTATCCACGTAAGATGAAAGTTCCAACAGACTTTATAATATACAACTAGCGCGCGGGTGGTTCGCGCCTTCATCCCTCGTGTGAGGGTGTCCATGAGAAATGCCGGTTCCGAGTGACCGTCTCTCCCGTCCCATACGATTAGCGCTAAGGTGGTTCAAGTATACATAGTCATATTGTTCATTTCGTGATTGGTTCTTCTACTGCTTTATCAGAACTGAGGTGCAGTTTTCGTACCATGCTGCTTTGATACAATATTGGAATATGTTCCTGGTATCTTGGTGGAATAACAGGAATATACGTAGACTCTGTGGTTTGACACAACTTTACTCGAAGCTTCATGAACGACAATGATAATTGACAGCTTAACGACCCCTCCAACAGCATGGTTATTTTGGTGATACGATTCACGGATATTCTGATCTGACAAGGCTCAAGGCTCTGTCATAAAGACGGAAGGCTCAATAATTTATTATTCGAGGTGTGTATTATGCTCAGAGTATATTCCAATGTATATCCGCTCATCTCACAACGCATGTGTTGCACTCTCCTAATAACGACTTGCCTTTATACGCACACACTACACTCAGTCTGGTTTCATAGATAAGCGTGGCGAAGACTCTCATATCACATACCGGAGAAAATCTAGCTACATTTTTTTTTCTCTTTTTCTGTTTTTTTCACGCGACGTATAGGTCAGGCAACCTAACTAATCGACTTGAAACTTCCTTCTGAACGATGATGTCATACCAAAATGGGTTAGATAGTTTTTGAAAGGAATCGGTTCGTCAGTGTTTTGAGAAAATACATGTGGAAATCCCCCATGAGAATAACAATGAGACAACATTTGAATTTTCGTAGTTCATCCGTTCGACTTCGAATTTTCACATCAGGGAGATATTTCTCAAGTAAACATGTTTTTGTCGAGTTTCGACAACTTTGAATATATAGGCTATGGTTCTAAAGAACCAATTAACTGTTCTGGAAACAGACCAATGTTGAGTATGGGGGTGAATGAAATCAACAGGTTGCATGAAATAACGAAGCTCGTGAGTTATATACGAATCAAATATCTCCAACAAATGAATGAATGAAGGAATGAATAAGAGAAGCTTGATCATTTCTAAATCGGGGTGTGTATATAACTTCCGAGTATCATATAAATATTTCATAAACATTTCTTGATCATCTTGAAACCCATGTGCTGTGTTATCCTGAAGTTCACACAATTTCATTAAGCCCCATTGAAATTTCAATTTAGATAAGTGCTCTGGTACATCAAACTCTAACCATTTAATTATGTGACAATATCCTCTCCTCACCCTCTTCCCTCTCATTCTCTCTCTCTCTTACACACGTTCTCTCCTTCTAAGACTGAGTGAACTGAAGACTAAGAGGAGAGCTACAAAGGATGGAAGTACAAAAGTACAAAGGACAAAGGTTGTAATATAGTAAGTTGATAGAAGAGGAAAGAACTATAAAAAATAATTATTTTTGTGACAAGATATAGAGAGAAGTTGAATTGACTTATTGAAACAAGAGAAAAGATGAACATTTCAGAAAATGAAGAAACTGGATTAGTCGGAACTCATGAATACTTGGTTCAAATGTGGCTGCCCTTTATCATGCGGATCAAAAAGTGGCCAATTTATATGGTTTCTATTGAAATTCAACATGAAAATTGGCATTGAATTGAAAATACGAATCATAATAAGATATTTTATGGTACGAGTTGATTCATCGCGTCGCGTGAGATGTAGTAGTTCTTAACGTTTCGGTCTCCAGGTTTCGGTCTCGCCATCTTTCCTCAAGAGTCAGTCTGGTTCAGAAGAGAAAACCGTCTCAGAACAGAGAGTTCGTCTGGGGGTTGGTGGCATTTCTCACCATGTCACAACATGGAGACCGCAAATCTGAGAATGACTTAATCACACACGACGCGACGAAATATAGCCCACTACCAAATACCTCGTAATTCGGGTTGCGAAAGTCTTGAACATATTATCAATTATAATTTCGCAAAATATTCACACTCTCCAAAATGAGATACATAGAACTCAAGAAGCAGAAAATGAATGCACTTCACATTTTTTTATATCAGGAATATACTGTAATTCATTTCAGAGCTTATATACGGAAAACTTTTCTCTCCAATATGCACGTGATGTGGAAAGTTCCGTACCTGATGTTCACCCATTTTATTATCAACCGTTTTGACGAAAATATTCACCCACTAATCTCGCTCCCCCATCTCCTCCCTCAGGCATCCACTGCAGTTTAGCCGGCATTTTATTCGCCCGCTGCGAATACCAATGAGATCATTGCGCGCTAGACTGCAGAAAAACACAGCGGAACACCCAATGGACCATAAAACTTTTCTGGCTCACTTTAAATATATATAGAGAATAAAAACAGTAAACAATTGTGTAAACTAATTTTAAACAAAGTCAATAATTTAAAAGTTTCAAGAAAATTCTCTTGTTCTGGTTTCGTATCGTTTCTAATGTTCTAGATAACTTCTCTTTGTATAATTTAACTTGTGATTTTTTAGTATTTTGTTTATATTATAGGAAGGGAGAAATAAAGCTTCTGAAATATAACACACACAAAAAACAGTAGGATTCTGGAGTAAATAGCTATACGTAATAATATGTAGATGCAACTCATGATCATTCCTGATGCAGACTCTTGCCTAAGTTGAGGAACATATGAGGCTGAATGGTTGGATCTTCAATTTTCAGATGGTGATTGAAATCAGATTGAATTGTGAATAGTATTATTGTGATTCTTGGCGTTTACTTGATGCAGTACTGTACTTCTTTTCGCGTGAGGAGAAATGTTGAAATGTTCTTCAGCAGAAGCCATGTTGAGTGATGAAATTACGAGAACATGAATATATGATTTCATATTAATGTTAAAATTCTGATGTGGGGTAACACACATAATGTCATTACATTCAAGATGGTATGAGTAGACGCTATTAAACTTATATTGTAAGTTGTCAAAGGTATACAGCTGAATAATGTGTTTTTCGGCTTCATACGTTTTACAATAATTATTTTACTGAATGAGATAAATAAATATGACTTATATCATATTTGTGGCATTTCAAACATCTGTATTCCTTCTGCATTGAATTTTGAAATACATATAACATAATTAATATATATTACCGAGCATCATGCAGTACCTAAATTAGATAATCTCTCGCCTAGATTCTTAGAGAATGTATTACCATTATCACCAGAAAGCTGATGTTCTGTTATGTCGACTCACATGGACTCTTGAATCTATTACGTTGGTTCAAATGAGCAACTTCTTTGATGTGAATATCACTAAGAATAATGTCTTCTGATTCACGATAGAGACATTTAATCATAGACGAGCCATGCAGGCTTCTTATGGTCCTCTGTCATTCTTGATTTAATAATTCCATATAATTATACCTTAAGAATAAAAATAAAGCATCTTATGAATGTTATCTTTTCGTGAAAGTATTTTATTCTTCTACATATATTTGAGAAAAGATTACAGATACTCATACATTATAGTTAGCTCTCTTGCCTTTTGAATATTATTTTGCGTGCACTGAATATTTCATTAGAAATGGCATCTCAATAGAATATATAGTATTCCTATTAGAAAGCTAGAACTGGCTCAAGGACTCAGCTATTTGGAAACAAAAACTTGATTCACCTGTTACGATTTCATAAATTTGAATGACTAGAAATTGGCCTCTACCATCTTACTCGATATCTTGCTGACTTATTGGACCTACATATACTATACATATACATAGGCCTACTTATTCAGATATTAAGTTTGTTTTCATTTCAGCGGAATACTTATATGAACAAACAATAACACTTGAACTTCAGAGAAGTTATCGTTCATTTTGTATTCACTTCAATTTTGTTTTCGAAAACTGAAAATAAACATTTCAATTTCATCGATTCACGAAATAGACGTGATTACACAGTTATTTGGTTCTGGTTGAAATCATAAATATCCGTACAAATGTACAAGCTGTGTTTTTAAGAAGAGTGGTGAAACGCAACAAATGCGTTGTTGGAAATGTGATAGCGATCTAGAATATATACTACCTTCCCGTTCTATTCTTGAAAATATATATTCAAAAATAAGAGAAGCAAAAAAACCTGGATGAAATTCAATTATGAAGTTCAGTTGATATTATACATGGTGACTATCAGTAAACCTCCAACAGCCAGCTTTCAGCATGAACCTAAACAATTGCTCTAAATTAGTCACCAGAATACGTATATTCAGTGGGTTTGCAGTTCGATATAAGATTTGAGAACGAAATCAAAACTCTTCCATCTGATATTGCACTAAAATGTATCGAAATTTCAATTTGAAACGATATGGGATCAAATCTTAAAAATGCGAGATTAGATGTCAATATCTTGAGCATGTATCATGAGTAGCTATTTAGTAACGCTCCAAGATTTGTGAGAGATAGTTTAGTTCACACTTGGGTTCGCAACTTTGTTTCTGAACAGATCAAGTAACTATTTCCTTTGAAAACTTCCTAATTATTCTTTCAGTTTTATTGATACATAAGTTTCAACAAATGTGACACTCGGAGCAGCATGACATCGAGGGGGTTTTCTCATTCAAGAATTGTTTTGGCATCCAGTTAATTCTGAATTTTCAAGAAAATTTCAGGTTGGTATCAATAATGTTCCCAATCAATGACGATCATTGCTCCGATATCGAATTTATTTGAAATCGAATAATCCAATTTTATATCAAATCAGAGTGAAAAATATCGAATTAATGAAACATATTGGAAATGAATGTGCAATCCTAATATTTAAGCGCTATGTCATCAATGAAAATATGATCATCAAATCAAACCAGTTATATTATTGTTTCTTTGTCTATAATTATTCAACTTCAGAAGTGGCACGACAAATTTGAGAAGCTGACACTTGTTGTTCATCATATTACTCACCACGTATCACATCATGTATCACTCAGTCACTCATAGACACTTGGCAACACACATCTATGCAGTACGGCAAACTACTAATCAGGTTTGAAATAATTGGGCACGTTGATTGGTTAAACCCATACCCACCCGTCAGGCTTCACTTTATACTTCACTCCCTTTTCACCACTGCTGACCCCGAGCTTCGTCGTTATGTGAATTTGATAAGCAGCTTGAAACTTTAAACGATTCAATGTTGTTCTCGTATATACAATGAACGATAATTAATTAGCCTTGTAACGTGATTTAGCTGGAAATACAAGTTGTTCGAGCATATGGCCTCTTCATTAGAGAAATTCCGAAGAATTGAAGAATTCTCAGATATGTGATCCTTTGAGAATAAAATCATGTTTTTTTCAGTACAGAAGTTTGAAAAACTGAAAAGATGTCAGGTCGAACTGAGTGCTACTGGAAAATTGCATATGATGAGAAATCAATCAATAGTTGCTTGCAAAAATATAGTTTTAATAATTGTTCTGTAATCTTGAAGAATTGGGCGAATTTACATATTCAGAGTTTGCAGTGTGGAAAAGTATCTCTCAGAGAGGTGAGCTCGATAAATGTATGAGCTGCGCTTCAATACGACATAGAGTGAACAAGTCTTGAATCGAATATATATATATATATATATATATATATATATATATATATATATATATATATATGGTAAAAAAAATGTTTCCACGGTAAGTTTGCTGCGATTAGAAAGCATGTTGGGTCCTAAAAAGGACCGGTTTATGCGAATTGGCCGCGAAAATCTCCGTGCTCATATATATATATATATATATATATATATATATATATATATATATATATATATAAATAATTCTGATATAATGTATGTTTGGATATTTTGCCGTAGCTCCAGGTTTCAACAGATGATGGATTGATGACTTGCCTCGGCCAACTTTGTTGTGAGCATTGTGTACTTGTCGCGTGTGGTATCGGTGAATAGAAGAGCGGAGAATGGTCGTGGCCAATATGCGGCCAAGTGTGGGGCACAATCAAGATCAACCACATTAAAGGTGACCGGTCGACGAACCTACTCGTCATACGTTCTACAAGTTCAGATCTACCATCATATACTTGTATCCATGAGGGTATCTACCAACATTATAAATATGGATTTGAACGTTATATTTGTATTAATTTGGTAGATTTTGAGTATTATGATTTTCGAAACGAAGTATACGATAAGAAAGGAGTACAGGAAAGATTTCATTCTATATTATTAAATTTATTTCCCAATGGTCCACGGTAACCATAAGATCCATCGGCGTCGTATCAACTATCAATGAGATGATGATTTCGTAGGTGTAGGAAGGATGGTGGAAAAGAGGTGGCCATGGCCTATATTGTGGGAACCATTCCGTCATCAGTCTAGACTACAGAGTAAACCATGTCAATATGGTCGGTGGCGGGGATCGAACCAGGTTCGATATGCCAATCTCCCGGATCACATGGAGAGAGCGCGTCAGAAACCGAGCTATACGTGTGTTGGTGGCATGAATCTATACCGTCAAAGTTACAAAGTTGAAGCGAGATATGAAATTACCGAAATTTTTGTAGCTATGTACTTCAGGCATCGACTAAAGAGATACTCAGATGTCCCATGTAAGTTACTTCGCGACATTCAAAATCCTTTAATCATTACCTGAAGTCACTTCAACCATCGCTACACATTCCTAAAGCGCTGCTGGCAGTCGATTTGAAGACTTCGCAGAGAAGCAGGGTAAGCATACATCTAACCATCGACTGAAGCACAATCACCGAAACCATTCCGAGTGCTCTTAGCGGTGATTTCTGGTACTACCGGGTAAGGGGTGTGGACACGGGGAAAGGGGAAAGAGGAGTGAGGGGTAGAGAAAAAGGTGACGATACATCTTAATTTAACGTTGGGTGAACTGTCGTCGTACCTTTTTAATCTATGGTTTAGGTATAGACATAGCTTATTCTTCAGAGAATGAAAGTTCAGTGATTGTAATTGAATGATATTCAATCGAATGAATGATTGAATATGATTAATTTCCTCATCGAAACTGCAGTTATGATCCGGATGAACTTTTTGATTTGAGGTATGATCATTGTATTCAAATTCCGAGGAAATTTAAATTTATTTGAAGTGAATATTCTCAAAATTTTCTCCAATGGGCTATTTTTATGAGATCTGGAAAGAGCTGAATTAGTTTTTCCCGAGAATGAGTAACCGATTGCGCCTCAGAAATAGTCAGAGTCTAGTGAGATGATGCTACCAATATGTGTACCAAGTTTCAACAATATTTGTTCTTTCGTTCGACCTGTGTAGCGTGAACTTCGAAGAGAAAATGTTCGTTTTTTTTCGAGTAAGGTCAAATTGAGTCATCACTCTGCTAATCCATATATATATATCCTTGCTTCTTCAAATTTGGAACTAATTGTATACATAATCAATAATAAGGCAAACGCAGCATGTGTTGCAAGATGAGCGAGATATAACAATACACTATAATCGAAAACTCTACACACTTTGACTCATATGGAATGTACTTTATACAATAATAATCGAATCTAGAAAGCCGTGAATATCGTCAAAATATGTATTTTATCATTTATATCTGTTCGATGATCAAATAATATTCATTGGATTTTTTTCTTCTAAACAGCTGATCCAATTTGCAAGCGAATGTGTAATAATTAGATGAGCGTAGCGAAGATTTTCACTCAAGTCTTACGGAGCTTTGTCTGTGCGTTTTTTTTTGTTTTTTTTTTGTTTTTTTTGTAAACACTGCACAGGTTGCAGGGTTTGACCGATCGACATGAAACCTTTTTTTTATTGCAAACTTATCCAACTTAGAACTGTATAGTTTTGAGGTCTAATCGGTTGGACCATTTTTGAGAAACATCATTTAGAAGTTTCTAAAAACCCCATAAGATTTGGCTGGGCGGAAACAATCTGGAAAAAGCATATGATACGTCGTGGAAATATAACATTTTGAATATAATACATAATTGGGGCTTTAAAGGTCACCTCCCTATTTTATAACCAATTTCCTATCTAATCGTCGCTTCAGTGTTCGCGTGGGAAACGTTTTATCCAGATCATTCTTTCAAGAAAATGGTGTACCACAGGGTTCAGTTTTGAGTGTAACTCTATTTGCTATTGCTATCAATGGCATTGTAAATTGTATCCCTGCCACCGTAACTTCATCTTTATTTGTTGACGATTTAGCCATTTTCTGCAAGTCATCCAGATTAACAACAGCAGCACGATAAATTCAATTAACCATTAATAATCTTGATAAATGGTCTGAAGAGACGGGTTTCAAGTTCTCTACATCAAAGACCAAGTGCATACACTTCTCTCGTTTGAGAGGGTTGCACCCAAATCCGGATCTCTATATGAAAGGAGAACTATTATCATATTCTGATAATGCCAAATTTCTTGGTCTCAACTTCGATTCAAAATTAAACTGGAAAAATCACATTGCTATTATCAAAAATAAATGTTACAAATCTCTGAATTTATTACGATACTTGAGTGGGACTACATGGGGAGCGGATAGAACAACCATGTTGATGCTGTACAGAGCACTTGTAAGATCCAAACTAGACTACGGCTGTATGGTGTACGACTCTGCTCGTGTTAGCTATCTCAAACCGCTTAACTCCATTCATAATACTGGCATTCGACTGGCCATTGGAGCTCTCCGTACCAGTCGTGTTGAGAGCCTGTATTGTGAATCGGGTGAACCATCACTTGCACATCGTCGTCAATATCTTCTCGCTGGCTATACGTCTAAATTGAAGTCAATGCGTAATCACCCCGCATATAAACAAATATTCGAACCTCAATTCCAACCCGTTTATGATGCAAAACCATTTGCCACCTTACCTACAGGTATTCGACTGTCTCGTCTTTTGGTCGACTTTGAATTAATTATACCCGCTGTCTACCCAACCAGATCCAGCAATACTGCTCCCTGGTTGGTGCCAAGGCCTCAAGTCAATACTCAACTAACAAGTTTAAGAAAAGAGGATACCAGCTCACTCATTTATCGTCAGAAATTTTACGAAATATGTTCACATTCCCAAAACTTTGTTCATTACTTCACGGATGGATCAAAACTGGACGACTCCGTAGGGAGTGCGTTTTGGTCAACTGATATTCAATGCTGTTTTAAACTGAATTCAATGTGTAGTGTTTTCACGTCAGAAATCGTAGCTATAATTAAATCTCTGGAACGTATATCCAACCGTCCAGAGAAAGCATTCTTCATCTGTTCAGATTCGCTTAGTACACTACAAGCTATTACAAACATATATCCTGATAACTACTTGATACAGAAGGTGCAAAACCTACTGACCAACCTGGCATTACGGGACGTCAATATAGTGTTTTGTTGGATTCCTGGTCATGTGGGCATTCAGGGCAATGAGATCGCTGATAAAGCAGCTAAAGATGCTACTTTGAGACATTTTGTCGACGAACCCCTTGTACCTTTCTTTGACTTGAAATCTAATTTCAAACTCTTGTTTAAACATAAGTGGCAATCTGAATGGGACAAAGAAATGAACAACAAGCCTCGTGAAATTAAACCTACAATTGACCTTTGGGATTCCTCTATCCGAAGTTCAAGAAGAGAAGAAGTGGTGTTGACCCGTTTGCGAATAGGTCACACTCTCCTGACTCAAGCTTATCTGTTTACAATGGAACAAATCAAACCGCGATGCGATACATGCAATGATATTCTCACTGTGAAACATATACTTATTGATTGTGAAAAATACTCGACCATTCGACAACAGTTGTCCATAGATACCACTTTAGATAAAATATTGTCCGATGACTCAGGACGGATAGATAAACTATTCAAATTCATGAATCTAACCGATTTATTGGATAAAATATGATTCAATTGCTTTTGTAGACGATTATATTCCTTATATATTGAAGGAAACGAATGATGAGAATTAAAATTGAAATGAAAATTAAAATTAGAACTAAAATGAATAAAATTATGAAAACTTCACAAATTCGAAACTCTTAGTATGAAAATGGGTGACGAAATGACCACGCTGTCGGTGTCACCCAAAAAAAAAAAAAAAAAAAAAAATCTCTCCGATATGATTCAAATTTTCCACAAATGTGAAAACAAGAATGATATACATGAATAAAAATTTGGTTTGATATTCGGACCAGCCGTTTTGGAGAAAATAATATAATAAATGTGTTTTATTCATCGAAAAGATAGAAATATTAGTTGAAAAATGTTGCATTGTCGAAGTCACGGCTTTCTAGATTCATTGACATTGGATGAAGTTCATTTCAAATGATCAAGGTGTGTAGAGTTTTCGATTATACTTTATATAGACACCTCGCTCATCGTACAACGCACATCCTTCGTTTGCCTAGTGTGTATCATTCATAATATGTTCACATTAAGGACAAATTTGAAGTAGCAAAAAAAAAAAAAAAAATTGTCCCAGCCCAATCTTATGAGGTTTTCAGAAAATTTGAGATGGTTCATCTCAAAAATGGTTGAACCGATTTGACGCAGAAACTAGAATCCAAGTTGGATCAGTCAAACCGTGCGACTGTGCAGTGCTTACGAACACAAACAAACGAATACCAAGACAAAGCATTATAACTTTGAGATGGAAGTCTTCAATGTCGCTCATCTGATAAACTTGAGAGGATCCAGAAAAGTTTCAAATGGTTGATATTACTCCTGAATGCAACCCGCAGAGCTTACATCGCGACAGCATCAGCTACAATACAAACCGTATACCAGCAGTCGCGCCAGCACTGACAGATTCGGACCTTCCACTATAATAATTATTTTAGCCCACTAGGCAAACGCAGATTATCCGTTGTAAAATACCGAGATAAATGAATAGAGTATAATCGGAAACTCTACACACCTTGATTCAAATAAAATATATTTCATTCGATACCAACGAATCTAGGGAGCCGTGAATCTATCTCTGCAATTTTTTTCTGCCATTATTTCTATCCATCTGATGAATAAAATACATTCATCACATTATTTTATTTGAAACGGCTGGCTCGAAATGTACATAAATTTGTAATAGAGTGTACCGGTATCAATTTGGTGTTAACATTCAGAGATTGTTTTTTTCCGATTTTTTTTTCCGATTTTTATGCCCAGCCTGATTTAATGAAGTTTTTAGAAACTTTGAGATGTTTTTTCTCAAAAATGGTCCAACTGATTGGACACAGACACTATACAGTTCTAAGATGGATGAGGTATCAAGAAAGTGTTTCATGTCGATCTGTTGAAGCATGCGACCTGAGCAGAGCTTACAACAACCAAAAAACAAACGAACGAAAAACACACAGACACAGCTCCATAAGAGTGGGATGGAAATCTTCGCTAAAGCTCAACTAATGGAGGTTCAATCAAGTATGTTTTGGTAATGTTATAATAAACATTCATCATCCACAATATAACAGACACCACAGTTATGTGAACTGTTGAAATAGCTGTTATAGTTTCTCGAGTTAATGATTTTTCGGAACGATGACTAGAAATGAGTCAAATTCAAAAGTTTCGATATTTTCTGTCACATAATTCTGAAATCCAACTAATTCCTTGTGAAGCTCTGTACATATGATCCCTATCTGTCATATTTCGCCTCAATTGGTGAACGATCATTTTATTCCAAGTTCTCGAAGTTGAATGAGAACATCTATATCAATATTTAATCCATATCGTTACCAACGTTCTCAAATATTGTCTTATTGTCTCATTGAAATGTGAAATGTTTTCATTGAAATCAATTATTACATCATCTGCATCCAATTTGTTTACATGGCAGCTGGATTGTCAACCTAAAGTACATTTTCTTGATTCGAATAGAGAGTTGCTATTCATCATATTCCTATTTCTCATCAATTATCGAACTTTCTCGAATATTCAGTTGGCAATAAACCCTTTTTCGTGGAAACAAGCATATCAATGATGTCAATTCACATTTCACCTCAAGTTTATCCTCACAGCGATTATGCATGCGATTCTGTATCAGGGTCTGTACCCAATCTCTAACACGGTCTGTGAGTCTTATAAGCCTATTGCATGCAGGAGAGAAGAATTCCCCGTGGAATCTTTCCATCAAACGGACAAAAACCTTTCCTTTCCGTTCACGAATTTTACCATTTCCATAGCGGGGTATGCAGTTACGGTATTTGCCAAAGTTTTTATTGCCTTCACATTGCCAAAACTCTGAACATATTGTCAGACTGGAAAATATAGAATTTCGGAAAATCTGAATATTAGCCAACTTTTGGGAGTTTTATTTGTTCCAAATTAGGTGTGAAAATATTGATTCCAGTGTTATACTGAATATTCATCAGGGAATCCAGAATATTGCAGTTATAGAAAAGCCATGAATCACAGAACGATAAATACATATTATTCATTGTGATGAACAATTCAACTTGTATAGTTATTTCATTTTTATCAATGAGAATAACTCATCTGCAGACGGTGGCCGATTGGTAAATACACTGAACCGCCATTCAGGAGATCGAGGTTCCCTCTGTCGTTCAGGTCAATACTAGTATGGTTCCTGAACAACAGCCCACAAACGACTCCGTCTCACTTTCCGAAAATACCTAATGGAACAATGTTTCATCTCATCATCTCATCATCAATGTTTCATCATCTCATATACCATTCACTGACGCCAATAGATCGTGGTCATCAGTGGAGTGCGTCGTTTAACTCAATATAAACGAATGAACCATTCAATTATATATATATATATATATATATATATATATATATATATATATATATATATATATATATATATATGATATATTCAATATATATAATATATATAATATAAATATATATATATATATATATTTAGCTGAGTCCTTTTTACTCCATGGAATAATCGGTTGAGGAGGATTAAATAAAACTAACATTAAACCTATGCTCATAGTTCAGAAAATCCTCTTGAAAGTTATAATATCTAAACCTTCACAATTTTCATCTGAATCAACTTTCCAAATTTCGAATACCCTCGATTTGAAACAACTATATTTCGAGACGTTGTTCATTCATATTTTCAAAAACTTTCACTTATATCAAGGGAAAACCCCACTTCGTTCGTATCTTACTAGAACTGCATCTAACTATACCGCTCATGATTTGATCATACCTAGAAAGAAAAAAATAATTGGACAACAGCATGCGGATTATCTAGGTCCTTATTTCTTCAATAAAATACCTATTGACATTAGAACAACTAAAAGTAGAATTTTATTCGAAAAGGGCATTAGTGAATGGCTACAGAGTATGGGTCAACTTTTTGTTCTTCTTTAAATTAACATATTCATCATCTATCATACGTATATATATATATATATATATATATATATATATATATATATATATATATATATATATATATGTTCTTTTTGCATCATAATCATAATTCAATCGTAATATGTTCACTCTGTTCAATTTCAATTGTCACTAAACCACATGCCTATAAGTGTCTTCTGGTTCAACTGTTAATCAAACATATAACTATGATATTTCATTTTGATCAGCCCGCACACAAGAATCTTTCTTATGCGGACCTCTACATTACATTGTTATTTCTCAATGAACATCCCTACTTCTTTTTCAAACAGAACCTTACAACTTGTTTTTCTTTTTTATGTGTCTTTATTTATTGTACATTGTTACTATTCATTACGTTGTATGGAAAGCTGTATAAATGGATATGTAATGTGGAATAAAATGAGAATAAAATGAAATGAAAATGAAATGAAACATATATATATATATATATATATATATATATGATTCGATTTGAAACTATTCAAAGATAGGCCTACTGACCTCCCCGGGACCGGGGGAAGTTGCGATTTTTGAATAGTTATGAATCGTATCATTATAATAACCTACTGGTGGTTAATCAGAAAGTTGTTGAAATATATATTATATATATATATATATATATATATATATATATATATATATATATATATACATATATTTATTTATATATATATATATATATATATAAATATTGTTATAGTTCTTCACTTCGCCACTTTGTTGAAAATTTTAATTTTCCTCTAGAATAGATCTCGAGAAATTCCAGAGCCCACGGCGTACAATAACAGCCTGTCTTTTGATCCACATCAACTGTACCGACATCTATATGGGAGAGTCTGTATTATTTCACAGATCAGCCACACGTTTGACGTTATTCCGTCGCATAACGAGTTCAATCAAGTAACATAGATATCATGTTGGCATAATAAAGTAAATAGGTTCAACATTCCATACTATTTTGTGTGAAAACACGTTGGAAATGTATCCAGTGTTCTATTCATCTATGTTAATACGAGCATGCATTTGGTAAGGCTTGTTATAACCTTTAACATCAAATGAAGGATTAATAGCGGAGTTTAATTTGATAATTTCATATACAAACCGGTGTATTAGTGGACAGGCGAACGAGTGAACTGTGTAGATCGATCCTAACACGGTTTTAAACAACATCCACATGCAGTTTATATAGAATATTGACTATTTGGAGACTAGAAACTGATTTAATCATATTTTTCAGATGATTGGAATAAATTGTCTATTCTTCTGTTAAAAAGCAAGCAACACTATTATTTCGGAACTATACAAACACTAGTGATCGATCACTGATTTCATTGGACGATACTCAACCGAGTTATCGATTCTTGATGTTGAGCATTCTTTGCTCAGCTACCAAGTCCACAGCCGGGTCATTTGGTAGTTCGAATGAGCAGGTGAAAGGTGAGACATAGGGATTCATCATGAGTGAAATGGAATTAACTAGGAAAACGCAGAATGCGCGTTGTGAGATGAGCGTAAGAGTATGAAAATCTGGAATTGGGAGATACTCTGTCAGCTCAATCTACATCTACAAACCTTGGACTACTTCAAACGCTGAAAAACCTTACCAGCAACTAGTTGCTATTCAAAGAGCAACCAACCTGTAGCATATACACTCCGCATTACATGTTTGATCCTGATATTTAACGAAATGTATACTTTCATTGCGACTTCTTCCAATTTCATCCGATTGTCGTACAAGTTATTGAAAATGTGTATGATAGTTGTTTTCATATTGTGTATGAATTTGAAAGCTTTTGAAAAATTTTCGTTTCCAAGTATTTTCCATCTGGGTTATTCTCATGGGAATTTTCCAAACATTTCAATTTTTTTCCGGAAAAACCGTTATATCGATTTTTTGGAGAAACCATCCCAACTTATTCTGGTGTGAGGCCAATATTCGAATATTCGAAAGTTTGCAGTCGATTGGTCAATTTTCCTGACCTGTATGCCGCATACAAAATTGCACACACAAAAAAATATAAAAACGAAGCCCACATTTATATATATATATATATATATATATATATATATATATATATATATATATATATATATATATATATATATAAATATATATATATATATATAAATGTGTGGGCCCATAATGGTTTTTCACATAGGCAGTATGTGATGTTGGAGCATCTTATAAAATTTGTTCTTCAAGTATTTTCCCTCTGAATAACAAGAGAATTTTCCAAATTTTCCGACGTGTGACACAAATATTCAGAAGAAGTTTCAAGTCGATTGGTCGTCTTTCCTGAACCGTATGCCGTGTACAATATCACGAAAAACGGAGTCAATCATTTCGGTATGTGGAATGGAAGTATTCGCTACACCCAATTCATTATCTTCACTCAAATGTTCAAAAACTTCAAATCCTTGGTGTTGCAGTGAAATCATCTAATCAGAGACGTCTTCACGATTATTCAGGTGGTATACTACATTGTTCTATTCACGTGGATAGGTATTACCATACTTCTGTGTTCTGACCTCATGATAATGATGATAATATTATCAGTGATACATGCAACCAATTGTTAAGGGAAAGAAACATCAGCATCAGAATTTCAAATATTCCATATTGATTCAATAACGAGATAACAGCGATGAAACAAAGTGAGTTATTCATATAAATTGTCGTCTGAAGCGTTGTTTATAGTTTGAACTAGCTTTTATTTGTCAACAACATAAAATGTTCACTTATAGAAAGTAACAACTTCACCTTGCAATTAGGCAGTAACCGTTTTGATGTTCTTAAGTTTAGAAAGGACGTTAAATAAGATGTACAAGGTAAGTTTCCTCCATGTTGGTGTTCAAACAAAGTCGGTTTTTCAGAAAATGAAGTTGAATTTCATTGAGGTAGAGTAATTTAACTGAGCTATCATATGCATACATGAATGCTTTCATGGATCTCCACAGGCACAGACAAAAAACCAAACCCCGAAAACTGAGTTGCCGATTTGGTCTCTAGTCAAACAATGATGGACAGTTGATATACGATTCAGTTATTCGAAAAAATTACAGGATCAGGTATGGAAAGCGTCGTAAACGTGAAGCTGCTGCGCAGAAGGTGATCGCAATAGCCGTCGATATTGTTCTTGTTATAAGTTTTTATATCTAGACATTTTTTGATTTCTTATATATATATATATATATATATATATATATATATATATATATATATATATATATATATATATATATATATATGATCTGCATGTACGTGATTGGACTGGTTCACTTGAACATTTGATATATCGATAAAGAACATATAGTCATGCCATTAATAAGGTTCATATGAATAAGTGTCGAGAGTCGCAGCGCAGCACTATCTGGTATTTGATATAAAAAAACGCTCAGATTAGGCACGACGTAGTAATACCAACATACATTACCATAATATCAAGAAGGTGTACCCACTCCCGTCTTACGAGTGAAATATTTCCGGGTCAGAATCCAAGTCCTTGGTCCCATTTGCCTGAAGCGCAACTTTCACTTTTTGAGGAACTATATAAAACAACAATGCATAACAATTGCTATACACGGCTCAATAGAATTATTATGTTAGAGGTGGCATCTGTTTTTCACGAAAAATATACATTTTGTAAGTTCAGGAACGTCCCCGGTAACGTAGCAACTCTTATCTCTATCTAGCTCACAAAGCATGAATCGCGACAAGGCAAATGGGACCGTTGGCTCTGAGCTGAACGCAAGAAACCACAAATGACTGCCATGTTATGAGTATGGGAGTCGGTACACCTTTATATTAGACCTATCATAAAGTCTGTTGTTATCACCACATCGTACTTGAGGCCCGACTGAAGAGAACGAGTGGGTGTTATGTTGAGATTCCGCAGCGGTAGGAGGTCTCGAATAAGGTCCGCTTTTTGTAAGAAGCTCACAGAGTTGTCAATCAATCGGTTCCCTAAGGGTACGCCAACCCTTATTCGACGTCAGAACCAAGATAATACTTGATTCAGTACACTCATCGTTCTCTTATTTGAAACACGAGAAACTGAATAGGTTCATTAAAAACAGAAACTAGCCGTGAATCAATGTGAATTAATTTTAAGGTGAACGTGTGTTGACATGGCTCTTCACAACAGATTGGGCGGTAAGAAACAGACATTGTTAAAGGTTGTTCATAGCATCAGCTGATCTAAATGACCTGCTTGCATTTTAGTTGGTTGCCAATTCTTAATGTGAGTGACCAGCGCTTCTAGGTTGATGGAAAGTGTATTAAAATGTTCAAGTTTGACCACAATGCTCTTACTGTTACTGTGTAGTGATGTTGTAGATGATGAGGTAAGCCTACATTCCTACATACATTTCGCGTTTCTACTCCCAAAGTTACTTAAATTACTAATGAATTTGATTGGTAATTGTCCTTAATTCACATTCGGAATCACCGAATGGGTAACAGGTATAACCGTCAGTTGAGTGTTGCCATAACCATGTTTACCATCACTATTTATTTTCACTAGTTCCTAGAATAAGTATAAATAGACTTGTTGATGCCGGGCCGTGCTGCATAATCAAGAAGTATGAATGAACCAGACACCGGAACTGACTCTTTTATTATTTTCCTCTAGATAAGTAGTCTCTTATATCTCCATGAGGTAACGCATAGCAGTCGAATCAAATGAAATATTACCCAATTTTGGAGAGTTTTCACTTGGAGTAACAACAGAATGAAATTGATCACAAAAAAAGCAACAATAAAAAATATAGTATCTTGAAACAATGTCTGAAATTGATATAATATTCGTGTTCATATATACAACTATAATAATGTGTTGAACATTTTTCCTCTACCAAGCGTAACGTTTCTAGAAAAAATGGAAATTGAGCTAAATGTGAACGAAAAATACAAAAAAGAGTGGTAGCAATATATTTCAAATTTGACGTTTAATTTTTTCTTACACTTTCACGGTGGTTATGCCAGTAAACAATGTTAAGATGGGTATAAAAAAACTCAAACGTGGATAGCATTTTATGGGATGTAGATAATAAAAGGAATGATTTATCAAATATCCGTTGTATTTCACCGGTTTTTGAACCAACGACCTTTCTGCATGTATGTATATACTATATATATATATACATAGTCAGTTGCATGGTCAGCCGTTACTGGAAGGAATTCAAGAAGGCACTGACTGCCCCGGGCACAATGCCAAACAGTTTGGGCATTAGCCAGGGTTTCTGCCCGTTCTTCTTTTCTAACTTGATCTATAATCTACGACAGAGAGCAACGCCTCTGTCCGCGGTCGACAAGCCAATGCCGTCGGGAGGGATTTCACTCGACGAGAATGATTCTACACGGCATATTTCGCTAATTGCTACTCGGGGTGTTGTTATGGTGAGGCACGAGAGTACAATACGGATAAACAGGCTGTCAAAGGCTCAGAAACATGGGACGTTATAAAGCTCGTTGAATTATGTTAAGGTTTGTTTCACCGGAATTCGATTAGATACGTAACCTCAAACGACAATGTATAATGTACACTTGAGGTCACACAAAGCGGTCGATCGAAGCACATTAAATACGTCTTGAAGAAAATGTACATAACGTGCACTAAAATGAGAATCGACAATATTTAATTATATATATATATATATATATATATATATATATATATATATATATATATATATATATATATATATATATATATATATATATATATATATATATATATATATATATATATATATATATATATATATATATATATATATATATATATATATATATATATATATGTGTATGTGTGTGTGTGTGTGTGTGTGTGTGTGTACAGGGGCGTCGGAACATCTTAAAAGTTGGGGGAGGGGGCCGGGCGAGCTCAACAATTGCGACCCGCGGAGGAAGGAAGTATGGGGTGCCATATATTCAATAACATTCAAGTATTTTTCAGGACAGAAGGAAAAAATACAGAAAATACCAAGATGGGAGGGATCTCAGTTTGGAGAAGAAAATTCCATATGAGAACATTAAATGTTGTATAAAGGTCAGTTAAAACGCGAATCCTACGACCCGCGGAGGGCAAGAAGGAAAGGACCCCTTCTGGCCCCGCAGTGAATTTTTTCGAATGACTGTCTTTTTAACACGATTGAAAGTGTTTCAGATGAGATTTGGATGACGAAATTAATCGTTTTGACGAACTGGTGCCCAACTGATATTTGCCAATCATAGTTATTGTATCTGCAGGGTCATTCTGGGTCATTTTAGCGCCACGTGCTAAGATGGCACGGGCTTTTTGAGACTCAATTGTGAGCCCCAAAAACTGTTTGCGCATAGTGAAAGTGAATGCAAGTGAGGGAGGAATGAAGCTCCGCAGGAAAATTTTCAAAAATTTATCTTTTTAAATACGATTCTACGGGTTTGGGAACTACACGAAATTTCTGGAATTCATGAATTCTTTAGAGTGGTGAGGAAGCTAGTTTTGCTGAATGGCTGAACCAAGAAAATGAAACGATAAGTTGATATATCATTCGATAACAATGCTGTTCGAATAATAACATTCACTCCATTCAATAATGCATAAGTAAAATAGAATATTATTCATGGAATATTATTATTAATAGAATGTCACAGATGTGCGCCGATAGCGCCCCTTAAATTGGATGCTCCTGGCAGTCATGCTCTTTGCCCACCCCTAGAAACCAACCTCATTTGAAGTTCGACCTCATTGTCATCGTTTCGACTGTTGGAATTTCGGAAATGTACACAAATTGTAATGAATAATTTACATCTGGAAGAAGCATAGGTTGTTTGTTGATTTCTGCTAACTCATGAACTAGGTACCAGAGCTGTCATTCCGAAACAGTACACCAAATTCCTTCAAATTACATTTTTCTAAATATGGTTTAACGTGTTCCAGATTAGATCTAGATGCAAAAATCAATTTTATCCTGGGACTAAAGGTGCCCATCTGATACTTGATTTTCTATGCAATGTGAAATATGAATCTATGTACGATTTTATCCATCTATATCCATCTTTCCTTCCTCCTCTTTCTTTCTTTCCTTCTCTCCCACTTATTTTTCCTGTCCCCCCGGTTCCGATGCCAGTGTGTGAGTATATTGAACGGAATTTCTTCATGGATGCGATTCATTAAACTATGAAAGTATTTGTCATATCATAAAAATTGGCTACTCTGGGACTTGAACCCAGGAACCAAACTGTATCGAGTAGGCAATCATGATTCAAGTCGAATAATCGACACATTCAAATGACGTAAGAAATTTGAAAAACGTTATCGTGGGCTGTTTACAGGTCAACAGTTCCCAAGGTGTAACGTTTCAAATTGAATCAGAATGATGAATATGGTAGAACACATTTTATGTGACCTCGAGTGTACAATATTCTCAAATGTCTGTGCCGTTCACTGTTTCAACAATAATTACGTAAAACGTAAAATAGAACATTCTTCTCTTTAATAGTTCTCTGTATTCTCGTAATTTTCTCGAGCTTAGAAGAGGAGACATTATGCGCCAACTTATTATACCTTGAGAATGTATACCTTCTGTCTACGTTTCATACAATTGTTCTGATCGCTTGAACTAGAAGTTGTGAGAGAGTTTGAACAACTACTACTACTACAGAACTACTTTATAGAGTATATAATTATAAATATATTCATTCAGAGCCTGTCATACAATAACAGTCACTGCATTGAGCGAAACAAAATGATTGAAATAATTGGTGTCCATTATGAATTAAATGGCTATCATGAAAATAACTAGGTAAACGCAGGATGTGCGTTGTACGATGAGCGAGATGTATATATAAAGTATAATCGGAAACTCTACAAACCTTGATCATTTGAAATGAACTTCATCCGATGTCAATGAATCTAGAAAGCCGTGACTTCGACAATGCAACATTTGTCAACTAATATTTCCATCTTTCCGATGAAAAAAATACATTTATTATATTATTTTCTCCGAAACGGCTGGTCCGAATATCAAACCAAATTTGTATTCATGTATATTATTCTTGTGTTCACATTTGTGGAAAATTTGAATCATATTGAAGAGATTTGATTCTTCAATTTTTTCCGCTCAGCCAAATCTTATGGGGTTTTTAGAAACTTCTAAATGATGTTTCTCAAAAATGGTCCAACCGATTAGACCTCAAAACTATACAGTTCTAAGTTGGATAAGTTTGCATATAAAAAAAAAGTTTCATGTTGATCGGTCAAACCCTGCAACCTGTGCAGTGTTTACAAAAAAAAAAAAAAAAAAAAACGCACAGACAAAGCTCCGTAAGACTTGAGTGAAAATCTTCGCTACGCTCATCTAATAATATCATATAACAGACCAATGAGTGAAGCTATGAGAAAAAATAATTGAACATTTTTATTGAACTGTGATGATTCATTGAAGAGTATCTATGAAAACTGAATAAAACATGGAATATGAAAATGAATTCATCGAATGAGAATGATTTTCAAAATATGGTCAGATTGTTCGAATTTTTTATTCTACCATCGAATTTACTGGGAGAAACCAACATAATGTCAGGTGTTGGATTGCTCATCTGTAGGGATGTATGTTCATATGAAATTCAATGGAATGCTTTACACAATCACCTTGCCTTTGGAACTATGGAACCACTGCCATCCTATTCATGTTGTATCTAGACGTTCAATAATTGAATCTGTTGAAATTGCTGCTCTTCCAATTAGCTCCAAATTCATTGTATTGATGTTAAAAATAACAAATGAAGAGAATTGTCTTCAAAACGGCCGATTCGATTTATATGAAACTTTGGGATTATGTGTGTCATATTCTTTTGTTATATACATATTCGAAAAAGATATGTTTCCTAAATGTTCTCATCCGGATTTTACTTAGGGTTTGCATACCGAGCATTTTAATTCGTGCTTCCGTATACCTTCTACAAAGATTATTTTCATGTTGACAGAAAAAATATCTGCGCGATATGAATACGTGAATAGGTATATTTGCTTTTATGTCTCCATGCATACAAAAGTCATGAAGCGAATAATTTCAATCTACTTCAAATGCGTGTGGCAATATTCAGAAACTAGCATCTAATTCGCATCACCATATCAGCAATTAGTTGATTCTCAATATGATATGATTGGATGTGCAGCTCTGGAAAGCTGATGCTAATCCATCTGTACGATAAGTATGATCCGAAATCCAACATTTAGAAGTGTTTTGAAGAATATCCCACGATCTGTCAAATGCAGCTGAAGATATTGCCAATTAGTTGATTAGAGTCGCAGTGTTCACGTATACGTTAGTTGATACTAAAAGTTGTGTATCGGTTGTTTTCTGATGGAATAATTTGTATCAAGTCAACTATGCACAACAACAAGTGAAGAAGTGACTATATAAGTAGTCGATATCGTACGCTCTGTGTTGACCCACTAAGTTCAATTACTTCGGCTAACGGCAGTTTTGTGCAAAGCGCTTAGATTGGAGGATTCTGTTATACATCAGTATATACGTGATACTTAATTCATTTCATTCAAGTAGGGTAATAACCTCACGGTTCTGTTTGGTAACGAGTCACCACTACATGCAGTAACGATTCAAAGTTGATTGAATAATTCATACTCTAGTAATCATCTTCATCATATTATAGATTACTGGGAGGTTATTATATCAAGCAAGCTACGTTCATTATATGATTTTTAATTCCTGAAATCACATGGTTTCAAATGTCTGAAAAATCCAGATTCAATTGAAATAATCATTATTGTTCGCTATCAGTGAATAAGAGAAAAAAATTGTGTTTTGCAATTTTCAGGATAATATTCGAAACAATTCCTAGAAGAATGTGTCAAAACACTCACTTTTGATCCGAAGAAGATCTTCATTGTGAGTGTGTGTTTGTTTGTTTGTGGGCGCTCCACAGGTCGCGAAGCATAATCTATCAACATGCAACTTTTACTTCCATAATGCTTCCAGGAAGAATTGAGTGCACATATTCTCACAAATATGTATAGTTGAAATTTCGGAAATATCCATGATAATAATAAGAATATTATTGGATAATATTCCGTTATATCAAATAGAATGGCATAGTTTTCAAAATAACAACAATCACGGACATGTCTGACAAGTTTTATCAAGTCGAGTTAAATCGATTTCAATATCTATCCCAGTAGGTTCCTATCATATCTCATATGCACATCTCACTTACGCAGCATTTTTCTTCTTGAAATGTCCCACCATTCACCATCAGAAACCTATTTTATAAAAGACACTTGTCTAGATGTGCCGTCGCAACTAAAACGACATTAATAATATTGTACATCCTCCAACACTTGTTTTAGTTTTATATCACATTTCCAGAGTAAAACTGCTGTACGTGGTTGTTTGTTTTTGATTGTGCCCAGTTGATACATCACTCGTCGCCGGGGAAAACAACCCTCACAGTAATAACATCCCCAAGAGTGTTCGTGTAAGAGTTACGGGGTTGATGGGAGACGACATTTTTCATTAAGCTGTGACAGAGAGAAGAGGGTGGGATTGTGACAGGGTGGGGGGTGGAGGGATCGTGACAGCCGGATGAGCGATCGCCTAAAAGATATCTGTCAGAATCACGTGCACATACAAACTGTTTTATGACCATGTTTAGGTTAAAAAGTGAACATAATAAGCTAACTGATAGAGTTCGGAATATTTTTCTAATATTTTTATCACTGTTCATCGTGGATATTTCAATGGTGGAACTTTGGGAATGCAGACTTGAAACGCTTCAGTAGATACACTTCTACAATTACTTCATTTTTATAAAACGTTCTCAAAATGCGGGACAAGTGAAATAATGTTTCTACATGGATTGAGTTTATTATCATAAACATGGATGGACATATCAAGGGAAGAAATCAGAGAAAAATCAAAGATGTAGAAAATGAAGCTCAATGGGAAAATTTAGTTTTCCTTTTTCTCCGAACCAACGATAGAAATGTGAATCATCTCTGAAGTTATTAGTTTACTGTATACAGATGAATATGATTTCCATTCCGAAAATTATTCGTCTTCGACGATCGACATTGTGGATCTAGGGAAGTTGTTGAAATGTATATTCAAGTCAACAGTTCAACACAATATATTATGTTCATATGAATATTTTCGAAAGTATCCTGGAATATTTGAGTTCCCAGGACCTTTTCCGCGACTGTCACTCAGAATATCGTCCTGGATTTTGCTAGCTCCCAAAGACGGTCTCATGGACTGAAAAATCTTGAAGTCATTTGTAGCCCATCTCGTAAGCATGCAGTCTTGTATTTTGTTCCAACAATATTGAAAATATACAAAAAGTGGATGTGTTACCAAGATATTCAGATAATCTAGTAATTATAACTCATCACATTCCTAGTTCATTGGAGCTATCTGAGCCTCAAGATGTTATTTCGAGTGAAATTCGCGGTGTTACCCATAAGAGCTTATTGAAATTTAATCATCTACAATGATAAAAAAAATGAAAAATCTACTTTTTTTGCATTCGTATATAAAGAAAAGAGAGAAAATCAAAAAAATAATACAATTCGAAATAGTAAAACGATCCACAATTCTCATTCAAGTTAGTGAAGCATTTTTACCATCGTGAAAGTTCTATTGTCTCACCATCTTGAACTATATGTATTCCCTGGTATATCTAAATAATTTATTTTTACGCAATATGTGAAGTGCCTTGTTTATAACTCCGGTCACACATTTCGTCGTCAGTTTAGTTTCCTAGACGGTACAAAACGTCTTGGGGGTCGGGGAACACCCTGGGGAAGACAGTTTCTTCATTCTTAACCCCCTTTCCCTCTTCCTACTCCTTCACTCTCCCCAATACACCAAGCATCCGAACCACCCGCCATCTTGGTGGAGAGAGTCACGTGATCAAGCTACACAAACCACTGTTTGTTTGTTCTTCTCGATACTTTTAACCATCTGATTTATAGTCCTCGAACCCGTTCAGATCCAGCTGTTGGATTCATTTAACCATCCAATACAGTAGTACTTAGTTCATAGTTTTCTGCTTCTACGAGTTTCCGACGAACACACGGACCGCAATAACATTAGTCTGCCTCGAAGCGATAACGCGATAACGACGTGTATCGATCGATTACTCGGAACAAAACTTGAGCACGTTCCTCTTATGATTAGATTAACCGTTGAGGTGAAGTTTTTAATTATCAAAGAAGGAAAAGTTGGGAAGATCGGATAGGATTTTTTCAGGGGCAACACAACAATATAGTAGAATACAGTTTCACGCTTTTTACTTTATATTAGATATTTCAGAATAATTGTAAAGTTTTCTTCCAAATTGAAGAAAGTTGTGGATGAAAGTTTCTCGTTTGGCTGGATATCGCATCACGGAGAGAATATGAAGTTTGGCGTATTCTATTTCATTTGACTTCGCATCATGTTCAGACTCGTGTTTTAGATTTATGTGAGTGATTCTACTCATAAAACTCTGCCATAAAAAGAACGGTTCTTCTTTAATCTTCTGGTCATTGGGGAAGTGGAGAAAATGTATGTTTCTTTCCTTTTCTCTCGGGTGGAACCTGCATGGACCACTACAACGAGACCGACGTCAGCAACCTTTCTGGACAGTCGAATAAATCTTTTGTGCATCGTAAGCACACAACTTTCATCCATCAGATTTACATGATCGATAAATTTTCATCTCTGTTCAGCATCGATTCCAATTCTTTTCTCCCCGTTTCATATGGGCAACAATATCGTATATTGAATCAATATCCATTTGTGTTCATCGGACACTCCACATGAAGTATTAGGATCGATATATTCAATACGCAAATACCAAAGTTACCATTCAGAGTACCGTAACATTATGACATGGTGAGTGCTTCAAAGTTTGAATGATGCGATAGTTGAAATTTCCGAATACAGTATGTAGAATATCCCGACGTTTACTATGTCTTTCATGCTTCCAAAGATAATTGCCCTGACATATCGCCATATGCTCGACGTTTCTATGAATTAAAGTATCCATCAATATCATTTTTCATATAAAAGAGGAATTCAATAGATTATCAGATTCGGAAAATATTTTCCTTAGATAAGTCGAACCTTGATCAAGTCGTTTACTTAAAGTATTTCTTATTAAATACAGTATTTCAAAATGTGCATCATGAAAAAAATCTACCGATGTTGAGAAAAGTCATGAAGATCTGAACTGAAAGTGATTTTTTCGAACTATATAACATCCATCTGTCTTACTCTAGCTGTCGTCATTTGTCCTACGAGAAAAAACGGAGCCTAATCAATTTTCCTGTCATCATCTCTCTCTACCTGGGCACATTTCTCTTGCTATCGCTCTTTGGGCCACTCATCATGGCAACTCTGTTCACTGTTCTCAACGGTCGCTGCTTGACTCTACCAGACAGGACATATTTCGAGATCGTTCTTCCTTTTCTCAACCATTTATCGCACTCTGACCTGGCAGGAGAAATGTGGGTAAGTGAGTAAGTAGTTACGGTTGTATTGGTTCCCCTTGACTCTCGCATGATATTACGTGGTTGTTGTACCGATTTGGTTGAATAATACAGGTAGGTGATCTTTATAAAAGGAATTGAATTTTTCTGTGCACAGTCGAACAAGATCTAGTAACAATAGCAGTTGGTAAGAGGTCTATCGCGGCCAATTTAATCCAATTCAATGGGTGGAGGAGCCACCCATTCATGAGTATTGAAATGTGTATCGTATATTACATATATACTATATATATATATATATATATATATATATATATATATATATATATATATATATATATATATGTGTAAATATATATATACATATGAATATATATACATTTCAATTCTCACCATCTTGATTCCATAAAATTTACTCAACGGGTGGAGGAGCCATAAATGCTATTAGATGGTTGAAATTGTCAAACATCGACTTGCAATCAACCATAGGAATAGCTCAAGGACCCATCAAATGTTTCATGAAACTTTTGTATCTCAAATTAATTAAGACAACGCGTATCCGATTATTTCCTTACATACTGTAAGCCAACTTGAATTGCTCAAGTAAGCTATCTCCTGGTTCAAGTGCGTGATATAGACCCCTCTGATTCTTATGATAGTCTTTTGAAAGAGTCAACGTAGGTCAGATCGAATATTCATGTGACTTGATCAATCATTTCATGTGAACGCAAGTGAACACGAGGCAACCACTTCATTTTATGAAAGTAGCTTGTCTTTGTTCGTGTATGTTGTTGTTTTTTGCGGACGTTCTGCAAGATCTGGTTACCCACAGTCAGCATGAAGGACAAATTTTTCCGCACACATTATTTATATCATATTCATCTCATTTTACAACAAAATGACTGAAAAATTCAAATGACCGAAGTTAGACTCGGTTATGGGTGAAATATACGATGAATATAGGTTCTACATAACGGGTAATATCGATATATTGAGAAATTAATGCACACCATTTTATAACTTATCAGCAATCTATCCACTTGAAAATAATCTCCACCTTATATTCACTTTATATTCAACTTCAAACGTGCTTTCTTGAATATCATAAGATGGAAACTTCATAAAGTTCAGCCCACACGACACAATCAAGGAGCACTCCCTTTGCGATATTCTGATCCCTGTCACAAATCGGTATATTCTTTCTATATTTTCTCTGTACACATCTATTGTATATGATTTGTATTTGTATAAAGATAAGCATGATATATATGGAGATTAGAATTTGAAAAATCGAATTGAGCTTATGATTAGATTTTTGTTCTGAAGATTGTAGACCTATTTTGTATTCCATTAGCAAAACATTACGATCTCATCAATTAAGTTCATTAATTGGAAGTAGAACCGCTCAATTATGACTTGTATCATAAAGCACGACTGAATGATCGATTTCTTTAGCAAACTCATTATAGGAAAATCCAGTTGGCATGAAGTGACCATAATGATATATGATTTTTCTGAACTATTGAATCTCTATTTTGTCCTTACTTTTACTTTTACTTTTTCACTTTTGTCATTATGCAGTCTCTTATTGCATACTAACTCACCTACTCAAAATGGTTCATCTTACAATGATATGAAATCACAGCTCTAACAAGATGGTTCGTCAGAAATCACCACGTGCTTTCTTGTTGATATGAAAATGACGCATCCAAGTGGGACATCGTATACGAAACTGACCCATTACTCTTTACGACTTTTATTTAGAGTCTCAAAAACTTGAAGGGAAAAACGCTCCACTAAAACCGTACTTTCACTCTCCACTAGTTCCTCATTTAACTAATCAACTCTGTTTTTGGCACTGAGATTCCAACAAACTATTTGACCTCGCGCGGGTTGTGGTACGGCTGGTAGCCATTGAATGTTTAGGAGACGGGTTTATGGGGGTCGGAAGCCACGCCGCGGGGACGGTTGCCGCTTCTTTCCGCCCACCCCCCCCCCCTCCCCCCTTCCACACACACACACACACACACACACACATATATATATATCCCAATATCCCGAACATACAACCCTTAAACCCCATCTTTCTGCATCAACAATTCCCCATTGCTGGATCATAGTACCAAGTTAGCTCCATGGAATGTAATCACATCAAATCGATATCCGGTGTGAGGTTACACAATCACACGCTATCCTTAACAAGCATTTTTATTTGCGAAATACACCACGAACATTGATCAAAATGAAAGAATTTCCGGTTCAACACCAGCGTGTGGATGCAGTTCGTGCAGTCGACACCCAGAGCGCATTGTATGATGGAGAGCGTTCGTTTTTTGTTTTGTTTATTCACTGAAACTCTGTGTTGAAGTTACGGCTTATCTTGAATGTATGTTTTTCGAAATAAATTCCATCGCGTTGATTTGTTATTTCATTGTGTGAGTTGTATATGAATGTTTTTATATTTTCGTATGATTTGAATGATGATGTTACCTAAAATTATCTCTTAAAAAGTACTTTGATCAAATAAATTAAATGGATATGACAGTCCTATCTCTATCTGTATCCATGGATATGTATACACACATACATATACATACACTTCTTCCTTGTGGTAATTGAGAGATACCTCTTTAGATGATTAAAAAGAACGTTGTTCAGTATGAATATATATATATATATATATATATATATATATATATATATATATAATATATATATATATATAATATATATATATATATATATAATATATATATATATATATATATATATATATATATATATATATATATATATATATATAATATATATTTATATATATATTTATAGTTCACCTCTCGGCTTGAAACTCGATTCAAGATTCTGGTTTCGAAACGACGGAAGAATAACATAAATTTGAATAGCAAGTTCAATACATGAGGTGAGATGGACATACACTATAATATGAGTGTACCAAGAAAGTAGAAGGTGCGAACCACCCGAGTGCTATTGGTGTGGAGTAGGATGAACTGTCGATCGGAACGTGCTCCTTCCGTGTATACGAGTATGCACGAGTATATATATATATATATATATATATATATATATATATATATATATATATATATATATATATGTGTGTGTGGGTGTGTGTGTTGTATATGTGTGTGCCCAGCTTGAAATGTGATGTAGCCGCTTGTATCCCTGATAGGCTTATAGTGGATGTAGAAGCCACTTCTGAGCCGCGTTTATCTGAGTGAGTATTGTCCGTGCGTCTTGGCACAAGACCGACGTGGGATTAGCAATTTAATTACACACTAGATCAACCCATTTGGGACGTTGGCTTGCTGTTGGGCGCTGTCAGTTCGACCGGCCGAGTTGCCGGCAGAGAAATGAAGAATTACTTGGATCGAAAGTCCTGCTGTAAGTCACCAGAGTGTGCTGTCTAATGGCGTCTGTACAAATGACTGATAAACTCGTATCCACGTGGACTAGAAAGTCAAGTACTAACATGACAGAGTCACCCTCTGTGGCCTTCACGAGTGAGGCACTGATCCGAAATCTGATGTTAGGTTGGGCGAGAGTTCGAGTCTCGATATTGTTTGTAAACGATATTAATTTATAATCCGCATTCTACTAACATTCAGAACAAATTATCCAGATTTTGGTGAGGTCGTTCAGATGGCATGATCAAAACCAACAAAAATTTAGCGATATGTATGTATATGTGTCATATTGATTCGAGTTCGTGTGGACGCGTAACATTATACACAGTTGATAGTTATACATACTAGTACTTTATTGATACTCACAATACAGTGCACAAGCCAACTTCCTTGACAGTTGCTCAAGACGTTCTGTTGTTCTTGTTCCTCAGAAACTCCTTCTCGTAGAGATACCTAGATGATTCCCAGATGGCATATGGCATAGCAATGAATGACGGTAGGTGTGATGAGTATTAGACAACTATTTTACAAAACCCATCAAAATGTTTACTTTTATTGAATTTTCTCCGTTATTCCTCATCCGTTCGTAGAACAAATCACTGAAAATATGTATAATATATTTTTCATATTCAGTCAAAATTATTTTCGAACTCTAGAAAAATGTGTGTTTTTAAGTAATGTCCCTCCTGGTTATTCTTACGGAAATTTTCCCAACCTAACGATTTTTTCCGGTAAAACCGTTACACCGATTTCTATCAAAAACAGTCTCAACCTATTCTGGTGTGACGTCAATCTGTAGGAGAAGTTTCAAGCTCATCCCTAGCCTGTAAGCCGCGCATAAATTCACAAAAAAAAGAAGAACATCAAAACGAAGCCCGATTTCTCCCGGATTAAGAAATTAGAGTCTTTGCTGAGCTCATATAATATAAGTTCGGAAATATAATGAGAAGAGAAAAATCGTATAGATCTATACTCTGAAATTAACACTGTTCCCCAGAATATATGTTCAATTGTTGAACTTCATGGCCTTTTCAAAATTTGTACTGCAAATTGATACAAATCTTGTATTGAGAGGACCGTGGTTTATAATAGCGAAGACTTTTGATAATAGTTTTCAATACGGTTTTCACAATCATCAATGCGGTAGACGACCTTCTCATTTTGTAGATACCAGTATAGAAATGAATGTATTCCAAAGGAAAAAACAGATGTATAGTGAGGTCAAGGTATATACAGAAACAAACCAGGAGAGAAACAAATCTCAATCAGGGTTTTCTACCGAGAGAGGGTTTCAAGATTGCGGAAGGTTGAAATCAAATTACGGGTAATCGAACCTGGACCTCTTGTAAATTCTATTCCTAACAAGCACACGTTTCTCGAGGTCCTTAAAGCAGGATACTTACATGTGTTGAACACTTCTATTCTCTTATCTAATCAGTGTAGAGCCAACTCGTGTTTAACTATGGACGAGTTACAACAGGAAGGTTGGAATATAAACAGACGAGCGCATCGAAGATTCTATTCCAGAAACTAGGAGATTCTTAATGTTTTCATACTACCATTATTATTTCTGAGAACAACATACAGGTTAGTGGAAGTAACCAATCAACTCTGAACCTTTCTGGGCATTTGTATTATAAGTAACAGAATATATTGGTATTAACTTGAGAGAAATCGGTTTTCATGCACATTTTCTGAAAATGATTTCATCAATTTCAAAATCTTCAATAAGAATGGAATTGGGTGACATTTTCAATGTTTCAATTTTATCTGATTATAATTGAATCTAAAAAGAATATCTCCATTGATCTCACGTCTCCACTCATCTTGCATGGCGCACATGGATATTCGGTTCCTTATTTGTTGAGAAAATGAATGCAGTATAGTGTGAAAATGACAGCTAGATTTTGCTTGTTACGGATGATCAACAAGTTGCCTGTAGAAATAAGTCAGTGACTAGACTGAATAATTTCGTGATATAGGTATACATATATAGCTATTTATTGAATTCAAATGGATATCTGGCTCGTCTCACAATATTCATGTATCCCGAAGTACGTGTTATACTATTCTATACAGTGCAGTTGGCTTACAAAGAACGCATATTCGATTTTTTTGATGCTTCTTCACTATTTGGCCGCCATCAACACAATTACTTAATTATCCTCATGTCTATTCTAATCACCATCACTCGGAAGTACCGTAGCCTAAGTGTATCGAGTATCACCCAATCAGCTATCAAACCATGAAGCAGAATCAGCGAAGGTGAAAATGTGGGGGAAAGTGAAATTATATAATCTTCACGGGATTATGATGAGTTGTGATTTTTACTAATTATTGTTGTAGTTTTTTTTTCACCAGACTGCTAGCCTTAATAGGACATTACATATATATATATATATATATATATATATATATATATATATATATATATATATATATATATATATATATATAGAGAGAGAGAGAGAGAGAGAGAGAGAGAGAGAGAGAAAACGAACGATCGTATTGTCTATATGCAAATCGGTGATTTTATTATCCAGTTTTTGACGTCATCAAATATTATTGTTCTGACATTACAAAATGCTATGCATAAATCAAATCCGAATGTTTTGTTCGCTTCAATACATCATCATCAAAAAAGAGATGATGGGTTTTTGGAAGTATTTTCATTTCATTCATTTGTGTGGTAGTATGCAGAACACATTGCATGAACTATAATGATGGAGTCATCCACGCATAGTAATTATTGTCTGCCCCATTTCCCACAAGTTCAAGGGCATTTTAAATTTTCATATATTTTTAGATGTGATAACGTATCTACGAAGTGAAAGGGATATGTTTCTGGAGTAAGTGTCGTAATTAGGAGACATTCTCATCTGGAAGTAGCAGTAAACTTCACTTCATAAGTGGGTATTGCTCAAGGTAATATCATGTTCTCGTTCACAACATACACCAAACACTAGTGGTAAGAAGTTGGCTGAAAGAAGAGCACTCTTTGTGAACTCTGAACCTCATTCTTGATATTCTATTTCGAGCTGTAGGCGATAATCCACGGCCAATTGAATCACAAACGGTCTCCAACGAGAAAGCCACTGGTCGCTTGGATCAGCTATTGATAAAAACCAAACATGTCCTGACATGGTATATTTGATTCTAGATTTCCATACTTCTCAGCTCGTCTGAGAACACATATAGTGGGTTTTCCTAGTGTATAGTCATGAAAATTTACTCTCACTCTCGCAGTTGATTTTACTGCTTGTTCGTGTTTTGCCTTAAGGTGAACCTACTCGCAGAAAACATTCTCAGCGTCAACGTCTCATATAAACTATCGTATAAATTTTTTGTTCGAATATATTGTCGTGAAATCTGTTCAAGACGTTCAGAGAAGTATCCAACAAAATATACTGTCAATCCAAAATGAACGTTCACAATGATCTACTTGATATGTACGTTTCGATTCGTGTGAGGTGAATTTAATTATTGTAAATATCATGCTAACAACTCATTGTGTTTTCTAATTAGATACAAATAATCTTCCCAGAAGTGTTTTCACATAATTAAACTCGTTCGTTTTGAGTACAGCTACTGTCGACACCTGACGACATGGTAATTAATTCTTTAACTTGCACCGCTAATGCTTTGTGATCATTTATCTTTTGTACAATACTCTGGCGAAAACACTTTTCCCTCAGCTCCCCCCTGCTAACTGCTAACTATATACTAATACCGTGAAATCTAGCATGAATGAAATATTTACCTTTTAACAGCGAATCACACCCCTGTGTCGTATACATTCTACTTGTCAACAGGTAGCCAACATATGAGAGCGTGTTCTTTCTTTAAGAACAAAATAAACAAGAGAAAAGAAGAGGAAAGAACACAAAAGATTTGAGATTAGTTTATTACTGCCAATTATATTTATCTTATTTCTGTATTCTATTGTTAATAATGTCCCAACGGACCATATTAGTTTTTCTATTCTAGTTGAATTATCATGTTCTCCTGTCACTGCTTCCAGTTTGTCAGCTCGACATTTCTACCATTCAACAGGGCTTTGGTAATGTAGCTTTCCGTGAAGGCCAATTATTTTTTAGTTACGTAACTCTGAATCTCTTGTAAGAACTTCTCTCCATCCTACGAGTGTTATACTCCGTACGTCTCCATAGGTATTGTGTGTATTACACACACTCAACTATCAGATGCAAGTACTAGTCAAGTATAATCTATGAGAATATTTCAAGTTTTAATAGTATGTGAGTAATAAGTTTCATTTTTTCTAATATTTGATGGAGTTTATTTCTACGAGAACGTTAGATCGTTTACTGATTGAATTGTGAAAACTTCGGTAACCGAAGAGATGTTAAGCGAATTCCAACATCTATAATGCTTTGCTATATGTCGTCCTAGTAAATAATTGCTGATTAGAATTTCACATATTGAAAAAAAATGATTTCTGTGTTTAGATTGTCAGAAGAGATTCTTCTTTCGTGGATGCAAGCATATTCTCTTCCATTACTGATGTTTGATGATTTGTGAAAATAATATCGCCTAACAGATACTTGGCAATGTTACATAAGACTGTTGGTAATTTATTGTTTCTATTGCTTGGGTTCCAATAGCATTTTTTCCGGGATTCTCTTAGAAATACTGTCTTAGTTACTTACACCAGTTCCCTTATTGAGTTTCTGTCTCCCATCTTTTATCTCTGGTTGGAAACGGAAAATACTTTTTCAACATTTTCACCACAGACCTACAAAGAGAAAAATCGTTCACGATGCAATTATCATCACTGACAAAATCACCCCATTAACATCTTGCGGCTTAACGACCCCACCAACAGCTAGATTACATGGGAGTGTAAGAGCATGTTGCTTAACGCCCTCATCAACAGCCAAGTGATATGGAAATAAGAGTTTTCTACCTCACTACCCCACCAACTGCTAGGTTTTTTGAGGATTGGAATCTTTCCGTGGCAAGACACAGAACGTTCATTTGTTTACCTATAGCTCTTCGTGATTGATGCTTCAAAGTGACTACTTGTTTGGTTCCCATATCACTTAGTCTGTTAACATTGCGGAGCTCGATTGACATCCTCAGAAATCATCTTCAAAATTAAGCTATGAATATAAATGTAAATGCGTCGCACGCCCGTCAGATTCAGCAAAAACTCTTCATCAAATGAAGTCAAGTCGGGCCAATTGTCTGGAATCCCGCTGAATACTTTTTTTGTGAAGCATGAGTTAATGATTTTTTCTCAAGTGGTGATATCGTCCAAATCATACTTTTTATCCTGCCATAATGTAGGAACGATGATTTTTCTATCAAGTTTTCATGTTGAGAACGAGAAACTTTTTTCTCATAATTGTTTCTTCAATTCTCCAATCTCCATTTCTTGTTTCTTCATTCGTACCCTCAATGAACCCAGCCGTTGTTGAGATCTTCAAATGGCACCATTACATGAGTAATGATGATCAAGAGGGTGTGAATAGTCAAACTTTCAAGAAGAACTTCCTATACTAAGAGAATCACTTGTGAGTTTGTTGAAGCCATAAGCTTTCAACAGATCATATATTATTCTCTGAAGCTAAATATATATTTGATTAATCAATAACATTGGAGTTGCGAATATTCTCGGGAGTACTCTTGTTTGTTGTCTACATGATATGCGTTTTCATGTGTTAATATATATATATATATATATATATATATATATATATATATATATATATATATATATATATATATGCATGCTGCCAGGTAGGGTTCGATTCTCACGCCTTCATGCTTTTTTATTACTTTCTAAATATTATATAAATGCTTCTGGCTGAAACTTATTGGTCTGGAAGTTTTTTTTCAGTTCTTTCAAGTTTTCGACCGATATTGTTTAGCTACCAATATTGGAAATATTAATTTCCTCGCCCGATCCGCTCGTATCACTTGTTACGCATAGTACCAGTGCCACCCGCTAGACGGAGCTACATGCATGCTGGATTTCGCTGCTACCGAGTAGTTAATAGGTAGTTTAAGTAGCGAGCATAAGCGATAATTGCAGGCGGTGGCGAGGGGAATGGTGGTGTGATTGGGAACTCATTATTGTTCAGCCATAAGAGATATTGGAAGTATATATTTCGTATATGCTTCAACTGAGCAGATAGATTATGAACTGATTTGCTTCATATAAAGATGTCTCATGCGGATTGTGAGCTCACGAATGACTTGATTTCTGTTCATAACTGACTAAAACAGGATGAAGGCTGACCATCCTTTCATGGTTTGTATTATGCCATGAGGAGGTAATAACTGTACTAAAAACCATCTGTACAGAAAACCAACTGTCCTGAGAATACAATGGTTCTTTGTAGTCGGTAATACATGGGAGTGCACTGAATGTATAGAACAAATGTGTACGAAAAACCGTGGAGAAAAACTTCTCGAAAAAGTGTTTGAATGTGTATAACTTTTCAAAAAAAAAGTCGAATAATCATGTTTCATTTGGAGATATATAATATATTGCATTTGTTGGCAATGTTTTACCGAAATATCAAATTACAAACATGTTTTTGGAACTTGATTATTAGCTTCCTTATCGATAAATTTGTTATTGTTCTTTTTCTGAACCATTTTTTGTGAAGCTTCATTTCCGACAGTTTTTTCCAAACAATTGATTCAGCACCCTCCGTCTATATTGTCAAAACATGAAAAAATGCCAAATTCGGTGTCAGACGATTCGAATGGATCCAGTTTTGGAGAAAATTAAGAGTACTCCAATTAAAATACCAATAAAATCTATGTTTGGATTCATTTCAACGTGTGATTTGATTGAGATGCTGAAGTCGAGATCTTTGGCTCGGCTCTAACGAGACATATTAGGCCGATAAGATTAGATCGAGGAAAGGTCTGAGTGGGTGGAGAATTGAATTGAGAAGAAGAACTACGAAGAAAGTCTGGAAAAAGAGCAAGAACGATTGTGATCGATTGATTAAGAAATGCGGAGAAAGACCTGAAGAAGAATGAGTACGATCGATTAATTGATAAAACTTTATGAACATTCAAGCGACAATTCATTCTGTATTCGTATAGATTGAAAAAAAACGGCGATTAAAAGCGTCTGATGGCAGTGTACGCTTGCGCGCCACGATCTGTCAATACCCTTCTTTCGGAAGAATCAGTTTTTGTTTTGTTTCATTCTGTTGCTCACGAAAGCAGCTATGTTCAATCAATTGATTAATTTTGATGAAAACGATGTATACTGAAAGACCCATTCACAATGCAATGCTGACATAAATGCATAATATTACCATTAACGCGATAAGTGTTAGCCCTCGGAAATGATTCACAGAAATATTACGTAAAATATTTTACTTTTTTTATGCAGTTACCAATGATAACTCACCGTATCATATTCCATTCTGTACATTCATATTCAATTTCAGAGTCATCATGCCATATACATGCCATATAGGAGTGGAGAAATACAAAGCACGTTTTAGGGTCGACTGGACTTCAATATTATTCTTCACTGAAAAAATAACGAGAGAAACTTCCATATTTGTAATCCGCTGAACAAAATAAGTGGTAGCCTCTCAATCCTTGTAATGTTCTAGAAGTGAAATAGAAAAACATCTGAAAAGAACGATGAAACAAAAAATTGAGAACTATTCTCATGCAAACAAGGCGCAATTTCCACAGGTACGTGTAGAATATGTATTCACATCACAATAATCTGAATTAAATATTAATGCCCAGTATCTATAGTTCTCTCAGTTATGTATATTGCATCACCAATTTCAATTTGAAAACTCTTGAAGTTTCTGAATGAATACACTTCATACTTGGAAATGATGTTACTCCATGAAGAGAGCGTGGAGATTTTTCCACTCTGATATTGTACATATATTCTAATTGAAATAGAATAACATCTTGTATCCAGAACTTCTATGATATCATATTCCAGTTCATACGATGTTATATGAGATAGTCAATTCGTCGAATTCCATACGCTTTTTCTCGAGCAATTTTAAGGTGAACCTACACATCATTCCCAGCCAGGAAAAGTTGTTGCATAAATAATCAGACAACAGTGACAAGTCACGATACAGAATAAATAAATACGTTGATAGATGCAGAAAATGATCGAATACAACTCTAACAAATCACGTTTTGTTGAAAAAGATGTGGGAAGATCGAATGTAGCATGTGGTAGACCTACACCACATTCGTGAATCTATTACCTATACCTGACAACCAATTAGAATGTTTTTATACATTTAACGTAAATATCTGTTAGGGGCTTATTTTTTCAACGATGCTCATTTGAATGGTACGAAACATCTTCACTACAATGTGTCCGAACGGAAAATCTCGACGTTGTATTATATTTTATACCGGCGTAGATAATGTTACATTGCGTCTAGAATCCCCTTAAAGATGGCAGGGAACGTGGTCCATGGTGACAGATTGTAAGGGATGAAAGGATAGAGAATGTAAGGATTTATAAAGGTTGTCTCATCATCTTAGCTTGTACAGTATTATTTCATTGATCTTCTTTTTACCTGTAATGTCGAGAAAATACTGCTCTTAATGGTGACCCTAGAGAGGCTCGTCGTTCCATTCTGGAAGAAAAAATCAAGTTCAAGCTGAAGACGAATTTTGACTTCTTGCTTGGATTATTTCTTCCGAGATTGAATTTCATTACACAACACCTATTGATAAAACTTGATAATTCAAATTTGACTGTTTACAGAGTGTATGAACAAGATTCGACTGGCGAATAGATGAATGAAATATATTGAAATAAATATGAGAAAAATATAGGCATAGTATCTAATCCATTTGTAATATGATACAAAATGAAATGTTAACGTTAGTATTATGCCGTATATCAGTACCTATAATAATATTACACTCATATTATTATATATCATTGCATATTGAATATCACGAAATAATAAATATAAGTATTTGATGGTGATTTCAGAAACGTTTCATGATTGATTGTCGCAAACCGATAAATTTCTGCTATATGGATATTATATGAGAAGTTATTCTCAAATTAACGAAAATCTTTGTTTGATCAGTCTTGACTAGACTGTCTTAAAATATACGCCTATCAAGCTTAAGGCTATCCCCAGGAAGTGTCGTCAAGTATAGCCATGACACAAGAGTAATACCTCGGTAGGTCTGGGAGTGAAGCTGAACGGCATTCAGAAGAAGGTCCGGGTTCGAGACCCGGTCGAGGCGTATCCTTTATTATATGGCTAAAACATCCCACATATCACGTTATTGGATCGTATCAAAGAAGTTCAATGATTATATATATATATATATATATATATATATATATATATATATATATATATATATATATAAATGTTAATCAATTATCACTGTGACTCAATGTTCATGGTAGACGATCCCATAATGAGATAGGTATAAATGAATGCATGATAATGATGAGAATGGTCATTAACCAAACCCAGGGCATATATACTGGATTCGAACTCACGTAACATTTGATTTCATTTCCTCGAGCAGTGTTGGTCACTGAGTTACGAGGGCAGCTCCTTCACTTGCTTTTCATTATATTGGCTTGGGCTTGATTGTCAAATATAATATTAATTTTTGTTGTCCACATTATTGATATCGACACGTCAAATAAAAGTTGACCACAATGAACTTTCAGACGTATGATATTAATATATTGCGTTGAAAACAAAAGTTTCTTATTTCGAATACTGTCTGGAAAGTACTCAACAAGATGGAGGGGGGGGGGGGGGAATTGAGAGAGAAAGTTCTCCCTTATGTATCGGTGTTTTGCCCTTCAGGACAATTCAAAAAGAAACTCCATACACACTCGTGAAAAACAAAACTTTTATATTAATACCGAAGCTGACAAGGTATCCGTCACACAAAATAGACGAGTAACATTTTACAAGTTCGAAAATATCTAATATATCCATAATAAGTATGAACCTTCTGATAACAGAGATCTTGAAGCTATTACTCTTTTACGATTGATGGTCGTAAACAGTTTTATATATTTCAGACATCGTATAAATTATATTGAAGTTCAGAAACAAAAACGCGACCAGGAATTTCATTACTCCATGCAAAATGGAAGTATATCAAATTTGAAATATATCAAGTCGTTCAATCTGAATAACTTTCCATGTTTTTATATATTATTATTTATATTTTTTCCGTTGAGAAGATTTCTCTGAGATTTGTATATGTAGTACGGATTGTATAACAACGTGAAGAAAATATTATTACTATACTTTTGAATGGAGCAACCATGATGTCAAGGTATAAAACATGTCAGTTTGTGGAGGTTAATGCTTGAAACGAAGAGAACGTCAGGCCAACTCGGGACGTTGATTGAAGGACATGATTGGGCGCAGCGGAGTTGAAGGGGAGGGGGTCAAGGGAAGAAGAGTGGGCAGTGGGATCTGTCTTCAGAACTGAGGCATCCGCGTTAATTACTACTCCAGACCTTATTGAAAACCTCAGACCACGTCTAATTCGAGTCCAAACAAAACGGCGCTCTGTCATTATACTGAAGACACAAAAGACTCACCTCAAACTCATTCAGTGTCTCTTTTAATTTCCTCTTCTAATGGTGACCGATAGTGACATCTACAGTTTAATGCCACTAACTTTTCCTCCAGCTTGTTCACTGGAAACTAGTTTCTTGCACGGAAAAGTCAAACGTTACAAGGCGGTGCATTTTAGAATAGTCAAATCCATTATATTTTATTATTTTATAATTTCTGTCATATAAGCTAAATAATATATTATAGGTAAACGTGAAATATAATAATAACAGGAATGACAATAAATCTATCATAATGTGAGCTAAAATATGATAAGTGATGGTAAAATTAACTGATAATGATGGAGTATTTGATAATGTATTGATCAAGATGAGAAAATTGCATACGTACGGTACCAAGAATGATGACAAGATGATTAGCTGAATTCACTAACCATCAGTTCAAGAAACACGCTCTTGATATACTTTAAGATATCTGGTTGTACGAACTCATAATAGAGTGGTAATAACTTGATCATTAATTGAAGTACCGAAATGAAATTAGTATCCATGATTGATAACAAATTGGGTTACCATTAGAGTGATTAAAATTATGATAATTAGTTGGTAACTGACACCCTTGGACAGAATTTCACGTAAATGGAAGTGTATTACTGAAGATTATCATTGTTGAAGGGGGAAAAATCATCTTTGATAACCAATGGTAATCACAAGTAAATATGCTGATTATCGTTTGATTAGAATAAGCGCCAAGTGTTCAAAAAACAAATTCATGTTACGTGAAATATCGCAGTTTCAGGAAAGTTCAAAACCACAAAATTCGAATTATATCTTAATTCCATTTTGTTTGTACTGATTGATCCAAGATGCAATAATATTGTACCTTGGACTCATAAATGAATTTATACACGACAGAAAAATTACACTGTTGCACTTGCTACACTGTGGTGAACAATGAAACCTGAAGTAGCAAAATAAAGTCCGCACAAATCTCAACAATCGCGATCATTTGAAATATTACATTGTTGACTTTTTTTTAACATTCTACTGTTATTTTTGAGTGTCGAATTTGCTTTCCGATTCAACCATAGAAATATGCATATTTCCTCAGGAATTCACAGATTCACAGGAATTTGATCAATGTTGGATGTTACGTTTGGAAAGTAGATGTTCTCGCAAAGGACGACGCAGAAAAAGGAAAGGAATGAAAATAAGAAGAAGAAGTGGACGAGAAATGGTAAATGTAATACGTACACTTTTTGCAGTGTTTTTTTGAAAATATGTTGAATATGTACTTTGACCCAAATTGTTAGGTCGTTTCGTTTGCAACTGACTAACAACAAACCCGAGTACTATAAGTATTTTAGTTTCGTAGATACAATATGCTAAATACCCCGGTTCAGGAGGTTGAATTACTTTGTGTAAACAGTGTAGTGGCTTCGCTACGGGACTTGACTTCCGTCGATCTGCGTACTGCTAGACTGGATGAACCCACACACATATATATTAATATATATTAATATATATTTATATATATATATACATATACACACACATATATATATATATATATATATATATATATATATATACATATATATACATATATACATATATATACATATATATACATATATATATATATATATATATATATATATATATATATATATATATATATATACATATATATACATATATATATATATATATATATATATATATATATATATATATATATATATATATATATATACCGTGTATACATGTAAACCTGAATATAAAACGTCAAAATCTAGATATTAACTGATATAAATGGGTGAGCGAAGACTCAAATCACCGTACTCGAAAAAAATGAAACTTTTTTGTTCGCACTCCATATGTCAAACAAAACTACAAATTCAGATAACACTTTACAAGGGGGGTCATCGTCTGATTCGATTATGTTCAGTTTTGAGGCGAAATTGGTATAATGCTGAGGTGATATGATAGGTGATAATGATGATACAGATCGTTCCGAAGTATCACAAAGATCGGATCTGCCGTTATGATGAAAATAATACAACTCAATTTATGTAGATCAATCGAAGCCATTCAGAAACCTATTAGGAAATGGAGCAACAGCTACCAAATTGAATTATGGAGCGTTTAAAATTAGATGAGTGTTGAATAAAACCTGAAGGCAGTGACATAACTGTTCGGAACTCTAGGTTCATTTGAAACTTTCCACCACATTTCTTATGAATATGCTTATATCGTACAACGTATATGTTGCGCATTCCTAGTAGTTTTCAGTTCAACTATAATGTAAATACTCAGTGAAATATATCGTTACATACAAGAGCAGGATAACAACATCGGATGAAACAATTGTCCCATCAGACATTCAAACACACCCCTATAAAAAATAGTACTTACGATTACGTTCACCCGACATGGAATAGTGCCAACATGCCCTAACTAAACATTAGTACAACACTGTTAAACTGTCGTCTGTCCGTTCGTTCTTTTTAATGATGTATTGTTGGTAGTGCCGTGTCTAGTCCTCACCAGAGCCTCTTGGATGTAGCAACAACAAAACATGTTGTTGACTTTTGGCTAATTGCCACAAAACTACGAGAAAGAGGATCGATATAGTGTTTCAACTACGTATTCGCCGCCAAAGTTTACGTTCTGTATAAACCACTATGTCCGACTGACCAGAACCGCTAGAGTGTGGCAATAAAGAGAGATTTAATTCGAGTTGAATTATAAAGTGAAGTTTAATTGAAAGAATTCTTTGTTCACAAATGATTACATTGATTTCGGAACAAAAGTGTGACATTAATTGTATATAACATTGAATTTACTGAAATAATAACGATGATTAAAACGAATGACAAACACAAATGATCACCACATCGAATGTAAGCCACATACTAGTAATTGTCTGTTCTGGTACAATGAACATGCGGCTCCAGAGTCCAGGAAACTCTCCTGTAGAACAGAATGTTTAATTCTCTTCCCTGTAATATTCACTTTGCCACTCGGTCACTGTGGTGGGATAGTAGTGGGACTTCCATTGCTTACAAGCTTGCATCACAAGCTTGACAAGTTTTTCAGCTTGCATCATTGCTGACAGAAATGATTTTCATTCAACGACATTATTGACAACAATAGTCACAAAATCAATAGAATTGCTGTATAGCAATGTAATTTTTCATAACTGCTCTCTGGAATAACTGTGGACCTAAGAACAGATAGAGTTCATGATAAAGGATGTAGTTTGCTGTATATATTGTGCAGTTTGACAGTTGGCAATATATTTCACTTAGATGAATCATTCACTATAATATCAATTCTGGGGGAAAATGCTGAGAAGAATATATCCATAGGCCCTACAACTTCTTGAAGGTGATTCAGGTTATTGACTTCCTCGCTCTTTATTACTGAAAGGGCCGTAGAGCTAGGAGGAATAAAAATATCGAATACATAAATATCAGAAACGAAATATGTCACTTGAAAATTTGTTATTCAATTCAGTGAAAATATACATTTTCATGAGAGTGTAGTCAAAATCATCATATTTGAGTTTTAAGGTTTTTCAAAACTTCAAACTTCTTCTTTAATGAGCAAATGGATTTTTCAAAAACAGTTTCACATATCTATTCCGCATAATTCATGTTGGAGAACATTTTCGTAGTTAACTTGTTTTCAAGTTTTCAAAGCAGCATACGCTGCCTTATCGACTACAAATTGATCACTGACAATTCGCACATACAATTATACAAAACTGAGTCGTACGTTTGTCTACTGAAACCGTCTCCGCTATTATATACTCGAAATTGGAATATTCATCAAATATGTGGTGAAACAATAATCGAGGAGATAGATCCCAATAGATTTACTAAATCATTAGTGGGAATAATTGTTAATACTGCAATAGTTCAAACAATCGATATCGAAAAAATAATTAATAACACGATCCAATATCAATCCATTCCATGTTTGTAATCTGAAGCACATATTATAATATCTATAGTATATTCAATAACTATGATGACGAATAAGATTTTAAGTGACAAATTTCGTTCTTCCGCCTTGGTGATGAGTAGGGTATGTATTATAAAGAATGTTGAATTCACCAGTCAGGTTGTCTGTATAACTGAATGAATCCAGATGGTCAATAAATAAACCACGCCCATCGCTATTCGCTATTTGCACTGCAAGTGTGAATTAATTCATAATAAGATGGCACAATAAAATCATCTCATTATATTCATATTACACATTACACTCGCTTTATTCATGTACCGTGCTCGGTAGCTCATTGATACACAATTTACGAGCGATACTGCAGCACGGGTATTGTTAAATGAAACCCATTTACGCAAGCTGAATATTAAAGCGCGGCTTAACCTATTCACATTCGCATTAACCGTAAAAATAATTCCACTCACGTTGTTGGATTTTTATTCGATATTAATAATGCGACATTGTTCAACCCACATGTTGTGCATTGAACTTTTGAGCTTTCAAGAACTGCTAATATTATAACGGCTGATATAGAGAGAGGTGTGTGGAGAATTTTGATAAATCCTCTATAGAATTGTGTGGGGAAATATGTTCGTCAGATTACCATAGCAACTAGAAAAGTTGAGGCGAACTGAAGTTGTGATTTGTGATAACAAAACAGGTTATTATTTGTCTCAATACCAATGTTTTGATAATGTTCTTATATGTAACAAAAATGGTTTATACTTTTAATGTGTTCCGGACTTTTGGAAACTGAAAACATTTCGCTGCGGCGAAAAAGCATAGTCACAGACAGTGCAGTCCCGATGTCAAAGTTAAATCAATCGTATTTGAAATAATTGAAATTACGTGGTAAGATCGCCCTTGTGGTGCTCCGTCCAAATAATCCCACTTCATATACTATGATAGGCTATGGGCTATATGCTATGATAGCCTCAATTGGGGAACGATGATTCTGTATTAGGTTTTGATGTTATTGAATATTATATATATATATATATATATACCATAGGTGATGAGATATTCGTTGATTTAATATTAAACTGATGAAGAAATCGTTCTTTAGTTAAAACTCTTCGTTGAAAAGTGAAGAAGCATTGAGCAGTTCGACAGTTTCACCATAGCCAGTACCGTAACATATAGTTAAATCAATTTCTCTGATTGACGTTAACCAAGAGAGAACCAGAGAGAAAATATTAAATGAGTCTACTTGACGTCAAATCAAACTCGGAAACTCGGAAAACTAGTTACTTCATAAAAGTTTTCCAGTGAAGCGGGAAAATTATTCGCATCATCTTCTGGCCTTCAAATCAAATCTTCGAATTCGAGAATACTTATTTCTTCAACGAAACATCCATTGGCATCTTGATGTGGGAACTGTCCTGGAATAGATACATCAATAGATGGGAATGATAATCACAATAATAGTGCCGAGATTGTGAGATAGAAAAATCTTATTATACAAAACTGTTGTTGGACACTAGTCATAAATCAGCATAAGATATAGGAAGCACAGTCAATGCATTCGAACATTTAAGCAATTGAAGATATGAAGCACTTCATATTCATATCAAGAGATATATCCATATCTGTCGAGCATATAATATCTACAATTCGAGAATATTAACGTGTTAATATTAATGTATCAATCCATGTAATCATACACAATTCAAAGCAACGGTAGCAGTAGAAACATTCATCGCCTGATATAAAATTAATCCAATTTCAAAATAGAATATGAAGAAGAATGTTCACTATCAACATTTGATACAGCATCAACAAAAATCTATTCCATCCTTATTTTCATATCTGTATATATTATGTATACCTATATAAAAAATTGATTAAAATTGTCATATTATTATTTTCTTATTATAGAAATGACCAAATAGGATTGAACAAGTCGGAGTAAATCTGTGGCATTAGCTTTTATGACAGTCACGAAGACATTTGCGAATCTTTGGATACTCAGTAAATAAGACACAGAAATAGAGTTCAGAACTTAGTTCGAGATGTCGGTAAAGACAAAACAAAGATAAGAATTGGAAGTAAAAGGAAGAATGACAGTTGGTTGTAATAGAAAAAATTGAAGAAAAAGAAAAGAAAAAAAGTGGATGGATGTTGGTGGGTATGTGAATAGGAATGGAGAGAACAAGTCTGATAGAAATGAGAGAAACGTAGTCATGAGAATAAAGGATGGAGAAAAATCAAGATTTGGAACTAGTAGACACTGAGTAAGAAAAAGACCGACCTGAATCGGGTGTATCTCATCATAGGGCAAAACAAATTCACTTGAAACTATATATAAGTTATATAGCTTTCACTTCTCCATGCCATGGAACTGTATAGATGTTTGTAACAATCGGTCGAATAGGTTATGAGTGATTGAAAATTTAAATTCTGGAATTACTCTACAGAATTATACATCAAGAAATGAGTAGAAAATATTCCCAGTTCGAAAAATTGGCGTGCAATATTTTGAAGATAAGAATTACGTACATGTTCGACACGTTTCATTGAGATGGGGTGTGCTCCAAAACCGGTGTGCGTGGATTTTTATCACATTCCATGATAATATTCCATCCATTTTGTTACGCGAATTCTGCGTTTCTATGCATATTCCATAATGTAAAATGAGTGAACGTAAACTATTGATGGGGCTCATCAGTTTTCAAATTGATAATCATTTTCACTCATGTATTATTGAGACAAATATTATAGAGATATGTTATGGAGATAGTATTAAATATATGGGGATATCATGTTTGCCAGGTTACCACAGCATTCGAAAGTTTGAAGCGAACAAACTAACCATGAAGCTGTCTTCCGAAAACACAATTATTTTGAGACCATTGTTGTCCGCTCATTAAACAATGCGTCACATCACATGAAAGGAGCCAATATTGGAAATCGTAGTTGATAACTGAATACTAATTCACTCACAATCACAAAAGTAACAGTCGCAATGATTTTTTGTATTGCTATGTGACGTTTTATAAGCCTAACTGCTGTATAACAATATGAATCATGAAACAATTCCATATTATATAATATGTTGAAGAATATGTATATCAATACTCCAACTCTGAACTTGAATACATTTTATGATAGTCCCTATGCTGACAATATTCCCAGTTGAATAATTATGTGATGGGGATTGCTTCTTACGTGGAAATGCAGCACGCTGTTCGGCCGACTTTTGAGTACTGTGCTGCTAGTCCTCGACACGGAGAGCGGTTGCAGTAAATAAGACGCAGGAGCTAGCTAACAATGAGTGGGCGGGTCGAGCCGACGTTCCTGCTGATGGTAAAAGAAGGCTCAATGGGGCGACAAATCCAGTTTACGACAAGACAAAACCCACAGCTAAGGGTGAGGTGCAATTTTACAGAATCGATTTTTTTTTTTTTTTTTACTTTCTCATTTTGTTTTTCTTCGGGTAAAATAAGTAGCTTGGACTAGAGTGATAAGAGGGTAGTTAGGTTTAGTCTCGACTAGCGTCGGTGAAGAAAGAAAAGTAAAAAAGTACTGAGCTCATTCGCTCATTTATTTTATCTGTCTGGTTAATTTTTTGAGTAACGCTCTAAATTTTATCGGATAGAAACAATCCATTTCATAATATACCCTAAAAATAACACATTCAAACAAATTAAACGATGATAGTTTCTCTAATATTCTATATTTTAATTCTCATTGCAGCTTTGTTTCCAACGTTGACATACTGATTCAATCACATTTAGTGTGGCAATAGTTATAACAGTAGTTATAGTTAACATAACCTCCAGTGAGTTACCCTCATTCAGAATCAGCACAATAAGCTTACACTCTACACTCTGAATCAATTGTGAATGATTTAATTGTTATGAATCAACTTCTACTATTATTTCAATACTTTTTGCTCTCTCAATTTCATTATTTCATCATACTTATACTTCTAGTTATGGAGTTGAAATTGTGGTTAATTATAGCTTCTTCCGTGTGATACACATTTGTTGATATGTTACGTTCATTGTTTCAAATCAATTTGTGTTTTAAATGGACCAAGTGAAAAACGATCATCTACGATAGAACTTCTTCCATGTGAATATGACCTAATGAATAAATAAATATTTGTGTCTGTTGTATTGGCAGACCACCCATTCCGCTGGATCCAGGTCTATACATATTATTTAATTTTCCCATTTAACAGGTATAATAACTACCCAATTACTCTTTATTCGATCGATTAAAACCTTACAATAATTGATGTTAGCCATAACTGGTTAGCTTACAGAAGACTTGGAGCAATAATCACCTCATTCGACCTTAATCTCGGCTTAGTTCGCAGAGCTTAGAATCTTAGATCTCTAAAGTTCAGTCATTTTATTGTGGAGGAGCCGGTTATTAAACGATACCAACCGATCTAACGATGTCGTAACGATTTAATGGTGTCGTTAAGATAGATAATGGTTCAGAAATCTGACGATGGGAACTCGACAGCGTCGTGAATTGAAAGTGATGCGATAGACGCGAAATTTGAATAGGAAATCTGTTCCAACATGAACCATTAAATGAGCAATATCGTTTGACTTAAATCAAGGCTTTGTTATGACAATCTCGTAATAATCTTGCAGTGCCATTCAAGTTTATACATTCATATCAGATGTTTTTGTTGGATCGTTTGTTTTGCTGCAAGGGATAACTGGATGACTGGATGGGACAATATTGTGTTAAGGGAAGGTAGTTACAGAAAATCAGAGTGCTCAAGGAGAGGAGGCAAGAAACATACTAGGGAAACGCGTTATGTGTTTCCGCGTTGATGGATGAACTAATAAAAATGACATTGAATTATTTCAAAAAGTTATATGAAGTTGATGTTTCAACGGCATTCAAGCTAAAAATCAATCTTTCCATTTGGTTGGTTCATTTCGTGGACTATTTTCATGAAGGAATTATTAGATGCAATTCAATTGGATGAGCGAAGCGAAGACTCAATTTCACTTGACCCGAAAAAAATGTACATTTTTTTTTTTTTTTTTTTTTTCGCTCTACAGGTCAGACGAAAATTCGAATTCGATCGAAACTTCGCATGCCCATGTGCCATCATCTGGATTGAATCTCATCAGTTCATATAGTAGTCTAATATTACAATATAATATAATATTAAATTGCATCTAATATTTCCTCCATGAGAATAGTCTACGAAACAAACCAACCAAATGGATTGATTGATTTTTAACTTGAATGCAGTCAAAACATCAACTTGATATTACTTTTTGAAAGAATTCAATGTCATTCTTATTAGCTCATCCATCAACGCGGAAACACATAACGCGTTTTCCTAGTAATATTAGACTACTATATGAAACGTGATGACAGCTGTATACATATATACACCCTGAGACCCTCCTTTTATATTCACTAGGCAAACGCAGGATGTGCGTTGTACGATGAGCGAGATGTCTATATAAAGTATAATCGAAAACTCTACAAACCTTGATCATTTGAAATGAACTTCATCCGATGACAATGAATCTAGAAAGCCGTGACTTCGACAATGCAACATTTTTCAACTAATATTTCTATCTTTCCGGTGAATAAAATACATTTATTATATTATTTTCTCCAAAACGGCTGGTCCGAATATCAAACCAAATTTTTATTCATGTATATTATTCTTGTGTTCACATTTGTGGAAAATTTGAATCGTATTGGAGAGATTTTTTTTTCAAATTTTTTCCGCCCAGCCAAATCTTATGGGGTTTTTAGAAACTTCTGAATGATGTTTCTCAAAAATGGTCCAACCGATTAGACCTCAAAACTATACAGTTCTAAGTTGGATAAGTTTGCATATAAAAAAAAAGTTTCATGTCGATCGGTCAAACCCTGCGACCTGTGCAGTGTTTACAAACAAACAAAAAAAAACAAAAAAAAAACGCACAGACAAAGCTCCGTAAGACTTGAGTGAAAATCTTCGCTACGCTCATCTAATTACTCATCCTCAATAATTTCTCAGATAATAAAGAAGGCCTTGTTTTTATCGTTCTCCATTAATTGTGAAAATTTGAAATTTTCCGAAAGTCATTTTTGTTACGAAAATCCTTCTCTGGCTTATTCTTATGGGTAATTTGAAAATTGGGAAAATAGTTCTCGCAGAAGTAGTGCAACCGATTGCGTATAAAAACTGATGAGATTCAAACCGGATGATGATGCATGGGCATGCCAAGTTTCAATCGAATTTGAATTTTTGTCTGATCTGTAGAGCGCGAAAAAAAAAAAAAAAAACATGTACATTTTTTTCGGGTCGAGTGAAATTGAGTCTTCGCTTCGCTCATCCAATAAGCTGACGGCCAAAAACTCAAAAACAAATGTCGATACTGGTATCTTCAAGTTTTAAATTACGACTTCACGAGAAAAGCTTATGTAAAATAATAGTTTCTTCTCAACTATAATAGATAATGATCTTACTCACAATGTACTTTTGACTTTTCGTACTTTTGTCATTGCTTTTGTCGGGGCCCTTATTCTATAACTAGGAGAACGCCTTATATGCGTTGTGAGATGAGCTTAGAATTATGGAAATGTAGAATTAAGAACATTTTGTCAGCTCAATGTACATATACAGGCCATGGATCACTTCAAAGGTTTAAGAACTGCGGCTGTCTGTTGGTATATAAACCTTGGTTTCCAAACAATTATACCAGTGCCTTCTTCATATCGATCACAGATTTTAAACGTTTTAATTTATTGGTGACACTTGTTGCTCACATTTAATAGTTTCTCAATTGCTTTCTTGATTGCTTTCATTGATGTGTAAAAAAGTACATTAAAAATGCGTTTTCTTCGTTATTTCACATCCGATTGTTCCATAAGTCGCTTAAAATGTGTTTGATAGTTCTTCCCACATTCAGTATAAATTTGAGAGCTTTTGAAAAAAAAAATATTTCAAGTATCTCTCCCCCGGCCTATTCTTATGGGGAATTTCCATACTTTCCAATTTTTTTCTGGAAAAACAGTCCGAACGATTTTTCTGAAAAACAATCCCAACCTATTCTGGTATAACACCAATTTGTAAAAAAAGTTTCGAGTTGATTGAAACTTTTTCCTGACCTGTATGCCGCGTACAAAATTACAAAAAAAAAAAAAAAAAAAAAAAAAAAAAGCCCAAAATTTTTCGGTATATGGAATGAAAATCTTCGCTACGCTCATCTAACAATAAACGAAACGAATGCGTGACGAAAGTGTCAGAGCTCATATGATGTACCATTTTAAAGTATACGAAATAGTTTGGAGAAATCGAAGATGGCCTGATTTCGTTTCGATTTAGAGTTATAGAATAACCCTCCAGTTGAGTACAATTTGGTTTTTTCATCGTCGAATGAATAATCATGGAAGTCTAGCTCATTGGAAGATTTTGATTTTCATTCCCAGAAGTATGAATGGGCATTGATACTTTGTTATGAAATGAAAAAATTGAATCGAATAGGATGGAAAATGTTATTGTAATTCTCATTCTCATTTTTGATATAGATTTTTTACTTTTTAGGGGGTGGATTTGTCATATTTTCCTGTTTTTTCACTTGCGATGGTTCTTCTGATAATTTCTAGCGGTGAGGATAATAATTTTTTTCATATTCATGTGAGAAATCATATCAATTTAAATACGGTAATACATTTCAATGGAACCTCTTCGGCCATTCTAATGACTCGTCATTAGGGACTGGTGTAATGTATGTGATGTCGCCTGGGAACTTGAAAATATTATATAATATTATTCACTGAGTGCACTTTTTGGTGTTGAATTTTCTACTCGGAATATTTGTGGACAAATCTTCATACGAATTGATTATTTTGAACTCACCAGATTGAAAATTATTCAGAACACAGAAACTGCATTCAACATTAAAATGGTGGTCGCCAAACCAATGTGAATATCAGGCCTTTACGAATATTTTGACTGAATTGTATTTCGTTGTCTGGGTCATAATGACTGTCGAAACTGAATCCACGCTGCATAAATAGAAGCAAATATAGCCACTGAATTATCAACTATAACAAATATTGATAACAAAAATCCCAAACTCACTTACAGAACATTAGATTTAATGATATTGGAGTACAAAATCATGTCGGGTGTTCAATATCTGGCTGTGATAAAAAATGGATGAAAAAATACTAAGAATCATCCATAATGAATGTTAAATAATATTCACAAACATCGCAAGCAAAAAAGCAGGCAAATATGCCACATCCACCTCTTGAAAAGTGGAAACACTACATCCAAAATGGAATGAAAAATTATAATGACTTTTTCCATTTCATTTAAATCAATTTTTATATTCCATAACAGAAGTAGCAATACCTATTTACACTCACCGAAATTTGAATTCCAAATTTTTAATGAGCGTTTCAATACGAATGGAATTTCGTATGGATTTGAGAGTATTTTACAATGTCACGGATTTGAAAGACATCACAACCCAGAAACTAGATTTGAATTTCGTTCATCAATCAGAAAAATAAACGTCGGAACCATAGTCGCGTTCCAGAATGAGGCGCTTAGCTAGCGCTAGATTAGCATTGTCGAAATGGCGTTCCAATTTCTAGCGGCTAATTGCGCTAGAATCTAGCAAATCGTTCCAGAATCTAGCCTGCTAAGTCCGCTGACATAGCTCATCTAGCGGTGAAAAAGGTTGCTAACTTGCTAGATCAGCCATAATTTAAAGCGCAAATGCAAAGATCATGGGGTCGCTTGATATGGTCGAGCTGCAGATTGAGTATGATAATGAAATAATGACAATAACTGTGGAGAAAGTACTGCAGAACAATTAAATAATGGGGAGTTTGAATATTTTAATATAATGAGTAAATAATTGTAGGAACAAATTCGACGTTGTGGTTATAGGAGATGACCAAAAAGTTATTGAAAATATTCAATTCTATTGCCAAAGGGTGAAAACTTCGTAATCCTCTTCTGATCCACTGGAGGAGGAATCAGAAGAAATGCCTGCATTTAATACAAATGCTGCAGCTCCCAATACGATTTGATCTTCCGCCATGACTTTGACAGCTGTTTGACAGCTAGTTGCAAAAGATGCTCGTGGTCGTTCCAGAATCACAAGCTAGCTGATCTAGCCGTGACGTATGCTGGGCCAAACTAGCGCTAGCAAAGCGCTTGATTCTGGCACGCCACTCATTCGTGTGCAGTGCTCGATATTATATGTATTGGATAGTATTTCTGTTATTATCAACGTGAACCTAGATAATTCATTTGCGTGAGAAATGAATCCTATTTTTTCAGGAAAAAATGTGATTAACATAACATTTAGAGAACTGAGCTCGAAAGATTTCATGATCTGCATGGAGTCTTATACTCCAAGCATGCAGATGCCGACACCACTTGAATGGATTTGATAATTTTCAGAAAAATTGTGAATATTAACCTTCACTATCACACACAAACATATATATATATATATATATATATATATATATATATATATATATATATATATATATCTGATACACTCCAAACAGATGTCTCATTTATCTTATAACGCATAATGCTGCGTTTTCTTATTATGATTAATTTTGTGAGATAATTCAATTACTACGACGCGTAAGATTATATAATTCTTGCTTAAAACATTGATTATCACAATTAATAAGCAAGCTCTCCCTCGGGGTGGTTAACGACGAACGTCCTCTCAATTTTCTTCGTAATCATTATCTTTTGTCCGCATATACAACCCCTCCAAAGACCATGCAATCTCTCGCTTTATGATCGGAAACTGCCAACAGCAGCACCGCTACCGGACAGCGGCGGGCTCATTAACTAAGACGGTTCATATGGAAAACAGGGGTTGATTTATGCGAGAAGCGACGATGTTTAATGAATGGTTGTTTGACAGCGTCTTAGCTGTGACTGGAATCTGCGAACTACAGCTCTATCTACACTTGAGATCCTGAGGCAAAGACGGGATATTCTTGATGCGATTAGTGGTGGAATATGCATTTTGATACGTCATTATATATAATCGTGCATACTTAATTATGAATACATTAGGGGAGATAATTGATTATAGTTGGTTGAATGAAACGACCATCCTGTGTGGAGTACTGGGATATATTCTAGTCATTCAAATTTGAGGATTATAGCTTTACAATTTAGTTGTGTCAAGTGCTCATAGTTTAGCTTGAGCTACATGTAGGCCTAATCGTTTAATATTTTTCAGTGAACTTAATTGTACAAATGTTCTCCAAAATTGAAGGTGACAAGATAGGATCGTTTGGTTGAAATACCAAACGAACCAACTGTTAATAGTATAACCATAAGTTCGTGGATAATGAAAACTTCGATAATTCTTTATGAGAAATTGAATCAATATGATCTTCTTATTCATCTACAGTGCTCTTCATGACAGTTCAGACAAAGGAGTAGAGAATATATATATATATATATATATATATATATATATATATATATATATATATATATATATACGTATCCAATGACTGTGCTATTGAGATTGCTGAACGAAGAATGAAAACCAAGAGTTCAAAGTAGGAAAATTATTAATAATAATGTATTCGAGAGAGTAGTGAAATAACAATGAAACGATCAACTCAATATGAGTTGATCGTATCAACCAATCATTGTTATCAGAATGAAATTATACCGGAAACTTCAGATTTCCAGAAATTCGCGATTCATTGATGTGTAGCCTAGCTAAAATGTGTGAATTAGAATAGTCCTACAACATGAAATAATAAGGGAAAAAACACAGCGATAGAATAGAAATAATGAAATGAAATGAAGAAATCAATGCTTGAGGTTGTGAGAATGATGTCAAAATCCTCGAAGGGCGCGTTAATTATTGTCATATAATAATTTGTCAACAATAAAATTTTACAGTGCCAGGTACTTGTGAACCGTGCCTCGAGTACCTATACCACTATCCTTATTACGGCACCATGGTGCCTCAATATTTCATATTTTATCCATTAAGATCATTTCTACCATTTCTATCATCAGTAATTACTCGATAAAGATGTGATTTTTCTCATAAAAGTGATACTTTACGAATACGTTTTCTGTGATTGAATCAAAAAAATAGGAAAGTATGAAACGGTATGTGATCAGCATCATTTGTACATCGAGTGATCGGAGCGAAACATTTCAATTCGTTGAATACAAAATAATTCATCTAAAAAGAAATGGATGAATACAAGATTTTTTTTTCTGTAGTAGTTGTCAACGCTTCATTGTCCCAACTGAATATTAAATTGAATTTCCTCTAGAGTATTCACCATTCATGGTTCAACATAATATTCTTTGACGTTTTATTAAAATTGAGAAATCAAATTCATTCATCAAGAGAAACATTCTTCTGTTCACATCAGACAAACAGATTACCTCAACAATTCCTTGAGGCTTTAATTGGCATCAATGACCTAGATGTTGAGTTCATCTAGTTGATAATTGATATGTACAAGTATCTTGGAGTAACACTCAGACTAACAAATACTAAACTGAGAACACGAAAGTGAGTACAACCAAGTATGTGGTATGGCTGAGTAGGCCTATTTATAGTATTTTAATCGAATATGTACACATATTCGATTCGACACACACTCTGAATGTTGTCGCATCATCCATATATCCCTTGAATATATAACCGCTCAATCATAATGTACTTGGGAAAACGAGAATATTCATTTTATTCTCCATTTTTGTTCGCGACCCACGGGTCAAACGCCCCAATTTCAATAAAACCTGGCATACACATGCACATCATCCAACTCAATACTGTATTGCTTTGAGGCTCTTCTATAGATGTTTCAGCTTCATAACTTCTATCCGAGAGAAGTAAAATGAGAAACCATATTTTCTTGGAATAAATGCACATAACCACGAAATTCAGGCACGAGAATATTCACTCAATTCCAAAGTTTCAAACAAATTTGAGCTTCCATTTTGAAAAAAGTTGGCCCAATGATTTTCATAATGATTGTAGGCTTCTGAAGCTATATTGAGAGGAGAGATGCGTTAAACCAATCTGAACGTAAAATGATTGGAAATGAAGTAGAAATAGTTTTAAAATGAGAACTGTGATAGTAGAAATTTATGTAGAATAGTGATAGTTCTGGAATCAAAGTGTGTAGGCCTATATGCCCTATAGCTTTCCATTAAACTCCATATTAATATGCTTATGTTGCTCCGTCTACAACGCATTTGCTGTGTTTTCCTAGGGAACTAACAATGTAATTAACAACAAAACACAGTTATGAGTTGAATTACATTCAGAGCATTGAGGGGGCGCTGTCGTGACTTCTGTCATGATTCAATTAGAGTTCAACTCTGTTGTCTGGATACATGCACGAACAAATCCTCACTACAAGATTATCAAGTCGTGTGATTTATGTGCGATAATTGGGTTATTTTATCGAGTGCAAACTACTGATCAAATAACATTGGAATAGCACACATATTTCAGTTTGTATTTGTATATCATTTCCGTTCAATCTTTTTGACTCACAATTTACTTTCAGATGTCAGTTCGGATGTCTGAAAATTTGTATTTTCATTACTCTACTTATTCATATATTTTTCCAAATGTAGATATTCCATGTAACTAACAATCACTATCAAATAACATAAAATAACATCACCAAATAAGACTAAGGAGACGGAGAAAAATTGAGAGAGAGAGAGGAGAGAGAGAGAGAGAGAGAGGAGAGAAAAAGAGGGAAAATAGAGAGAGTGCCAAAGAGAGAGATATAGAGGAATATAGATGAGAGAGAGCGAGAGAGAAAGAGATATGAGAAAGAGAGAAAATGGAGAGCAAAAGGAAAGAGAGGGAGAGAGAGAGAGAGAGAGAGAGAGGAGAAGAGAGAGAGAGAAATATATATGTGTGAGAGACAGCCAGAGAGAAATAGAAAGAGCGATAAAGTAGAAGAGAGATGGAAAGAGGATGTGTGTGTAGATGCATTGAAAGCTGGTTTGGCGAGGAGCGGCATTCATCACGTCAATGGCAGACTTCTGTCGACGTGGGATTTGAATTTGATATAAAAAGGAATATATCGATTGGCTCACTTTACTTTGACGTTTACCTGTTATACTGACAGTCGCCAGCAGTTGATTGCTTCTGTTTGATTTACGGAAACCGTCGAGAGGAACAAAAACGGTCACAATTACGTTTTAACAAGAAAATACTATTTCAACGGAGAAGTTTGAATTCTCCCTTATTTTCCATGCGAAACTTAATATTGGGCTCCACTTCCGACTTGGAGAAGATCTTCATCTTGTTTTATTATTCTCATAAATTTATTTGAAAGTTTCACAAAATATTTTCTGACCTACCATTGTATCGCAAAATATGCAGTTGCGTGCTTGCTGCATGTGACCGGAAAATGAGCGGGTGAGACCTCGATTCGCTCACCAGCACAATCATTCTTGACGAAATTAAAGTATTTCGTGGTTTCCCTCTGTAGCCTAGTCAAATACTGGAATGGTTCCTGTGAAAGTCTTGTGAAAGTATTTTACATATGAGAATATAAATTACTGTACTTGTATATATATGAATGAATCAGAGGACCGTGTAACATGGATTCTCTTAGAATTCTGAGATGTGCGAGCTTTCTGTCTGCTCGTAAATCCATACCACCAACATATCGAGAGAAATATTGCTTTTGTATCTGTATTCCTGTTGTTTGTTAAGGATACTGAGGATATATGATTGATTTCTCAGTACGAGTACGAGACTTACTGCTATGAATGCAACTTCGTCTTTCAAAAGCGATTGTACCTTGAAAAGACGCGAGATTATGTAGCTACTGAAGGCTTTATATCATTCAGTTGGTAGAGTACCTACTTTTTCAAGAGATACACTGAATGTTCACAATCTTACGTAGAAAAATGTGAAAATATTGAATCACTCAAAACAAATTCTCTTCAATACAAGCTTTTCAAATTAATTGAGTCAGTTAGTTCTTATGAAATCAATCAATTTTTGTGTAATTGAAACGTGAATGAAAAAAAATATGGTGAATAAAAATAACTTTGGCCAGATTGAATTCAAATCATCTCATGTTATATTTCCGAACAGGGTGATTTGATAGAGGAAGTACCTCGAATGCGCTACATTAGTAGTTTCATGAATTCAAGTTCAGTTTGTTAATCTAAGTGAACCGTAATCAACAAGACTGTGAAGTAAACAGCTGCTATTGATAATGAAAATGTATCTAGCAGTATTCAGTCTAACAAATATTTGTTACTGAATCAAGTGAATTATTATGTACTGACTTATGAAAGTGAGTCAATTCTGAATAATCATAATTGAATAGAACTGGTTTTTGCTGCGCTTTTCGATAAATGAATCGTTCTAATTGACGTGTTCTTAATTACTTCTTGATGATTGTCACTAGCACAAATCACATTTTTTTGCATACTGTCATCATTTCCAACGTCTATTCGATATTCAATCTCAAAAAGCTCCGTGTAATAAGCATGAACGGGAGCATTTGAATATTGGAGCAGATTTGGATAAAATTTGAATGAGGATTTGAATTTGAATGAAGAAATTTCCCTGTCAATCCATTATTATTCTACTATCAATTCAAAACTTTCTGCTTCGCGCTATATATGAACCATCAATATACTCATTTACATATTCTGTGTGGTCGCCAACAGCGCAGTCTTGATGTCAAAGTTCATATTCCTTATTAAAAATTGTTGATGTATAATCGTTGATATTTGGTGAAAATACCACCTCGAACTCTCAAACAACCGAGAGGTACCACTTCAATACGATCTCACTAATTTGACCATGGTGTTACTTGGAAACAGTTATACAAATCAAGATTTCGAGGTTAATTTCAAATACGTATATTTTATTAATTCCTTTCACATATTTGAACCTCCATCGTTTTCAATATTCCGTGTCTTCGGCCAATCATTGTGGAGGGCAGTTATTCTGCTGACAGTGAGAATTTGTCATCAAATTTCAATAGTTGTGTTCGATAACGAGAATGTATATCAATCTAAAAATGTGAATCGTTACACGCGATATTTATCTTGATATTTATGTGTTTATAGATTATAAAATCTACTGAAAATGTGAACAGGTAGGAATTTAATATGCTACATATATATATGAAATAAAACCTCATATTCACAGATTAATGTTCGTCATATCTGATTGAATTACATTTACTTTCTTGAATGGAGAGATACTTCATATTTTGAAGTGTTAGTTCAAACAATGAGGAGAAGCTGATTGATTTTGAAAATCTGTTGTTCAAAATTACTGATACAAACTGTTCGTTTATATGATTCATATCAGGAACTGATTGTTCAAATACACAATTGACAATTTCTTCTCTGGCAAGGAATTAAACGACTATGAGAAGTAGGAAAAATGAATGATGCATTGAACATACAGTGTGAACATTCTATATTGTTCAGCAAAACGAACTTAAATGGGTTACAAATGATATGTGATCATGAATCAAAACTGTTGATTTACATCAGATGAAAGCAGCATTTTGTAACACACTTTCCGATCTAATTTCAATGCAGATGAGCGTTTTCATATTGTGTAATATATTCTTCTGTTCGTATTGTTTCTGGCTATTTGTTCTTATTCTCCGTACAGTTAAGTCACTTGTAATGAGAATTGAACATTTTCTTGACATCACAAATAGAGTGGAAAACAAAAATCGCAATTTTCTTATCCGTATCCTAAATACTCTTTATAGTTTGATAGAAATAATGAAATATACTTTTCATTTCTTTTGATTCGTATAGGATACATCATGATTGTTATATCACCATAGCAACTAGGAAATTGAGGGACTATCAAACCAGAACTGACATTTCGATTGAAGAACTCAATTTCTGTCACAAAGTTTATCATTCATCACAAACATGTGTGAGATCACTTGGAAGAACGCAACAGACAAGTTCAAACTAGTCAGTTTGAACGTTTCTCAGATGATTCATCTCATATATAATAATGTATAATAATCTAGTTTGAAAAATAACTATCACGAGAAGAAATTGAGAGAAATGAATTTCACCGCATACCATGTCATGGTCAGGGCAACTTGACACCTAACACATTGTCATACTCGATGTCAAAGATTGTCTCGGCTGCATCTCCAGAGCGTCATTGATTCCAATCGTGTTTTCGAAACAAACGGTGACATAATGAAATTCCTTACAAGAAGGCATCGATCTCGACGCGACGTACTTGAGTCAGTTCTCAGTCAAACACTGTTTCATTCCACTTAGTGGATCTCTACAATACCATGGTTCAGTTATTCAATTACACTATTCCATCAAATAGCGAAAACCGATCATAGAAAGATAGTATACTCACATTTAATGAATATCACAAGATTTTAAAAACAGTTAATACTGATGAAAATAAACATATATATTTTACAAGTCTTCAGCCAGGTATGTTGATACTGATATATGTATATACATATATATATATATATATATATATATATATATATATATATATATATATATATATATATATATATATATATATATATATATATATTCATGCACTTATATCAAATACATTTTGAGATCAGATTACAAAAAATCTTGCAAAAATGGAACCTTGCAATAAAAATTTGAAATACGTCAATAAGTACGTCTAGATGAGGCTTTGAGTCTTGTTTAGAAATCTCAATGAGACGGACAGATGTGGCAACGCGTATACCAAGTTTTCACAAGTAAAACTGAATATACAGAATACAGAATACTGAATACTGAATATTATCTCATCTCGATTTTCAATCAAATATATATTGCTCATTCAGTCATTTCATTCGTAGCTCCGTAAAACTGATCAATGCACTACATGTACGGTTCATGCTCATTCAATACTACATTGAAGGAGCACACATGTCCATGAAATGGTTTGTAATACACTTTATTATTTTCCGGATACCATTCTATTTCGAATTTTCAATTCTATCCGTTGAAATGACTACTATTCTCAACAATGGAACATTTTTCTTCCTATCAACCGTGTTAGTCTCGATCGTGCTTATTTGAAAGCTACGTGGATGTACAATGCACATGCGATGCGATTTCCTATTGAGTTCATTTTCAATTTTCAACGTTCTTCCTTTGATAGTTTTTAATGTTGATTCTATGGGATTGAGTATGACATAAATACTAAAGAGAAGCTTCACTATTTTGAGAAAATTATATAGAGCTCAAGTAGTAACGTCAAATTGAAAAAAAAGTAGGATTAATAATATTAAAACTGCATTCTGAGAATATACTCCAAGTTGAATTGAAGTTCGAAGTGAAGTTATTAATTTTCACAACATTAATCATGAAATATAACTGAAAGATCGGAAAAAACAAGATTGTAATTACATATGACCTATTTTTTCTTAACAAGTTCTTGTACTTGTAGCAACTTCATTCAAATACTGAGAAAGATCTCCTTCTCGAGTGCAATATGAAATCAAAACGCAATGCTCTATTTTCACATAGCTAGTTATTGCGATATTAATAACGTGGACTTTCAGATAATATTTCACACACACAAGAGTAGCTATGAAGTATAAATTCATCAGGCTCTCATGAAATCTGAATGTAAATATAAATTGAACATTCAATATAATAAGTTACATGATAATGATCAACCATCGATGTGAAAATAATTCCAATGTTTCATATAATTAAACAACGGCTTCAGATGTCATCCGAACAGTTCCACATCATATTCATCAATCCTTATATCAGAACAATATCTTAGTATCGAGAGTTCCACATGTCAATATAGAAGTGGTGAAACATATTATTTTGATCCATATTCCACTTTGATCATATTTGTATGGTTTATGCATGGTTTGGCATTTTTTAATGTTTAATCCGAGTTGAGAACGATTCTTCTTTCCACTTCTTGATAGGATCAAGCTTGTGTTCGTTCATTCATGAATTATATAGCCTTAATCATCCGATCAATCATTCTCAACTATTGACAGATTATTGTGTGTCGCTTAGGGCAGCCATTGCTATCGATAAAAACGCCTAGAATGTATATATATATATATATATATATATATATATATATATATATATATATATATATATATATATATATATATATATATATATATATATATATATATATATATATATATATACGAATATATTTATTTTCAAATATCCATATATGTGTGTATTTGAAACATATTCCACATATTAATATTGACACATTTCACTAATTCCGTGTTCAAGAGAAATATGCATGGATATTTACATGAAAATCATCAAATTTCGATCAAATTACAAATTCTTCCTAATTCAACGTTGCATCCGTAACCACTTGATTCCTGAAATACAATTCTCTCTCATTGAACTCTTTCATTGAGTCTCGGTTTTTTCATTTTCCCGCCCCGAGACGTGGTACCGGATCTGGCACACGGAGTTATTCCACATTCTCTCCTCGTCGCCTCAACGACGTGACCCGGTGCAATGCATTCGAAATATTCAAATCTAGATGACATTTCAGGAGGTTCAATGCATATGTTACCCCATAGACGTAATACCTAGATATATTGTGGACATGCTGCAATGCTATTTGTCGTACGAAGGCCAAGAACGGAGCTTCTATTTCAACCATTCGTGGATTTTTATTACGTATAACATTTTTATGCGAGTTCATCACAAGCGACGTGAACTCGTCAAATGTCTCCTCCGAAGACGTTTGATTCTTGTCAAATCTTAGAACTCGAGTTGATCTCCGGACGGAAACATCATCTGTAATGATTGAAAACTTTGACTACGCAAAAATATGATGAAGTTAACATCAGTTGAAATGTAGAACTACCATTGGGAAGGATTTCATTCATTTTTACATAACTGAAAATAAAGTTGACAGTCATGTGGTGTGAGACATTCACCGTCGCAATCTCAGTATTATATATATATATATATATATATATATATATATATATATATATATATATATATATATATATATATATATATATATATATATATATATATATATATATATATATGTGTATTCATTTTTATCACAATTTTTCCGGTACTACTTGTGTTAGTCATCATTTAATCCATTGAAAACTCACCCAACATTTATTATCTAGGTTCTGATCAAACTAGACATATTGAACTACTCATTGCATTGGTAGTTTACAACTCAACAAGATTCATCTTTTGATAATATTAAAAAATATGATGATCATCCAAAAAATTAGATACAATCGTTGAGTTGTGGTTCGGTGACAATGAAAGTAAGGCGCGCCACGTTGTTAAATAGCCAATAGAGCGAACAGCTTACAAGACTGCTGAACGCAGCCCGCAGAGCAGCAGTCGCGCAAGCACCGGCCGGTATTGCAGCGGGGTCACGCCAGTACAAGCAGGCATGGCACCACCACCCATAGTCACTGCAGACGCCCTGAACGAACATAGGCGGATGAATCCATAGACAAATAGACGTTGAAAAGTTGTTCCGATCGTGTTCTTGACGCTATCATTACAATGAACTGGGAAAACGCAGTACATACGTTGTGACATGAGCTTGTAGAAGTAGAAAAATCCAGATTGGAAATTATTCTATCAGTCACACCAATTCTTCAGACCTCAGATAACTCCAGCCGTCTGAAAACTGTACCTGTCACCTGTTGATATGCAACTCGTTGTTATTTGTTCTTTCATCACTCTTTCGAGTCCAATATTCAACGAATAATGCTTTTAATGCGTGTTTTCTATATTTCTTATCCGATTGATGCAATAATGTGTATGATTGTATTTTCTTATTCAATATAATATCGAGAGTTCCTGGTGAAAAAATCGAAATATGTCTTATTTGGGTCATCTCGTAGGGAAAGTATACATTGTAAGAAATATATCTGATGAAACTGTCGAGTTGTGTGACTGTTTCTCAACCTTTTCTTGTGTGACAATATCGAGGAAAAAGATTCAAGAAGATTGGTTGCTTGGTCTGACCTCTATGTCGCGTACAAAAAAAAAAAATGATAAGGATGACCAATTTTTACGGTATCTTGAGCGTCAGTATGCAGTCCCAGATTGGAGAAATTAATGTGTGGAAGATACAGACCTGAAATTGAGTGGGGATGAACCGTTCCTACTCAGTTCACTAGCGTGGCAGTACACAGTTCCAAATTCAAGTGACAGTGTATACAGTCGTTGAACCTTAGTGCCAGTGAAGAATCCCCGCTCAAAGCACCTGCATGGCAGTGTTTATTTCCAAATTCAAATGGCAGTATATCAGAGTATAACTCAGTAAGTGTTTGTAAGTGAGTAAGTGTTGTAGCATTAGTGTCGCAGTATAAAGTTCCCACTTACAGTACTTTAGGGGCAGTGTAGAGTTTCTGAAATTGAGTAGCAGGGTGTACAGTTCATGCTTGAGCAACTGCGTGTATTTTTGGATTCGAGTGATAATATTATGGAGTATAACAGAGTTATTTAAAGTTCTGTGTCAGTAGTGTGGTATTATACAGCCCCTACTCATATCACTTCGACGGCACGCCACAGTACCTGTACTTGAGAGGAAGTATACAGTCCATACTTAGTGCACCTGTGTGGCAGTAAACAGTCCTTCAACTTGGAAGAAAATGTAATATTGATGATTCGAAACATCTGATATGCGGAGAAAGTTGAAGTAAACAAGACAAGTAACAAACAGTGGGACATTCAAAGAGACACTAACTAGAGTACCTCAGCCAGACAAGACGGGGACAACGAGAGTGACTCAGAGAAGAACCAAGGTACATCCCGGGGGGTTAGATGTGTGCTGGAGTTTCAGTCCATTCAACCAAATCCCATGCATACTTCAAGAACGCAGCATATAAGTTGTAAGATGAGCGAGATATTTGAAACAAAATCCTGAAATTATCAAATATTGTCCTCCATTTTTGTTGACCGTAATAGGACAATATAGATCAGTGAAGTTCGGTATTACCAAGCTATCCAAGAATAAATGGATGAAATTAATTCATACTTGCATCAAAAAGATGAGAAAATCGTCTACCAACATGAAAGAAACAGATAGCACATTTTTCTGCATAAATACATTTTCTACGTGATTTTTTCACTCATAATTACGAGATTTAGATACAAGAGATATTTCCACCTCAATAGTGTTAAAATTTGTTATAGTTATATCAAGATTAAATTGTAATTACTGTAGTTTGCACGGTTATTTTGTTCGTATGAAGTCATTTTCTTTCTTGAATTCGAGTCAAACATCTCACCAAATTCCATATCCTCATCTTTGTACAAAAAAACTAATATTCATATTCCGTTCATATTGTTCTTTACATTCCCTCATCATATAGTCTATATTGTGTTTACTTCCTACTATGACGTAAACAAACATCAAAGTATAATAAAACATAAAAGTCTTTTATAACTTGACATAATATTTTTTCCATCTGCTTGATGTTCATCTGATATAATAGGGGATTCAAGTAACTCCCTTTATTTCAGACAGAAAGTAACAAAAAAGTGAAGTCTTATTTAATATCAAACTCAATGTCTCTGTGGTGGGTACAAGACGGCCGGTGAATGAAGTAAACGGCTGATATATCTTTTCTGAATATATTGTCATTTGTTTAGATTTTACGATTGAGCTAGTTCTACAGTATTAATTCTACCGCTTATTAAAAAATAACATCATCAGGTTGGAATGTTTCCGTTATATCAGGCTTGTCGTTTTCATGTTACTTTCTGAGAATAATTACACTCGTATGCTCAAGTATAGGCCTATCAATCTACTTGAACATGAAATCTGGATCCTCACCTAATGAACCACTTACAGTGACGTGCTATACATTGCTAGGTACAAGATAATCGTACTTATAATGGTTATTATTAACAATTGAAATATATATATATATATATATATATATATATATATATATATATATATATATATATATATATATATATATATATATAGTTACAATGAGAATCTCATGGTCTCTTTTGGACTGAATTGAATGTACACATTCATCAGCTCACCCTAGATAATGAAAATATGAAAAAGAGATGCTATGAGGACTGCGGAAGCCTTTTTGCCAAGCAAGTCTCCCTATTCCCAAGTTCATTACTTATTCCAATGACTAATTCACAGTCTAAAATTGAATATATTGATAATGCATTATTATTTGCATGTGAATAACGAATGATCCAGCCAATAGATAGCGATGACGGTCATCTCTCGTACCAATAGCGGTAACTATGATCTCGCAGAACAAAATTACTGTATGGCCACTCTATTTCAGAAAACATAGGCTCTCTAGCCCACCTGATAAGGAAGAATAGTATTCGGCATCCATAATAATGGAAATACACGATGAGGAGACATTTTTACAACGTTCTTAAACATCACCCGGTCAATGCACTTGGCTCTCGAAACTATTTTTGGTAAAGGACGGTATTTCAAGTGACATTCGCGGTGAGGGGGCATGGTTACTATACTAATCAAATATTGTTGGTCGAATGCATTTTCTCGAATTCAACTTAAATTACCACAAAGTCATATATTATAATGTTGAACTCTGAATTTGATAGGATTTTGCACGAGGGGTATTTAGTCTGGTTTTATCGAATCCTATAAGTGGGGTTTTCATGTTATATTTCGAAAAGCGATAATATTCCCGAACGCTTTCGAGCAGGTGGGTGAGGAGACTATAGGGTGACCACAGAACAAAATACATTTGGAAATGAATATACACTGTCTCTTTGTATTGAAATATCATTCTGCTTCAGTATACATGAATCAACATATTGATAAATAGTTTTAATGAACTTCTCCTAGCCTTTTCATATCAGAAGATGTTTCTGTTCAGATTGGAATAGGATGTTTAGAAAGTTCACCTGCAATCTGTTGAAATCATCAGTATAGAAACCATGAAATTTAATAAATAATATCTGCTGGAAGTAACCATGAACGATGGGTTAATTCAAACTAGAATGAATTATTCTCACTTTATCCACACTCCCCTCTGAGCCTACACCATATAATACATCTTCCGACCACTAGAAGGCGACAGGAGTACTGGTGTGTACGCACTTATTTTGATTTCTTACAAGACTTCGTTGCAGCCTAAGGGAAGAGTGTAACAATCTAGTAAGAAACATTTCCATCATCGGTTTATGGAAACAAAAACTTGCTGTCTCATAACCCATGATTAAAAAAGTCAAAATAATATTCGAAATCAGAGGAAGTAGTGGCACGCCATTGGCAGTGATGTTACCCAGTCTTGCCTAACGTATTCATCGCTGGATTGAGGATTGTGATTGTATATCGACAAGTCCACTCGTCGCACATTCTCGAGATCGAAAGATGTAGAAATTGCAGACCTAGCCGAGGGGAATGGAATTGATGTGCGGTCAGTTTACAGTCTTTTTTTTGCCAGGAGCATGCATAGATTTTCGTCTCAGTATTCATTCTCGTTTATGGCCAGAAACAACCAAGATATCTTCAGTTATGAAAATCGACATCTTCATATTTAAACGATGTTTTTGAATTGATATCAATAATGAATTAGTAAGACCGTTTAAAAGTAGATCTTTTGTTTTTTTACAAGACTTAGTTGCAGCCTCGTCACAAAATATGAATACTTATAAGTAAGAATAGACTAAAAGCCAATACCTTAAAACCCATATCCAACTTGTCGTGTGCATATGTCACTGTCCGTAATTATGATCCGTAATTATTCGTAATAATTACGAAACTACGTTTCGTAGACCATATTGTATTCATGAATGTTTGCAAAGTTCAACTACAAACTGACAAATGGATCAGTATAATAATCATGATCTTTAACAACGGATATCTGCTGGAAGTATTATTTTGAGCGCAGTCGGTTTTAAAACGCTTAACACTTGAAACGAAATATTTCGAAACCTCTGAAAAAAAATTTGATGATAACCCAGAGGAGAAGATTGGGAGAGAGTATTCTATTAGAATGAATTAAAATTTCAACGGAATTCAAACATTAGAAAGCTACTGATCAATCCACAGCTTCAGAATGATCAAATGATCAATAATCAATAATTGAAATGTTATTAAAAAAATAGAAGAGTGAAACCAATTAATCTTTACACGATCTAAAAACTAAAGGATGAAGTAGAACAGGAAGGTCGTGTCACAGTGGTTTTAAAATCGAGGTGTGCCGATAGCTTTCCATTACATTGCACGTGCATAGGTCTATAACGCCCATCTCACAATGCTCACTCTGCGTTTTCTTAGTGACTTAAACATCTTGACTAAAAGTCAGCTTAACTGAATATCGAGCTAACCACAAACTCCTATATTTATGCAACGTGAAGCATTAATAAACAGGCTGCTACATTTTAACGCGACGTTCGCGAACCTCCAACTACAATCATCCACGTGTCATTCATTTATCAGCTATGCAGGTTTAATTACTGAAACTAATCACAAGATCGAACGACATAGTGGCAATATTCAAGGGCGCATGCTCCACATTGCTTTACACACGAGTATTAATGTCTCGGGGTAACGAGTATCGTGGGAACTAATTAGAAGAAAAGCGTGGATAAGCGTGGTTGTAATTGCATGTTCAATTGTTGAATAATTCAAGTTGCTCTGGTATTACTTGCAAGATGATAATTATATTGAGCATTGCTGTAATTATTATCATAATACGAGATTAAAGTGGAACTCGATACGTAGTATTCTGATAGAATGTTAATATGTATTAGGATTCGAATAGAAGTCATCGTTATACGAAATGGATATCCATTTATGGTTATCAACTGCGCATGTATTGATGAGAAGGGTATATAGGCAAAATGATGTAGTATTATTAGGATGATGGTTTGGTTTTTGAGGTACCGGAAAGAATAGTGAGAAGGAAGCTGTAATTGCGTATTTTGTAAAAGCTATTCCTGCATTTGCATAAGCTATAGAGGAGAACCACTAAAAATCCCTGTAAAAAAGATGAGTGGCGGCAATCGATCCCGAGCCCGATCTACTTTCACTTTTTGGTCACAATGAGCAAATCAATTATGTTTTAGTACATTTCGATATGTTTAGAGAGAATACGAACCTCGAATATATGAGGGGTGGGTGCGAGTAAATTCACCTTCCATCGGCGTACCTGTAAAAGATTAATACGATCCACTCTGTCTGTATTCATGTTTATCACGTCAATGGTCTTCACGTTATTGACTACTACTTACTGACGAACTGTATATCTCAATTTATTTTCATTCCTCCATAGTTAATATTTTCTAAATTGTTGTCAGCGTGCAAATGGACTTTTTCTGGTAATCAATAATGTGTACTAGACTTGTACCGTTCAAATACCACTGCCAATAATACATCATATAGCCCCAAATTCATTTTAGCGATCAGGGAAAAAACTCTCAAGACCGTTTTTCTTCAGATTTGAAGGCACTTAGCTTAACTGGATTTCGTTTCCTGAAAAAAATCTGGTTAGTCTTCGAGCACACCAAATGGATGGCTATAGCGTGTCGTCACATCCATTATGAGGTCGATAAATATAAGCCCGAAACACAACTCACGTACATTCGGTGATATATCGTGGTACGCATACAGTAGCGATCACATAAAGCGGTTGATGAAGCTACATTCAAATGTATTCTGAAGAAAATATACTCATATTATGCGCATTAAAACTTTTGTATTCTTTCATTTACATCAAAACTTGATACAAAATCATTGTTCCCCAATTGATGATATGGATGAAAGTGGAATCTTATGAACGGGCACGCAAAGGTGATCCCACCACGCCATTTTCGATATTTCAATTTAAAAAACATCAAATTTGACACCAGGACTGCCCCGTCTGTTACCATACTTTTTCGCCGCAGGTAAAAGTCTTTCAGTTTCCAGAAATCCGGAACCTATATTATGAGTATGTACCGTTTTTGCGATATATCTGAACATTCCCAGCATTGGTATTGAGAGTTAACCGAACATATCAATTCTGATATAATCCACTTTGAAAATTAGGTTCATAACATGTTTAGTGACGAGACCATTTCTTACTATTGGAACAACCGCGAGGTGGCTCTTCCAAAGCATCTTTCCGATTGTATCAAGATCACGATATTGATAATCAAACATCATCATTGCACTGAACTAACTGGAATAAGTAGAGACCCTACTTCGATGAATCCATTACACTAAACTTAGTTTCAATTTAAAAAGAGAAGAAGATCGTATTTAGATGTCCCTCCAAATCCTACCGTGATATCATTTGCCTTATTTGTGAAACTATGATTTCATGTCAGATTTCAGGTGAAATAGAGGTCGTCTTTGGATAATGTTGACATTATTCGGAGGGTAAGAACAGAAATTGAGTTGTCTCTTCCCATTCCTCCCCCTCTCCGCCCACAGATTATCAACATGAATTGGTAGATCGATGCAATGGAATTTATCGCTCTGTTGATTCAACAATTGCGTATTCTTTATGGTACATACCTTGGTATACCTTTCACTTACCTACAACTCCGATTAAAACCGTGAAAATCCACGAATATTATATGATCAGTACAGACAATATCCAGGAAGTTCAATCATATATATATATATATATATATATATATATATATATATATATATATATATATATATATATATATATATATATATATATATATATATATATATATATATATATACCGGTACATGCACAATAGATCGAAATATTATGGCATCTTATATGGCTTCATGATCACGATGTAAAGTTTGATTAGCTGAGCTCGTCGAGCTGTATGGGTTTGGTTCTATTACATGTGATTACATTAGTTTGATATGTTATCTCGTTTGTCTGCAACTAGCCAGACCGCATTCAACTAACTGTTATCGCTATAATCTTATATATATATATATTCAACCATCAATTATCTATATCATCTGCAATATATTCAACTATCAAACTATAATATAAGAAATTACTTGGTATTATTAGTACTAGGTAGAAGTTGTATATTCTACCACTAACTACTGCCATACATTTATATGAAAACCTAACCGAAATATCTTTCTCACGTCGATGAAATAATGTACACACATGATGATTCATTCTCATTATTGATTATCTTTCGATTTATTTTTTTCTTCCAGTTTCTGAGTTCGCCCTCGTGGATGCCTGTTGGAACAATACTACATCCGCAAACGTGAATTGAGCAAAAATGAATTCTGTGCTACAAGTTTTACATTGTTATAAAAGATAGCAATGAAACCAATTCATCCATCCATGATTTTCCACTCATTAGATGAGCGTAGCGAAGATTTTAATTCCATATACCAAAAAATTTTGGGCTTGGTTTTTATGTTTTTTTTTTTTTTTTTTTTTTTTTTTTTTTTTTTTTTTTTTTTGTGTGTAATTTTGTACGCGGCATACAGGTCAGGAAAAAGTTTCAATCAACTCGAAACTATTTTTACAGATTGGTGTTATACCAGAATAGGTTGGGATTGTTTTTCAGAAAAATCGGTCAAACGGATTTTCCGGAAAAAAATCGGAAAGTATGGAAATTCCCCATAAGAATAGGCCAGGGGAGAAATACTTGGAATTTTATTTTTTTCAAAAGCTCTCAAATTTATACTGAGAGTGGGAAGAACTATCATACACATTTTAAGCGACTTATGGAACAATCGGATGTGAAATAACGAAGAAAACGCATTTTTAATGTACTTTTTTACACATCAATGAAAGCAATTAAGAAAGCAATTAAGAAACTATTAAATGTGAGCAACAAGTGTCACCAATAAATTAAAACGTTTAAAATCTGTGATGGATATGAAGAAGGCACTGGTATAATTGTTTGGAAACCAAGGTCCATATACCAACAGACAGCCGCGGTTTTTAAACCTTTGAAGTGATCCATGGCCTGTATATGTACATTGAGCCGACCAAATATTCTTAATTCTACATTTCCATACTTCTAAGCTCATCTCACAACGCATATAAGGCGTTTTCCTAGTTATATATAATCGACATGTATGGAGAGAGTTTGTGGAGAGAGTGGAACTGGAGAAAGTTGAGTGTGACGAGGAGGTGTTGTGACTAGCGAATACACACACAACACACATCGTGTGTGATTTTTCAAAGATTGAACTCTCTAACTCGATCATTGTTGGATATTGGGTGGGATTTTGTTCATATATAATCGTGGGAGAGCTGTGGGAGATAGGGTCAGTAGAGATGGATCCACGACGTGATAACCATGGTGCATCAAACGATAGCCGACTTCTGAAATAGGTGGAACGTATCTCTTCCCCTCAACCATCATCACACACGCGATTGTATTATCGAGAATCTTCGAGTATGTAAAGAACCCTCGCGTATCAAGAGAATGTTCGGTGGTTCAATTCCCAGATAAGGTGGTATTTCACACATGTACATATATATATATATATATATATATATATATATATATATATATATATATATATATATATATATATATATATATATAATGATTGAACTTCTTGGATACGATCCAATCTCGAGATATGTGGGATATTATAGCCATCTCATGAAAGATACGCCTCGACCAGGACTAGAACCCGGGATCTTCTGATTGCCGGTCAGTTGCTCTCTCACTGTACTACCGAGATATTACTCTTATGTCATGGCTATACTTAGAGTAACGACAATACCTGGGGCTAACCCTATATAGGGGTTACATTCACGCAAGTTGTAGTGATTATTAGATGAGCGTAGCGAAGATTTTCATTCCATATACCGAAAAATTTTGGGCTTGGTTTTTATGTTTGTTTTTTTTTTTTTTTTTTTTTTTTTTTTTGTGTGTAATTTTGTACGCGGCATACAGGTCAGGAAAAAGTTTCAATCAACTCGAAACTTTTTTTACAAATTGGTGTTATACCAGAATAGGTTGGGATTGTTTTTCAGAAAAATCGGTCGGACGGTTTTTCCGGAAAAAAATTGGAAAGTATGGAAATTCCCCATAAGAATAGACCGGGGGAGAAGTAGGCCTACTTGGAATTTTTTTTTTTTCAAAAGCACTCAAATTTATACTGTTTATGGGAAGAACTATCATACACATTTTAAGCGACTTATGGAACAATCGGATGTGAAATAACGAAGAAAACGCATTTTTAATGTACTTTTTTACACATCAATGAAAGCAATTAAGAAAGCAATTAAGAAACTATTGAATGTGAGCAACAAGTGTCACCAATAAATTAAAACGTTTAAAATCTGTGATGGATATGAAGAAGGCACTGGTATAATTGTTTGGAAATCAAGGTTTATATACCAACAGACAGCCGCAGTTCTTAAACCTTTGAAGTGATCCACGGCCTATATATGTACATTGAGCTGACCAAATGTTCTTAATTCTACATTTCCATACTTCTAAGCTCATCTCACAACGCATATAAGGCGTTTTCCTAGTACGTCACTACAGGTCCTTGTGTACGCTATTCTACCTTCTCCTATCCCGGTCGAAGCGTATCTTTTTTGACATGGCTATATGTTCAAATATATATATATATATATATATATATATATATATATATATATATATATATATATATATATATATATATATATATATATATATATATATATGGTATATATATATATATTCATATATACGATATATTTAATGTGTTTTTTTATTTATTTTTTCATCTCTCCATCACTGAAAGAGAATTTCCATATGCATCATTCTACTTGTATTCAAAATTCACAATGTCTGACCCACTTGAATGTAACATCAACTTCATGATATTGAATGGAATTAAAATTGTGACCATTCATATTTATATTTTCAAAACAATTTCTCGGAACTCTTGGAGACAAACAGAATCGAAAAATAATTCACAATGACACACCTAGTGGAACTGTTGCAAGACATTATACTCAGAAAACTCAAGATATCGTGTTATGTAGTGGCTATCCTGGATCTCCAATAATTCATATCAGTATATAATCGAATCAAAGATGCAGAATGATATTTTTCTTCCGTTTGTATCAGATAGAAACATTCTATATTATGTTTGATAGGTTCGATTCGTGTATTGTGCAGAGCAGTATGAGCATTTATTTATGGAAAACAGTATGTTTGCTATCTGTGATCTTTGTAATTGATGACAGACAAACAGTGAAGAAATGTAGTATTTTTTGACATATGATTTCACGTTGGGAATAAATTCCATGAGATCACGCTTCTAAAGCCCGTATTACACTGGGAATGAATAGCCCGAATGGGTTGGTTGCAATTGATGCGCGCAAGCGCAGAAGACTCATCTCTATTCGGCTGTTTGAATAGAGTCCAATTGACTCATTTGGAAATAGTTCTATATTGTCGGGTTGCATCCACTGAATAGAGCCCACGTGATCCAACTCGCCCAATAGGAAACTGTAAGTATAATTTGGGCATTCCCGCCAAATAGCGAACAGCTGATTCCAATGTGAATAATATTAGTTGGGTTAGGAATTTGCCTGTCATTAGAATTATTTGAAATCATTCGTGGTCATGAAATAGTATCTACCCATGCTTATGTTATTGATGCAGCCAGTGCATATATTATAAAATGATTTGACATTTGACAATGTCACCGAAGCTAATGGCTAATGCCCTAAGTAGAGGAGACTAGAGCATTGACTAGGATTAGTTATGGGCCTAGGGCCTAGCTATGGACCTATATAACCATTACAACGTAGAGTAGAACTATATCACTCAGGCCAACCTTTGGCCTAGACGATAGAGCAGTAGTCACTGGACGTAGGCCCATGGTTGGAAGTCAAAAGCATCAATTCAGTATATTTTTATTTGCATTTTCATGTCAAACTTTGCCGTGATTTCATGATCTTAATTGTAAATCGTGCCTGGAAGGCCGTGCCTGAGAAGGCTGTGAACCATTCAATCAGCCCGGCCAAATGGTTGTGTGTAATAGCTCAATTGCCTGGTTGGACTGACCTTGAGGAATGAATTGATTGCATTCAATTGCAACCATTCCCAGTGTAATACGGGCTTTACTCTGACAGGATTTGAATCAAATGAACACTCGTGCTAAGCCTTGGATTATTGCTTTCGTATCGATGGATACGCAACTGGTGCTAATTCTGATGCAGACTCTCTCCAAATCTAAGAAACTTGAGCGTGAATTAGATCATTCGGTTTCGCGTGGTGAGTGAAGTTCATTCATATTGTGAAACGTATTGTTGTTATTGTTATGTTGTATTATTATCTACTTGATTGTGTTGTTTACTACTTCTACCGACTGGTACGAGGTATGTTTTACAAGCTGCCATTTCAGCACAAAACAAGCACATTTCAAAAATTCATGATGGAACAATATTTCAGAGGTGGGGGAGGAAGGGGGGGCTGACCATCAAGTTGCTCTTCCTTCACATTGTGATTTGAATAGTTCAGAAACGGTAGCAACATGGAACAACTTCTCTTCAGTACACTTTGGCAAAGTTATGAAAAGTAAATATTTCAAATATGGGGCCATTTTCTCAGCATCAACTTACCTCCTTCCCACATTGGAATCAATATAACAAAAAATGGTGGCAGGAAAAAAGGAATGTTTCGCACTATAATTCAGCACAAAACGAGCACATTTTGATAACCAAGGAGAAAGTGTCAAATTCAAAAGTCAAATGTGGGGTAGTCAAGTTGATGCAGCTGCCACGACCGCATTCTTCCTAACGACTGTTGGTGTCATAATCCCATCCCCAAAAAATCATCCAACCCGTATATATTTCGAATATGGGGCCATTCACTCAGTATTAACTCGCCTCCTCCCCAAAATAAAATCAGAATAACAAAAAAAGGTGGCAGAAAATAACGAATGTTTCGCAATATAATTCAGCACAAAACAAGCTCATTTTAATACCTGAAGAGAAAGTGTGAAAATCAAATGTCAAATGTGGGGGAGACAAGTTGATGCAGCTGCCACGACCGCATTGTTCCCACTATCCTTCTCAGGTGTTGATGTCATCATCCCATTATCTACGGTTGCCAATTGATCCGTTATCGTTACCATTATAGTATGTCGTTGAATTCAATGTACATAGACAACGCTGAAAAATCGTAATTGTGTCAAGAAATTTGCTCTACATAATAAATCAATACAATGGCGCCTCCACCAAGATTGCTCATGTGACTATAGCATGATGGTTGGTAATTTTAATAGTAATTTCGTCATGTAATTTCTCCAATTATGTAGATTACGAAAGAACTATTCGGATCAAAAATAGTTTCAGCCGTACTTTTACCAAATTCAAACCAGAGACGACAATAATGTGTTTGGTTTGGTCGTCGAGCTGATATAAACTGTAAGGAAAGCCTTCATAAACCCACTCAGCAATATAGTTGAATAACATTCTGTACTCTTGCTTCTCAGGTGTATACAGGTATGAGAAGTTTTCTCCTTAATTAGAAAACCGACCAATAGGCGTTCCCTTGTTAACTTACACCCTCCAACTTTCAGAAAATCCCAAGTCGTTAAGCATGAACACGGAGTATCCTCCGTAAATTAATGGCCTGATATGATTGTAGTCTATTATGGAAATATCCTGATTATAAAGTCGTAGAAAACTTCAAGTCCGATATTCATAGCAATGAAAAAAATGAAAACATTTCAAAAAATACAATGAATATTTTTTGAAAAACACCTAGAATATATATTATTTATGTTTTCTCTACGTTTCACTATGAGTGGACATGTCAATCTCGAGTGTTTCTTCTTAAATGAAGAGAGAACTTAAAATGCGATGAAAGTGTTATTAGAAAAATTGTAAACACTTGACATAGCTCACCGTAGCTAATCTAACTTTGCGCGGTTACCATACCTATGCTAAAACATGGACGACTTTAGAGGGAGGGCTAGGATTTTCGGCCAACAACAATGAGCATACAGAAGAACTGGACATTTTCCATGATCTCCCCTAGTAAACTCCTTTCCTCACACTTCTCATTTTATTCTCCTCGAACAAATTTCATATAATTCCGTGTCCTGACCTATATATATTACGTATTCGTTCACACCCTCAATCATTTTTCTCTTCCCAATTTTCAGAAAATGTTCAAACAAAAATGTTCATGCCATTGGGACAATATGTTTTTCTCATGTTCAGGGCTCTACCTACGGTGATTATAGGTAATGCATTTGGCCAAAAATGACGTCATGAACCAAACCAATCATTAATAATACAGTTGAAGATTTGATATAATGTTCCGATTTCTACACATTTCATTTTTTCGCAAAATGTCCAACGAATAGGTAGTTATACTGTTAACCTGACGGTCTACGGTTTATTATTCTTGCCGTTCATTTCATTTCCTACAACAGATAATTAAACCTATTGCAGTAACAACACAGGCCCTAATCATCTATCTTAATATATTTCGAGTGCACGTGTTTTCTTTATTATTCTGAAAGCAGGATGGGCGAGCTCTGCATATGAATTGTTTTTATTTATCTTTTACCTCTGTGTTCACTTTGCATAATGCCAGCACATGTATGTGATGTCATAACCGAAAACAACTCTGCAGTAACACCGCACTGGAAATATTAAAGGGAATTAGTAGACTCTAATAACCACATTGTTGTGGCGTGCGAAGTTCACCTTCACCTACGTGTTGATACGCACAAAGATAAACTCGTCTTGAAGCGTTTAAAGCTGCTTGAGCGTTTAAAGCCAGCCGTGAAGTGCCAACTGTCTATATCATGTTGACCTTGCCACTAAAATAGTGATCCCCCTCTCAACTCCCACCACCCCTCACCACCTTTCAAGCTAATTTACATTCCACATCCAACCTTCATTATCCTGAATGTGCTACATGCAGAAGTTACATGCATATTTTTCGTGTCGCGTGACCCAACGACCAATGAAAACGAGTGGAATGTTAACTATCCCAAGCAGAATTCCATTAACAAATTGTCTTCCTATATGATTCAGAGGCTATAAGCTTAATGTGTATAGAATTGTTCAACTGCAGTGGTCTCCTTAGTTTGTATCTTCAGATGTACCAAAGGATTACATAAGCTATAATGTACCGCGTTCAAACATAAGAGAGAGAGAGAGAGAGAGAGAGAGTGAGAGAGAAAGAGGTTAGAGGGAGATAGACAAAGAGAGAAGAGAGCGGTAAGGAGACATTGCGTATATAATATATAGCTATTGTTAGAGATTGTGCTATTTAGCAAATATGACGAAACTTTGGGTGGTATTAAACTCACGCATATCATAGGCCAAAGGGTAAAAGGCGTGAGGGAGCATAATTCTAGAGATAGCGATAATGTGCGTTTACTATTATGACGCGCTATTAGCGAGTAGCTAATAAACCCATGTGGTTCAGAGTAATGAGATATCATGTAGAAATTCTTCATTAAATCAAACATTAATAATCCCTCAGCTTCCAACTGTAATTACCTGGGAGTATGGGGAGGGGGATGAGTGCAGAAGATTGTTAGTGGGGAGGAACGCCGTAAAAGCACACAGTCGCGTCATTTATGTACATTTAGTGGGTATAAGCTTCACTACCATTTTCGTCTGTGTTTCATTAATAAAAGCCACTGTTGATGTTTAAGTTGTAAAGATTGTATAAGTTCTCTGTATGAATTAGTTTCAGACAAACCAAATCAGGGCTCTTCTTCCAAAAACAAGTTATCTTCATCTATGTTACCGTCACGTTCATTTATATTGAATTCAATTTTGATTTTTGATAGTATCTTCTCGTAATCTGTATAACCTCGAACTAGTCGGAGCAAGGTGGAAGAGAAATGTTTGTATTATCGTTTCAATTTCTGGTCTAAGAAAGTAGTTGATTATAACATGTAATCCCAAAACTATTACATTTTGATTTCGTGCTGTGATTGTGGGTAGCATTTACTACTCTAACACAGCTTACGCTCGAAGCCACATAATAAAAAGCAAGTCAATCCCCATTATTAGTCGCGTCATTAAGTGTGACGTGGTAGATAGGTTATCTAAAGGTTTACTTTAGGTCACGAGATCATGTCTCTCTCTTTCTCTCTCTCTCTCTTTCTCTATCACGCTCTCTCTCTCTCTCTCTAACGCGAGGAGCCGGGGGCCAATAAATAAGACGAGTGTAATGAGGTTTTCCGGGCGAAGATCTCCAGGGCAATCGCTTTCCTGCATCCCTGTTCCACAAGCCTAGACTGTCACACCAATACCTACCCCTCTCTCCTTCTCTCTCACCCCTTAAGTGATCCCACAGAGAGAGAGAGAGAGAGAGAGAGAGGGAGAGAGACAGAGAGATAAATTCCCTAGGGTGGGTAAGTAATTTCTGAAGCAATGTCTTTTTTCCTTGAAGACATAGTCCAAAAAGCTCTTTCTACTTTAGAAAACGGTTTATATTTTTCATATATAATAAGATTATATAAGATCAATGGTTGGAAATGTGTTTCTTGCAGTTCAAGATTTACTCTACCGTCCATTATTTGTATGATATTGTGTTATTTTTCGACTATAACAATATGAAAATATACGAAGAGATATCTTTTGGAAGCAGAATCAAGTTTTTGTCAAAATTCGGAAACGTATCGTGGTTGAAATGATAAAAAAATCTCCCGAAGGAAGAATTAATTTTATTAGGATATATATTACACGACTTTAGTAGCCGACCCATTTCACTTCTGAACTTCGTTCATGGCTCGTTCTTAGATGAATAATTCAATTACTACTGAGAATCCAACTCACTTTGGAAGTCAAATCTTGATTACGAACTTAATTGGTCCTCGTATATACCGTCGACTAAGAACTGTGAACCAACTCTTCGAAATATGAACGACGACATCCGGCCAGATCACTGGGCTACCCGACAAAACAAACTTACAGCAGCTCAAATATAAGGTAAGGTCGGTAGTAGGTCGATTAGATGTATAACCTAGACATTAGTCAATATATCTTCGGAAAAGATTGTTCAGCCGAGTTCAAGAAACTCTGAAAGTTAATCGTGAAGTTTGGATAACGAAGAGAGTCAAGTAATTTGGGAGTGAACTGCGACGACCGCATTGGAAAAGGTTAAATGTATGCACAGCAGGTAGCGCCTCGGGCGTAAGTAATTGATGTTGATTTTTAAGGAACTGTTCAACTGCGCCGCTCCTTAGGATATGGTACTTAACACTATTTTGTATTGATCCCTGACCAATCGGTAACTTCAAACGTGTTCCAACGTCGTCTCAATTGCTTGTGAGTGCAGGTTTTGAATAAATATAAGTTTCTTCACCCACATTTTCAAATTATCATTCAAGATAAAGAAAATATCATTGTTACCAAGTGTAGTAACAATTCAATCCGATAATTATCGCTCAATCCATGGTATATTTTATGACTGTATCCAAGTGAACATTTGATTGAGATATCAATAAGAACAACAGATTAAATTGAAATGAATAAAATTAAGAGTTGAATTAAACACAGAAACTGGAATTATATCAGCAAGAAGATTCTTCCAAAAGAAATTGAAGAACACATGTTTGCGTGTAAATAAGAATGAGATTCAAGATACAGGTTTGGCTACATACTGTTTATACACTCTTAAGAAAAAATGGGAAACGTATTCGATATATTTTCTCTAAGGACGATAAATATATGTATAAATATATATATATATTAAATAAATATTAGATAAATATATTCCCATGCCTATCGAGAACAGTATTTTCTCCTATATGTATCCTACACTTGCATTCACATAAACTGTCTTGAATCGCGTTGACAGTTAATGGTGGATATTTTGTTTTTTGAATACCAGAAAATAGTGCTACTTGCAAAAAAAAATCGTTCAATCTTCAATTTCTTTCCTGTTCAATATTCTGCGACGTAACCAGATTACAATTGGGCATACATGAAAACAGATTGCTGTATTAGCAAACCAACGGAGAATGATGAGCTGTCTTTTCCACAGAAAGTGGTGTGGTTTGCAACACATCGATCAATCATTAGATTGTATGAATAAAATCTCATTATAGAAACTGTGAATGTCACTTAGTGATGCGAAAACCGTGATTCTATACAGAATTATACTCTCAACTGTCTGCATTTTGTTGGCTTTTCTTTGAGAATGGATGATACAAATTACACAGAATGAATATGTTCTTATTCTATATTCCTTATGAACACTCAAAATGTATGCCGGTATACATAATATGTATATGAACATACAAATGTATCAGACAACTTCCGTGACTTAGCGGTTCGAAAGTACTTTGTATAATACCTATGTTAATTTCCGGATAGTCTGGAAATACTTGTGAACAGCCTACTTCAATGGCAGAAAAAATACTCTGATGAATTCTTCACTGGTATATCAATAATGATAACGTTCAAGTTTTCAACTATAACTGAGACCTTATTTCAATTTTATTCGCCATTTTTGAAGTACCGTATATCATTTGAACTATTGAAACATTGTTCGGAATTTTCACGAAACTGTAATGGTAAACCTGAGAATTTACTTCAAAAATTCATGAATCTCAGAAATTCCCATCGGAGCGTACTGGGAAGTTTTCGCTGTTCAGACACCTTTTTTACGTGTGAATGCTAATGTCACCAGCTTCGCGACAGTTCCTCCCAAAAAATCTACCGACCACCACCGAACTGTATGATTGTGAATGTTATATGCACCTACAATACGTAGGTATATATTGTATTTATCACAAAGTTACGTATAGAGAATACAAAAGATCTCACAGGTCTAATATTTACGGACGCGTTTTCATAAAGACTGGGCATTGAATACTCAGTTTCCGGTATACTCATATGTTCAATTGGAGTATTATATTTTTTGAGCAATATGAGGAGAGTAAAGTGAATATATGGCCAGAATGGATCAATTCAAAGAAAAAAAAATAGTTTTGCTTTCCAACCCCTTAAAAAATCACCTCAATTCCGTTTGTTCAAAAGATGAGTTATCTCATCACTAATTCATCTCTGGGGTGGTAAGATCGCCCGGATGGAGCCCCCTCCGAACGATCCTATCTTTCATCTATAGCTTTATTTTGGAATCTATGATTTTGTATCAAGTTTCTATGCTATCAATAAAAGAGTGATACAGTAACTGTAAACATTTTTCCAGTCAGTTCATGAACTAAACAATAATACACTTTGAAAGACACAAGATATTAAAATGAATTTACTGACAACATAACTCGAAATGGGTCATAACTATTAACTCCGTTGTGAATATGATGAAGTGATACAAAAAGTATTAAACCTTATTATGATATTATGATGTTCATGAGCTCATCATGAGATCCATATCATACTAGACATGAAAGAAACACTTGTGAAGAGAAATGGGAGCATTTAGTGGAAAGAGATGATATCAGAGTCGATAAACTAGCTTAGCTAGCAAACTGCTCTATCGAGTCTGCTGAGAGTAGCGGATGAACGAATATGCTCACACAAATTTGTAGTTATACTATAAATATTTTTATTTTCACATTTTACTACTCTATCTCGACTCAGATAAGGAGATTTATGAAAAACTTCAGAACAATTTTCGGTGATATCATTCTCATTAATTCTCTCCATTTCTTCTATTTTTCTACTGGAATGAATTAGAAAATTGAATTCTCAATGTTTCTTGAAAAATGTTATCAACTATTTTCTGTTTATGTTCTTTCTGCTATTCATTCCGCGCATTATATACACTGTGCAAACAGTGGGCCTACTTGATGTTTTGATACATTCAGAAGGAAACTTCATAATATCTCACTGTGAAGTTCTTACAACAGGGTGTAATAGTAAATTAGATACAGCTACCTTGGTGTAATATTTCTATTTACTGTTCAAATATAATATCGTTGAGTTCTTATGGCTTCCCATCAATCTTGGTGGATTTATCTTCTCTATTGTAATATTATGTGATTCGTATTTGACTCATGATGATAATCCTAATAAGAAGATATGCCAGAGAAATGGAATGATGTAAGAGTGTCGAGGTGAACAAAATGATACAGTGTTTGGGAAGGGTGTAAATAGAGACGTTGGAAAATTCGTTTTTTTAATAGACGTAAAAACATACGGATCGGATAAGGTTCGTGGCAGGTGAAAGAGATTCAAGGAATTTCAAAAAAATGTAATAAAATAATCTCATAATAATACCACCACCTGTGTACATCGTACAAATTGTACCACAAAAGCAAATGGTCGTGAATGAAAATGTTTGGGGGAAGAAAAAATAGTGGTGCAATGCGATGCAATGTGATGTGTTCGTTTGTTCCCCGTAAATTGTACCATAGATTAGAAGAGTACAGATAGGGCTAGAATTGGCTGGATTCAATACGGGCTAGTCTACGATATCAAGCCGTTATTTCGGAAAAACGATTCTCATCTTATTTTATCGTCTCTCGTACATACATTGTATGCGCGTCTGAAACAGTTAGATTCTGGATCTTCAATTCTTGTCTGAATAAACCTCAACGTCTGATTCAAAAATCATTACATACTTATGGATCTGTATTATCTTAAGTGTGATTCATTTTCCTATTCTAAAGACTAAATTATCTTCAAGTTGATCTGATCGAGTTGATTGGATTGAAAACTGCCACATAATTCTATTGACAGATTAGCTTTTTATTGGGTATTTATTTCATAACTATTCGCTCTATTCATTCATAATTTCGATTGATTTTTGCAATAATTCACTCGGCATTAGCCATCACGCTCTACATGCCAAAGCCTAAATAAATAACTAGCATAGACAATTAATAGAATCACCACATAAAACATCACCAATCTACATCATATCAGCACATAATTGATTGCATTTCACAATGACAACACATTTTTCCCTCATGACCGACATCCTAACATCCCGTGCACCTGTGAATCGGATACGATCAACGACTTGATTACTCGTAACCACGCGGGCCGTGCCAGAAACTAATCACATCCCGAGGCACTTTAAGCGTGTTTAGTTCGTCAATGTATGTTTTCGCTATCATCAGACAGGCCGGGACGCGTGTGATGTTTCAGCAAACAGCTGTGAGTACCAAGCTGAAAATGAGAGATGTTAATTACGTCACCATTTAGTATTTGATTTGTGTCTTGACATTGAGGTTATGGAGAAGGTTGTACCTCCCCATAAGAGGACACAGAAACTAAAAGATCTATATAAAATAGATTTAATCTTGTAGTACTCACTCTCAAAAATTTCGGAAAAGTATCAGTACTCTACCGTTTCTTGCATACGGCTTCTTCGATTTCAGTAGTCCAATATGAGGATAACATGAACCCTTCGTGTTCAATACAACATTCAGGTACTGAATAGTTACTTTATTTTCAGCCTTGCACTTTGGCTGTTCGCTAAAGAAATACTGGTTGCCGGAACTTCAACAGAAACCTGCTGTATATTACGTAGAACATCATGTAGCAACTTCCTATATTTCCCGAACGCTGAATGAATCATAAGACATGGGATTTTGTGAACGTCCTATCATTCATCATCCCCTCCTAGCTTCATTATAGCCTGTTTATTTCAACCCTCAAAATATAATCTGACCGAATTGTTGGGGGTTGTTCAACAAACTAAAATCAATTAGTCAATCAATAAACACAAAAGCAATGACAGTCGGTAACATAGCAAAACAGACACCCGATGAACTTTCAACGGTTGTGTTACTTTACACCATTCATTTGATGGATATTATTGTCAAAATTCCAATCATGAGTGATTTCACTGAATATCCCTATACATCTAGTCTTTCTGTATCTCCATCGTTGTCACAAAGAACTAGCCATGCTATGAGAAATCTACGGACTATGTTATATTGTTGCAGTCCAAGGTATTGTGAAATTAGTATTATCTTGTGCTGCTATAGCAACTAGCTCGTTTAGTGAACATAAACAAATCAAAGTACAAGTGGCTTCGAGCTGGAGAGGCTTAGGATGTTATTACAAGTGATTAGGATTCTGCTGCGTCCTGCGTGTAAAGTGTAACAACATGGCGCTAGGAATACGCATGCTGGAATATATGATATGGTTTAGTCACCGTTGAACATTAGGTACTGAAATTCAGGATTCAAAGAAGATGTGAAACGAACTACCGAACCATGTTTTGGCCAGACAATTTATTGATCGATCTATATATTTATAATTGGTTCAACCACGCACTTTAATGATATCCAAGATATATTGACGTCGGATGAATGAATAATGAAATGATAAGATGATGAGATGAAGGTTTCGTAGGTATGAGAAGGATAGTGAGGAGAGCACTTCTTCATCGAATTCAAGAAACGTTTTTTATCAATATGAGTTGGAATTCATATTTTAAACAAGTAACGACATGTAATAATAGTAAGATTGATAACTCCTTGAACATGAGAGATATTTTTAAATATCGGTAGGCCTACTCTCCAATTGAGCCCGCGCATGGATAAATGCGAAGTCACATTCAATTTGATCGACAACTGAAGGAATCAAGTAAATTCTGAATCTACGCTCAATAATTCATATTTTCGGAAGATTTTCTATGAAAATGAACTTTACAAGTGAGGAATAATCATCTGATTGTATAATGCTATTATACAACGATATTACTATTTGGAAGACGAAAACAAATACACAATTCATGTGAGTTGGACCAAATGAATGACGTGAAACCGAATTATCAAGATGGTATTTCCTGAAATAACATCGAAATATTGAAAAACAATCATTGTTTCCCAATAAAGGCTGAGAATGACCATTTTGACCGTAAGACTGTTTTGAAGCGACACCTTTCGGCTGTTCTCAGATGTCGAGGCAAACTTGTCACCAAAATGAATGGTTGTAGATATTATAGTTCGAGAGAGTGGACGTATTTATTTGACAGCTGCTTGTAAAGAGGTATATCGAAATGGTACAGCGTGATAAAATCAATATATAAATTGTTTGTTTGACAAAAGTGTGGAAGTGTGGAGTGTGGAGTGTGGAGCAGGCGAAGCCTGAAATGATATTGAACTGTTCTGTAAATGTACATATAACAGAACTAGTGAATATTATAGTCCCAAAAATTCCACAAAACTTGACTGATTTTGTCAATATAATTATACGAATTGAATGTCTCCCCTCAACGAGCATGAAAAAACTCACGAAAACAAGGACTCGATTCGTTCCCATTCTTGTTAATAATGATCTCCATTGAGAAGAAAGTTACAATGCCCACCTCGCATTAACCCGTGCCAAAAACCCTTAAGAGTCGTTTCCTACGACGGCCGGTCAGCTAGTTAGAAGTGAGCGAGGGCGGTGACTGAAATGTCAGTAAATGCGATTCTAGAGCGATAACAAGCTGGTTTCAGAATACTTCCTGCGACCATGCTGTGTCACACTTTGGCGCACAAGCTGGCTGTGTCACACTTTGTCGCACATGATCGTCGCTATTGGACATGTTACACTGCTAAGGACCATAAAGATGAGAATCTAAAATGAACGTACGTGAACGTGTATATATATATATATATATATATATATATATAATTGAGTGTGAAGCGAATGACGGTGGTGTATCAAAAAGCTTTCTAGGTCCGAACTGATCGATGTTTATATCGAGAAACACAATTCTCCATTCGATCGGAAAAGCACTGAGAATGAATACGGTCCGTGATATCTTCAAGTTATTTTTTTTCTTCTTCACTTGTGGCCGAGATAAGAAGTAAAATATTATAAACGTAAATCCAATAGATTCTGTTGTTTACTATTATATCCGAATTCTATCCGAAATCACTTTACCCTATATACTGCTCGGATGATGAGTTACTCGGTTTGAAACAAACCTGTACTTTAGGTAAATACATTGCCAATGAAATTGATCATAAAAACGTTATATATAGTTATATATGAGCTACATAAATGTAACAATTGGTTAATCCAATGTGAACCAAAGAATCCATCCGAGCATTCATTCATTGATCATAAAAACGTTATATAGTTATATATGAGCTATATGAATGTAACAATTGGTGAATCCAATGTGAACCAAAGAATCTGTTCTACAACTTGACGAGACTTGAAAATTGACCAACTGTACTAGGAACACACTTCACTGAAAACCAATTGTCCTGAAAACCAGCTGATATTGACTTATATATCTTGAGCAACCTGCAGAGAAGTGAATTGAAAGGAATGGCTCCTACAGTTCACATATTGTTACAACCCATTGGATGCTACATGTGTTTTGACTATGGTCGCTTTAGTCGGTATGATATTTGTCGAATGATTAATTGATTGTTTGAAGGGAATGAGCCGAACCTTCCACCCCAACTTCCATACAGGGTGCTCAAGAAGGAGAAGTTTGGGTCAGTTGGTTTTTAGTACAGTTGATTTTCAGGACGGTTAGTTTTTTAGTACAGCCTGTACGTAATTTATACAACTGACTCTACATGTAGAGTGATGTAGCGTGACTATCTATTCTTGATGGTTGTATCAATTCAACAACAGCCTAATATTATAGAGCTGTTTTGTAGCTCGTCGATTCAGGTAGACAGTGAGGAACGTATAGATGAAATCCATCCATCTATATATTGTATTGATTCTTTGAATATAATATCAGTCTAGACCACGAAGTTAGCGTTTAGTACGTCTACAGAAATCGGAGGAACCATTGTTTAAGTAAATTTGTATAATACTGCCATTCTTGAAGACGACCATTTCTACCTCATATCTCTGATACGCTAAAACAAAGCAGGAACATATCACCCAATAAATTATATGTTAATGTGAAACTGAAATATATACATCTCCAACATAATTATCAATAGCTGTCATCAGCTATGAACATAACCAACAAAGAAGTCAAATTCCTGAAATATGTCCATGGTTGGATAGGTCATTATTGTGTTCACATGTGACAGGCAAATAGAGAAAAGCGGTTGTTTTGGCTCTATACCCACAGTACGCGTAGTGTTGAAGAATTACCGACTAGTCATAGCTAATCCATACAGTATTATGCCCTTGTTGAGTTGATTGAATGTTATGGCCGTCAAGGAGACAGGAAAACGAAAGTAGTCATTGGGCTCGATGCTCAATGCATAGTACAATGCTGTAATATTAAGGATGTTTCTAGTCAATGGCAGTCTATGAATGATGCATAACTGCCGACTACACTTGATAGATAGTCGGAAAAATGAGGAAACGATTTGCTGTCACTACTATCCCAATTAAGGTATACTAGTGTCAGTGGAGCAAAGCCATCTCGAGTGCAATGGAAAACTGAATTATACCTATCAAATTGGACAGTATTCTACCGAAAAAGTTGCAGGTAGTTGAATTCAGTTGGTTGGTTGGCAGTTGTATCAAAAAGTGAAAGTTGTGAAAAGATGAAGAAAAAAAAAAGAAATGAAGGGCTACGTCCCAATTCATCGAAATCCCAATTCGTCGACTGGTAAGATTCAGTGAAATCCCGATTCGATGAAATCCCGATTCGTCGACTGTCTCAATTCATCGAAATCCCGATTCATCGAAATCCCGACTCGGTGAAATCCCGATTCGTCGAAATCCCAATTCGTCGACTTCTAGCCATGAACGTAGGTGTTCAATTCATCGACTGGCAAGATTCATCGAAATCCCGACTCATCGAAATCCCGATCCATCGAATTCCCGATTCGTCGACTTCTAGCAAGTTCAATTCGTCTACTGGTAAGATTCATCGACTGGTAATATTCGTTGAAATCCCGATTCAGTGAAATCCCGATTCGTCGACTTTCAGCCATTTACGTGGCTGTCCGATTCATCGACTGGTAATATTCGTCGAAATCCCGATTCAGTGAAATCCCGATTCGTCGACTTTCAGCCATTTACGTGGTTGTCCGATTCGTCGATTGGTAATATTCATCGAAATCCCGACTCATCGAAATCCCGATTCATCGAATTCCCAATTCGTCGACTTCTAGCATGTTCAATTCGTCTACTGGTAAGATTCATCGACTGGTAATATTCGTCGAAATCCCGATTCAGTGAAATCCCAATTCGTCGACTTTTAGCCATTTACGTAGCTGTTCAATTCGTCGACTGGTAAGACTCATCGACTGGTAATATTCGTCGAAATCCCGACTCGGTGAAATCCCGATTCATCGAAATCCCAATTCGTCGACTTTTTAGACCGCATTTTAAGCAAGTCTACGAATCGGGATTTCACTGAATTGGGACGATACCGAAATGAAGCACGCGCCTATTTTCGACAGTGATATCGCTGAAAAAACTGAATTGATTTGTGTAGCCATTCGTAGTCAAAATTGCATTTAGGATCGCATTCTCTTGTCACTTTTCTTGTCAAATAGAACAGCACGGCTACAAGTGAAAACAATGCAAGGCAGTGAACAAGTTTCAATTGAAGCTTATGACATGATATCCCAACAACAAAGACATCAAAAAAGTTAAATGAGCTTGCCTCTGTTTGACCCAGTAATGCTAAGTTTTATTCAAGTTATCTCCGTCTTCAATCTGCCGCGTTGATCCGTCGGTTTCACACCGTATGACGGGCTAGAGAGAGACGGGTCAATGACAACCGCGAGGGAGATACAGCTAATGACAGAGCTGTATTTCGAGGATTTCGAGCCGGAGATAACCGAGGGTGCATCCTTGTATGCACTGAAGCACTGAACGAATATTTGTTTTGTTATTTGCAAGTGGTAACGATCATCGACATGTGTGCTTTATTCATCTACCTAAAATTGCACTCGGAATACGATACTATTAACCTAAATCCTTACCCAGTCTGAAAATAAAGCCAAATAAATGTGGAGTATATTTGTGATGAGAATATATATATATATATATATATATATATATATATATATATATATATATATATATATATATATATATATAGAGAGAGAGAGAGAGAGAGAGAGAGAGAGAGAGAGAGAGAGAGAAGAAGAAGAGGAAGACGATAGCTGGAGTGAAGAGGAGGGGAAGGAAGTTGTTACATAACTCGGAACTGGCAGAAACCAAGTTTTCATTGGAATCTGTCCTAGACATTTTGGTGAGAATGACCCCCTGACCCAACTGAGTTGGTTATCCGGGCTCAAAATATATGTATATCCTCATATCTCTTTATTTGAATAAATGTAATAATTCGTCATCATCAAAATATTTTCATCGTTTTTATCCAACAACAGAACATGGAGTCAAAACATAAAACAGTTTTAGTGGTCTAATGAGTGGCAGTGAAGCAGGAGAACGATTTCTGATAGTGACAGCGTTTGATCCTGAGCAAGGGGATATACAACTGATTCAATATTTCATGTTTTTTTTGTTTTTTAATACCATCGAAACTTGACACAAAATCATTGTTCCCCAATTCAATTTATGGATGAGAGATAATATCGTTTTAAATGGGGCACCAGAAGGGTGATCCTACCCAAAAAATAATCAAAATATGATAACTCATTCAACAAACAAATCAAATCTTGAATGAAATAGTAATTTCAGGGTCAGAAAACGATCCAAACATTCACAGTGGGAAGTAAAATCTTGAATCTTTCTATCATCGTGATCTTCTTCTTCTTCTTCTTCTTTTTTCTTCTTCTTCTTCTTCTTCTTCTTCATGAAATCCTTTTTCATCTCTCTTTTTCTTTGTTCTTGTATTTTCAACAAAATTGTGTGTTTTTCCGATTTTGTTATTTCATTCAATTTTTTTTAATATTGGTGTATATTTAATTCCTGTGTGATATTTTCTAACGGTCGTGGCTGATCGAATTTGTGAATTATACCTCTGAAAAAAAACATCAATCGGTATGAAAAATGTTCAAGTTGTTGATGGTGAGATAATGAGGACGCACATATTATCAAAAATTGTATGTGACCCAATTCGTCTCCATTCTCTTCTGACGAGCTTTACACTGAATGCAGATTTGATTCGTTGTAACCTGTGACACCCCATCAACAGTTCTCTATTTCTGGGATTGGAAAGGTTAATACGGAATATCAATAAGGCGATATCCATATACAAGCGTACAACTTGATCAACCATCCGTTATATTGTATAAATAACATGAATGTGAATATATATATATATATATATATATATATATTATATATGTGTGTATGTATGTCTCTCTCAATTGGTATATGGAATATGATTGCCAATATTCTCGTTTATTCGTGTTAGCCAACGCATTCATCGCGTGAACAGAATAATTACATTTTTCGAGCTTACAGGGATTAATTCCCAAATCCAATTGTAAAAGTAAACGCAATAGGATTCGCGGTGTAATTTTGATATGTTTCCGATGTTTTTCGGAAATTGAACCAATGTGAATCCTGGAGACCTATACTTTTATTTGGAACCATAATTTTATTCCAGGATTAAAGCGATGTGTAAGTTTGAATACCATCCGGTATATTCGTTACTACCTGACATGTGAATGAGCAAAATGTGTACAATCCACAATGTAATATATTGATATATAATTCTTTCGCAATTATTTGCACGTCGGAATAATACGCCTGTAACGAGTTTCGTGTCAGCGGCAACTCCACGCGTCTACTAGGTACTAATAAAGTCGATAGGCCTATTACAGTTTAGATAGCGGACCTGGTAAGTTACGCTAGTTACTTCGCTATTGCAATGTAAATTGGGTAACCGACCGCAGTGTTATCCAAGCCGATGAACAACAACTTAAAACCTACCTCTACCCATAAAGTGGATTAAATTATTTTGTCTTTGAGAGTTTTAAAATTATTAACAATGGGTTCAAAATGACAACCGGTTAATTGGATGGAAATATCAGATTTTGTTTGTTTGTTACGAGATTGCACAAAATGTATCGTTGTTTTGTAACAATCAGTTTCCTCGTTAGTATGCGTTTTGAACATGGTTGTTAAAATCTTTTCATTTGCTCATCAATACATACCTGATATTCAAGTTGAAATGAACTTTACACCAATATTGCATGCATATTACCAAATATAAAGGTGGACACTTCCAATAATACTGTACGTTTTTTAATTTAGAACTTTTGTTTGCTTATAGTGTCTTCAGTTATTTTCTGAACATGAAAACTTTCGAGAAATATTAGAACAGTCCTCATTATGGACCTGACAATAAGAATATTTTCGAATTTCCCATTACAACGGTTACATTGTAGAGATAAATGCTGTATGGATGTCATTGTTACATGAGCAGAAAAATGTGGATAAATGAACGAGATGTGTGTTTGTAAGAATATAATTGTATTCATACCTTTTGAAATTACAAATATCGAAAAATACTGGAATGAATACTCTCCCAATATTCTCAATGTTCAATGATGAGAATTTTTTCTCAAAATCTGTACGACAATTTTATATTTTCTCTTCTGTTCAATTCAGTGCTGTCTCCAAAGTATTCTTTATAACATAAGCGTGAAAATATATGTTTGGGGTGAACAGAACCACTTTAACGACACCAGCACCTGCTAGGTTATCTGGATGAATTTGAGTAGTGCATCCATCAGTTTATGTTTCCCGTTCCTCGTTGAACGACCATTGTGAAAATTCCTTTCTTTCAAATAATTTGTTGATAACTCGGTCATGAGGACCTTTGAAATGCTTTTGAAATGCAGATTGGGGGCCATACATAGAACTTCTAGCATGGATCATTGGTCGAGAGTATATCGGTGGTCTTTGTGTCCAGTCTGTAGCTCACTAAGCAGCATTAACGATTACCGTAGCCTCAGGAGAAGCTTGATCTTAATTACCCTTGATATACTATCCAAGGAATAGCTGAAACACATGAAATAAGTGAAGTTCGGCATGAAGATATTGATTAGATCCAACGGAGAGATAAGTTCTATTAACGCTCACTGTTGTTCACAGCCCCTGATCGTGTATTGTTGTCGATGCTGCGGTCATCCGAAACCATGGTCATTTTTCACTAAACCTACTAAATCCTACTAATTCTACTTGATCCTATGTACTATCCTCACATTAGTACTTTGGGTAAACCTTGGATTACAGCTGTCATAGCTATTATACAGTTAAATTTTCAGGTGTACTGGAAAGTAGTAAAAAAGAAGCTCTTGCAAATTACAAAAATAATATTCATTGAAAAATGTCTCATTGTTGGTGATTTTCTTATTATATTCCGTAAGTCATATTGTATAGGAGCTAGCTCTTTGTTTCCTCTCATTAGCGAATAATCTGATATCATAATGCCACCCTCTAACTTGTCAATATTCATAACCATTTGATACGCGAAGATCTGATTTCTGAAAAATGGGGAAAAAAATGTAAAAGGTTTATGTTTTCATCCATTGTTTCATGACTATGAAATTTATTTTCTGTAAAATTTGTAAATATGAATAACACGGCACTGAATTGAAAAAAAATATTTCTGTTTGATTGTGTGAGCTCACCTAATCAGGTTGATCTGATAACAAAATCAGCAGCCTAAAAATCCTCTCCTGATTAACTGGAGATGTGAATACACGCAGCTATATGGTTAGGTTCAGGCTTTATTTTGTATGTGATGTGGAAATCTAGTATGAAAACATCATATTTTTCCCTTTCCCTCTCTAGACTCCACATCATCACTGAAGTACGAATGCTGGCACCAATTTTTAGTTTCGAAAACAGTTCAGTGCAAGCATCATAGAGTGAGTTATTGATACTGAAATATAATTTCAAACATTCAATAATTATCCTAATTTCAAATCAGTTGTTAATGAGGTCAAAATTATACTTCACCATCACTCGATGTGAATGATAATATTCAATTTCATATATTCACATTTATACCATGTTGGTTGCTATACTTGTATTCACGGAAGGAGGAGCTCGTCTACCAACAAAACAATTGTAAAAAACATGAGTTTCACACAATCTAGCTGCAAGTTTGGAGTTGCAACACCACTGAAAGATGTAGTTTATTTTACCATCGCAAAACTTGTACATGGGAATATATGTGTTTGTTATGATTGTAGACGACTTTCTTTTTTTATGGAAATAAGTGGAGTATCTTCAGCTTTCGTCCACAAGCTTTGTTCTAGTTTAATTATATCAAATTACCAATATCATCATAAGAATTCATTCGTTGGAATTGAAGAATTCATGTATACACTGATGTAAAATACTCAGTTCACATTCAGTATATATAGGCCTATATATATATATATATATATATTCTAGATCTTTTGAACTTTCATACAATTATTATGTAAGTTCATTCTTTTGAGAAATAAACTGTGTAATGATATATAAATAATCAAACTCAATGGAACCAACTATGATATTTTCAATTATTATGCATGCGTATTACGTACGTACGTACATACGTACATTTATACGTACGTACGTACATACGTACATTTATACGTGAGTATATTTATTCATATCTAACGTTTCAAAAGCTTGTTGCTTTTTCGATCAGAGATATAGAAAAGATTCTTCACATATGTTATTAACAAAACAACAAGTTTTTAATAATGATATATTATGTAATTAAATATGCATATCATATAAAATGAATACATGCATTATAATTGAATATTTTAGTTGGTTCTATAATTTATTGAGTTTAAATATTTATATATCGTTATATACAGTATATTTCTCAAAAGAATGAACTTGTGAGCCCCTATAACACACATACATATATATATATATATATATATATATATATATATATATATATATATATATATATATATATATATATATATATATATATATATATGTATATATATATATATATATATGTATGTATGTATGTATGTATTTATTTATTTCCAACTTAGGAAATACCTTAGTTGTTACAGAGGCTTCTATTTCCGGAGGTTGAACGATGAACTAATCTAAAAGTATAACCTAATTAACCTAAGTATAAAAAGATAGTAGAAAATTGAAATAGTAAAATAAGAATGAGAAAATAAAATAAATTTATAGTAATAGTGTTGAAAGTAAGACGTTGAGTTGTCCCACAGATGATATAGACTTCATCTGCGCCCGTGGAAGGCTTTCCATTGGCGCATGGCTCGACCCAGAATGGAGTACCGGCCAATGTTGGAATTGTAGCCTACCTCTTTAAATTTACCTTCCCAACATGATCATTTCGACCTATGAATTTAGGGGTTTCGATCAAACATTTTAGGTCGAGCCATGCGGGACAACCCAACAGCGCTTTGTAGAGGTAGCGGATGGTGGTCTTGTGTCGACGTGAAGATAAGAGCTCCCACTTCCGGTCTTTCAATATTTTGGAGACGCTGACTGCTGGCTGCTGTAGTTTTGAGTTCCATCTGTGATGGCAGTTCTCCACATATCTTGCAGCAATCCTCTGTATTTTCTCCATTCTATCGGACTGAGAGCACGAGTATGGATCCCAGATACCAGAGCAATATTCCAGTAGGGGACGGATTAAGCATAAGTAGGCATGCTGTTTAGTCCTTGGAAAACTTCCCTTCAGATTCCGCATGACGAAATGAAGATTTCGCTTAGCTTTAGCAATAATTATGTCGATGTGTTTTCCCCAGCTAAGATCTTGTTTAAAGGTTACTCCCAGGTACTTACAAGAGTCTGTCTTGGTTAGGTGGGCGCCGTTTAGTACGTATGATGTGTCAACTGCCTGCCGTTTCTTGGTGAAGCTGATGACGCAGGTTTTCTCTTTGTTCAATTTCATTCCGTTAACCTCGGACCATTTGGAAATCTGACAGATAGCTTCCTGGAGCGTTTCTTGGTCAGACAAGGACTCTATGGGAGCGTACACCATGCAGTCATCGGCAAACAGTCGAACTTGGCAGGAGGAAGCATTGACCAGGTCATTGATGAACCCGTTGAAAAGGGTCGGACCAAGAACTGTTCTTTGGGGAACGCCAGATGTTAATGTAACCTTATTTGAAAACTCACAACCAACCTGGACTGTTTGAGTCCTATTCGATAAGAAAGCCTCAATCCAGAGCACTACCTTGTTGTCAAGCTTCATGGCAGAGAACTTGTCCAAGAGGAGATTGTGAGGGACAACATCGAAGGCTTTGGAGAAATCAAGGCAGATGGCATCCACCTGACCTCCATTGTCCAAGAGTTCGACGAGTTCTTGGGTGAAACTGGCTAGTGCAGATTCGCAGGAGTAACCTCTTCGGAAGCCATGTTGGGAGAGGAGAGCCAATTTGACTGGCGCCACGAGAAATGTATATAGTCTGTGATGAGTCGTTCGAGGATCTTACAGACAATGGAGGTACTGCTAATAGGGCGGTAGTTCTGAGCTCTACTTCGATCTCCGTTCTTGAAGATTGGATGGATGACAGCCGTACTCCAGTCATCAGGTAGCTGACTGTTGTTAATTGATATGAGAAAGAGAGTGTCAAGAAAATGGATTATTGCAACCTGAGCTGCCTTGAGCATCTGCATTTGGATCCCGTCGGGTCCAGGGGAGGTATTTGTTTTCAAATTTTGAATGATTCTTTGTATGGAGTAAATGCTGAATGTGAAGCTAGGAGTTGTCCCCAGAAGGGAATCGTGGTTGAGGGAGAGGGGTGTACGGTTGTGGATTGACCAACGTGGATCAGAGTTGAATATCTTCTCGTATTGATTTCCGAGGGCTAATGCTTTTTCTTGGTCAGATATAGCAAGAGAGCCGTCGTCTTTCGAGAGAGAAGGAATGCTATTGGAGTTACCTTTAACTGAGTTAATATGCTTGTAAAATTTAGACCAGTTGCCAGGTTTTTCAGTATCAAGTAGTTTTGACATGTGGGAGTCGAGGGCTTCCTTTTTTGCCGAGTTAAGTTGTTTGGTGAGAGACTTAAAGTTGGAGTGTTGGTGTTCGCGTGTCTTATAAGCCTTACGACACTTAATTTTGAGTTTTTTCACCTCTGCATTATAGAAAGCAGGGTCCTGGCCTGATTTCACCAGGCGGTGAGGAACGAACTTTGACCTGGCGATGACTAGGAGATCCTTGAAAGAGCACCAGAACTCGTTTATGTCACCTACTTGAGTGCTCCATGTTGGGAAGGCATCAAACAGGAAGTTGACCAGACTAGGGATATCTGCTTCTTTATAATCCCAGAAAGTAAATGTGGGAAGAGGAGAATTATCTCGCTTGAGGTCCAACTGTATGGTTAGGATAATTACCTGGTGGTCGCTAATCCCCGATTCAACACTAGTAGCTAACTCATTAGGAGGAATGAGGAGGAGGAAGATGTCAAGAATATTTACAGATCCATGGGTAGGTTCAGTTATGACCTGGATCATATTGTGGTCGGCTAGCAGTGCATTGATTGCCAATTGCACGCCACAGCGAGAGGGATCTTGATTCGCATCCCACAGTAGGTTGGGGAGGTTGAGATCTCCACCTAAGACGATGTGATTATGATTTGAGTCATTTTTATTCAACTCAGTCAAGTGACCATTCAGTGCATCAATAAATAGCCTCGTGTTGGTCCTTGGAGGTCTGTATGTGGCAATTGAGTGGACTGTTTGCCTTCCAACTCTTATGGAAACACACATGCTCTCGAAAGAAGGATCCGTCCATTTGAGTTGGCTGGATAGTTCATTTTTTACACCAATGAAGATACCTCCTCCACGTCGTCCACTTCTGTCATGTCTATAGATCTGGTATTCACGAGGAAAGATTTCATTGGTGGTGATGGCACCCGTTAGCCATGACTCAGTGCCTATGAACACGTCAGGGTCATACAGTTCAATGGTGGTGCGAAAGCTTAGTATTTTGTTTCGAATGCTTCGGCAATTTGTTTGTAGGAACTTAAGTTTTTGGGTTGTGGTGAATAACCTTTTAGGGGTCGTCTTCTTTGGCATCGATGCTGTCGTCACAGGCACCACCGTAAGAGTTGTCTGCACCTTTGGAGTTTCATGCGACGACGGAGGCTCCGTTGATATTGAAGGTGACGCTGGTGACGGTCTTTGGCCTAGTCATAAGCCCAGTATATATATATATATATATATATATATATATATATATATTTATATATATGTATATATATATATATATATATATATATATATATATATATATATATATATATATATATATATATATATATATATATATATATATATATATATTATATATAGTCACTGATTTGTCATGCTTAACGAATTTGGCATCCCACCTTGCGATCAATATTACTTTCTTCATATAAACCTATAGCCTCCATAAACTGTCTGCTGTCTACTAAAGACAATTTGAATCCCGTTTCCAAATTTATTTCCCATAAGATTAATGAACTAATATTAATCATAATCATTAAATTGAATGAATCTATATGATCCTATTCTAGTCATCATTTTCCTGCCTCCTATTGTATCGCGAATATAATACTCAATATACATGCATGGGAAAGTCTGGCGATGCAAATGATGTTTCCTCTGATTTATATGCATATCTCCCCCTTGGTTGATAGCCAACCTGCACGCTGGGACGAGGGTTCGACAACTGCCTCGGTCTAGTGGTGTTCTCACGTACTAAATGTCACAGTTGGTTCGGACACTTTCCTTGAACAATAGACAGCAATTAAAACACTTGTGAATATTATATATTGTACCACTAGTTTCTGTAGCAACTGTTGGTCAACAAGTAAATCTATTAAATAACTTGTATTTGAGTTGGATTGGGTATCTGAATCTGAGTTTATAGAAATTGTAGTCAAATATAGTTTCAATCCTTCCGAAAACAGCCTGCCGGATTTGACATTGACTGAATTTGTGATGCGATCTTGTTTCTAAATGGAGTGTCTGTCAGGTTTCCACATTGACTGGACAATTTGGGGAGAGAACATTGCTCACAAAATTGTGTCTGGAGGAAATATTTTGAGGGACATCATTGCACGAACACTCATCACATTGTTTGTAATCATTTGAATTTGATATGATGTATTTTTCTGAACTTGTCTTGATATCTTACTGTCACTGTGATGGGCGTGACCTATCTCAAACCAGAACTGAAAATGTTCACTGTGTGTTCATGTCGAAAATCAATTATTTTCAATACGATCTTTAAACTCATTACCACAGCGAAAAGTAAGACTATACCAAACCAATCAAGTCCAACTTTGGAATGTTCATCAGAAGTAAGGACAACGACAGAAAAAAACTTCGGAACGAATACGATTCGAAAAAAGTAAAGTGTATACGGGCTACTGAAAGAACATATGTGGAGAATTATGATCTCATTGATATGTAATAGCACAATTACTTGCCAAACCACAAGCAATATCTCGATGGAAAATAAAAGTTAACTATTCAATTTCAGTGATCATTATACGGAGTTGGCAACGAAAACTAGATGGTCAGCAAGTTTGTATGGTATATAAATATAATACATACTATTCTTGAATTCACGAGTGAAAGTCGTCTACCAACTGAATAATTGTATCCACTTCAATATAGACGTCCTTCTTCAGTCGTGGAAACAAGTATATATCATGTGTGTATATATAATATATATATATATTTATTTATTTATTTATTATTTCACTCACAATTGCACCAAAGTGCATATATATATATATATATATATATATATATATATATATATATATATATATATATATATATATATATATATATATGTGTATATATATATATATATATATATTTATATTTATATATATATATATATATATATATATCCTGCGGCCTGCGGCCCTAGTGCTGGTGGGAACACCCACTCCCTGACCCAATGTTGTATTTGGAAACAGGGTTAGATAATTATTATATATATATATATATATACATATATATACACATATCTTTTCATATGAGCGTAGCGAAGATTTTTATTCCATATACCGAAAACCTTGGTTTCCATGTTTTCCTTTTTTGGATTTTCTTTTTTTTTTTTTTTTTGTAATTTTGTACGCGGCATACAGGTCAGGAAAAAAGATCAATCAACACGAAACTTTTTTTTCCAAATTGATCTCACACCAGAATAGGTTGAGATTGTTTTTCAGGAAAATCGGTCGAACAGTTATTCCGGGAAAAATGTGGAAAGTATAAAAAATCCCCATTAGAATAAGCCAGGGGGGAAATACATAGAAAACAAAGATTTTCCAGAAGCTCTCAAATTTATACTGGATGTGGAAAAACCATCATACATATTCTAAGCGATTTATGGAACAATCGGATGTGAAATAACGAAGAAAACGCATTTTTAATGTACTTTTTTACACACCAATAAAAGCAGTCAAGAAAGCAATAAGGGAACTATTAAATGTGAGCAACAAGTGTCACCAATAAATTAAAACGATTAAAATCTGTGATTGATATCAAGAAGGCACTGGTACCATTGTTGGGAAACCAAGGTCCACATACCAACAGGCAGCCGCGGTTTTTAAACCTTTGAATTGATCCATGGCCTGTATATGTACATTTAGCTGACCAAATGTTCTTAAATCTACATTTCCATACTTCTAAGCTCATCTCACAACGCATATAAGGCGTTTTTCTAGTATATATATATATATATATATATATATATATATATATATATATATATATATATATATATATATATATATATATGTGTATATATATATATATATATATATATATATATATATATATATATATATATATATATATATAAATCTATGTTCATATATGGTAACAAATATTCTCTACTTTAGAGTGGTTTTATATTTGATTAACGAATAGTAAAGATCTTCTACTAGTTTTACATTCGCGATAGTTTTACACTTTTTGGTAATTTAACCTTTATTGCATGTCTAGACTCTGTAATATTACAATGTTATTTATTTGTCTGGAGAAAATACATCACAGATGAATTAGCACAAATAGTTTCAAATTGCTTCGTGGCTACTCTTTCCCCTTGTCCCTTGAACACACTGAATGATGAAATCCATTACAGGAAGTATTGGAAATAATATGAAGAATGAGCCACTTGCTATTTTGTCTCTTGTTTTATAGTACCATAGACGGAACTTCACGCCATGCACATTCGTTTGGAAATATGACATCAGTCAATCTGTTGGATGTTTTCCATCGAACCATCGGATTGTATCACCTCATGCGCACATTTTCACTGTGGTTGAAAAAACAAAGAATGTACTACGAATAGTTTTTTAAATGCGTACTATTGGACATTTCTCCATGGTACTTGTCTCGAATGAAACAGGAACAATATGTTGACAAAGTTCATCCTTTCTCCATCAGATAAGAAGTGACAACCAGTAGCCCGGTGACAGGACAGCCGATAATTCAATATTTCATATAGTTTCTGTTTTATATGGCCTCTATATGCGACGCCTCTGTATTTTTTTGTCGATTTGTAGGTTTCATCGTCGTCGTTTCTGTTGTTGTTATGGTTGTTCCCTATGTACATTGAATCAACCTATTCTAAATCACGGTACACATAGACAGCTCTAGCTGTCCGATTCGTCAATTAACCTGTTCAACTGGTCTGAAATTATTCGTGTGAGCATGACATTAATTCGATCGTAGTTGTCTGGAGTTGGGTTGAAGTGAATAGAGACAAGGAACAGGAATTCAGTAAATATATGAAGTACGTCAAGTCTGTCGTCTGCTGATAACTTCAATCTTAGAACTTCCATCTTACATAGGCCCATCGAATATGTCGAAGTTCGATTGAAATTGTACCTATTTCTTAACGGCTGCTCCATTTGTACCCCATGCAATCGAATTTAAGTGAGTTGTCGTCGATTGCAGTTGGATCGCAATACTTTCGATCATACACAAGTAGACGAGCCGTTTTAGTTGGAATATTTTTATCAATTGTGACTACTAGAATCGTTTGGAAGTGGCCAACTTAACCTGAGGCTCAGAGAGAGTGAAAAATCAAGTGATGGCTGACATTCAACCCAACCCAACAGCTCAATATATACCAATGCAAAATAACACTGGCGGCTTCTGTAGCCCCATATCACACTATACCTCCTCCCAGAGAACGTTTTTGTATTGTTGCTCATTCTAACCAGTGTCACAAACCTAACATAACACATACCTAATAACTTAATCCAATCTAAACTGAAACTAACATATAATCAAATCGTTGCAAACCAGTAAAAGTAACAACAGAATGCTCACCTAAACCACAATACAATCTGTTAAATGTAGTAACAAAAATAACCAACAATGGAATATATAATATATTTCATTCTAATCCATCTTCGTGCTTCTTTTCAACTACACTTTCATGAGCTCTTTCAGCGTATCTGCATATTTGATTGGCGAAACCACATGCACTTTCGGTCTGATAAGTAGTCACTTCGAACGTTAAGTCCACTCGGATCTTACATCAAATCATTTTGTCAAGGGTAGTGATCGATACACCGCTTTTGAGCTTTCTTCTACACGTATCATGAATTATTTAACGGTTCAACCACTACCACCCTTGTATAGCACACGTCATATCATCAAACTCCAGTGGAGAAGAGATCCAAATAGAATGTGTGTTAGGCCACTATAGCAACTAAACAAGTTTGGGGCAAACAAACTTATACTGAAGTTCTGATTGGAAAACACATCTTGAGAGGTATTGTTGTACAACAATGTGCGGCTCACTCGAAGTAAATCTGAACATTATTGCGGAACAAATGATAGCGAACGAAGACAAAACTAATACCGAAGCAAACGTGAAAGATAAGTTCTATCAATTAGCTATGTTTGTAAAGAATTCAAGAAAAATGGACTCATAGAGACAGAAAATGGTCGCCATACTCCCATCTCTCTCTCTCTCTCTATCTGTCTCTCTCTCTCTCTCTCTCTCCCTTCAGCACTCATATTGTAATGGATGCAAAATTAGAGATGTATCCAATTGGATCTTCTCTCCTCGTCAATGAAGCTTCATTCTCACAACACTGAATTGCATTCATATATTTTCTTGAATGGAAATAGTTAATGAAATTCGATATCATATGCTATTGAATTTAACGTCACCACAGAAATAGAGTCCGTTCAAGATCAATTCAAAACAATTTGAACTACATTGCAATATATAAAAGTACTCAGTAATTTTTACTGCGGTAACAATATATTTTCATTTTTAGTATATCATAGCTGGTTTCACAGCTCTGGAACCTGTTCCTTATCCATCGTTATGCTGGCTCTAATCCAAGATTTATTAGATTGAGAAAGGAGTTTATTATATGAGAACGAATTTTCAGATTCTAATTTTTGTATTTCACTTCACTTATGATGGTTGCCCGCTTGATCGCTTTTCGTATTGGAATATGGTGAATCATCTAGGTCCGATTCTGTTCTGTGAAAAAATGATTATACCTGTATTCACGAGAGAGGAAGATCGTTTACAAATCACATTACTGTGAATAAGAATGGTCGATAACTGTATAGGAACTCGTTGCATATTTGAACACTTTTCGCTCACAAAATACGTAGATGTGTTTCTAAAAGTGAATTTTGACCTCAAAAATGATACTACTTGAACACCAACCTGAATATAAGACCAGTATAGAAGTAAAACAGTTTTGTGTATGTGTATTATGTTAGTAGAAACCTGATTCGGACGTACTATACAAGTATAGTTACTTTAATTGTATAGTACGTCCGAATCAGGTTTCTTTCAACATAATACACACACACACAAAACTGTTTCACTTCTATACTGGTCTTATATTCAGGTTGGTGTTCAAGTAGTATCATTTTTGAGGTCAAGATTCACTTTTAGAAACACATCTACGTATTTTGTGAGCGAAAAGTATTCAATCCAGCTTCGATCTCAGATCAAAGAGTTGTTGATAATAATCCTCTCAAACTAAGGAGCAATAGGAAAGTCAACAAACTGTCATGTTTCACTTTATACCTGTTCCTCAGTTCATCCCTACAAGTGCGTGCATGCATTCGTAGAATTTGTCGGAATAAACGTACGGATAATATTAATACTATTCCATCATAATAGATGATCTACGTTATATGTAATTCGATTATATTCTGGATTTTAATTCCTTGACAGTTAGCCGAGTCGAATTACTGAACTATTTTCTTGTTGACTAGATAAGTGAACAAAATAGCATTAGTAGATAAATTAGTTCAACTTCTTGATTGACTCTAGTTATACCCAGGTGTATTGTTCGCTCACTCGTGATTAAATCTTGAACTGTTCTGAAACTCGACAAGTAATATAGGTCTTATGAATGAAAAAGTATTTATATTTGCATTTGTATTGCCTTGAATTGAAGCTATCGTACCGGCGAATAGGCAACAGCGCTCCAGAGATGTGAACCAGCTATATACTAAAACCCCAAAATCTGCTGTTACCGTGGTACAATTTACACCAGTTTCTATATATTGCAGTACATTCCGTTAACGTTCGATTCCGATAATAGTATAGTCATACAATTAGCATGCTGAAAAACGGAAAGCAAAATTATGTGTTTTAGTTATTTTCTCATATAGCATTTCTTTTGTCCATGATGGTAGGCTACACTATTAACCAAGTGACCAAGTGAACCGAGTGAACGCCGAGGATCACAATAATCACTCACAATATAACTTGAACTTCAATCAACAAGCAAAAAGGAAGTATCTACCAATTCAGCCTCATGTTCCTAGGCTCTGGAGAGTCGATGTGCATAAGAAATAAGCAGGAGTAACTCACCCATATGGCTATAAATCCAAAATGATGCTGTGCTATCCCAGTATAATCCCGAGTAGTTATGAATGAATATTTCTAATAGACGAAGAGAATACATCCTGTATTTCGACATGAATGATCGCTACAACACTATACGTTTATCGACGAGAGAAAACTGTGAATTAATTGACAATTGTGATATTGGAAATTTGAATTTGCTAACTCGTCAAATCTTCAAGCATTTTGCACTTCGAGAGATGTATTTGTGTTTCTCGTGAGTTTTATCCTGACTCCTCAAATATCACAGCTATACAAATATACCAGTGATATTTGTGTTGGTAATGTTACTTGACGAACTTTTTTCCGTGAATACAATGTAAACAATATACCCTGAATGTGATCAACTTTAATTTGATTTCAAATTCAGATTTTCGTGATTGCCTGCCGTTCATCTAACAGATTGTAAGGCACTCAGACACTGTGATGGAATGAAACTAGGCAATAAAGGAAGCCGCCGCTTGATATGAGATAATCTTCCGAAAGACCTACCCCAACCACCCACACCCCTTCACTCTCATCCCCACACTAGATTGAAGTTCATGTTAACCCCAAAATTGTGATGATAAACCACACACCCCTTTGTTTTCTCAATAACAATGTGCATTGTAGCATGAATTGTTTTATAGAGTTTGAAAACATCCCCGATATAGAGAGGTTAGAGAGAGAGAGAGACACGAAGAAAGAGTGAGAGGGATGGAGAGAGAAAGACAGAGACAGAGATATAAAGAAAGAGAGAGAGAGAGAGAGAGAGAGAGAGAGAGAGCGTACCAGTTGAACAATGTGCATACGACAAAGATGGAAGCTAGTTGTCAAAGAGCAGAGATGGTCTGAAGAAGGTGAATGTATTTAAGATGCTAATGCTCTAATATCTGAAGGAGGCTTTCTAATGGGATTTACATTGCTAACTATAGTACAAAGTAAGACGTTGAAGAGAACAAACCACATAGCTTCTCTGTTAGTTTAAGATTATATTGCCTTGATGGATTCACCCTTTATAAGTCATCTATCCTTATTAAAATCTTAGCTGATTAAAATATGAGGATAATTAGATACGAATTGATGAAGAAAATTTGAACCACATTGTAAAATGATAGATAGATTTCTCATTATTTCAATTCCTAGAATTTCCACAGAATTCCCTTTAATCATCCATGTTTGAAGTAATTAACTCGAACTTATATTCACATCCAGAATTTGATCAAATTAATATATCAATCGTATCGAATTCATATTTAATATGAGCATTTGAAACTTCTATTACGAAGCTGTTGAAAAAATTGGCACAATTTCCATTTTGTGTTGGTGAAGTTCTCATTACACAAACACACAATATAACGTATTATTACTTTTGGTAATTATGAATCCAAATTCTATTCACGTTATTCTATTCCTTCTATCAAATCATACGAACAAATGATCTGAATTGATTTCAATTGTGATCAAATTGAAATCGAATTGAATTCAAATTAATTGACTACTTTCGTTTTCTTGTTGCTTGACGACAACATAATATCCAAACAAGCGGACTGTTATTAGAGGGGTTTATACATCTTGAACCATGGTGAAAAGTTGATCAGATCTAGGTGCACGATTACTACTTACCTATCAGTAGTATTTAATTGAAAAAATATGATCGATTCAAGAGATGTTCACATCTTCATACCGTAGATGTAGATATCCACCATTAGGACTAGCAATTAATAATCAATATATCGATTCAATATTTATTCAAACGCTATGATGATCGATTCAGTTTTCACAATACGATATTCTCGACTATCGGCGTTATCTATCCTTTAACAATCTTCAACATTTCTAAATGGTCCATTAATTGTTATAAATACACAAGACTTAATCAACGGTCAGTATTACTTCATTCTTGTGTATCAACGAATCTGTGAATCTTCCTTCGACGAATATATAGGTTTTTTAATTCAATCGGAAAGTCACAACATGAATTGTAAATTCCAACGCGATACGATATTTAGACATCTGATGCGATTTTCGAAAATGAGAACAAATATTACGAATATAACATTAATGCAATTATATCACAATTAATTACATATTCGATGTGAGCGATACTCGATATCGGTTCTAGATATATTATCTCAAGTACTGATTATTTTATAACTAGGAAAACGCCTTATATGCGTTGTGAGATGAGCTTAGAAGTATGGAAATGTAGAATTAAGAACATTTGGTCAGCTCAATGTACATATACAGGCCATGGATCACTTCGAAGGTTTAAAAACCGCGGCTGTCTGTTGGTATGTGGACCTTGGTTTCCAAACAATTAAACCAGTGCCTTCTTCATATCCATCACAGATTTTAAACGTTTTAATTTATTGGTGACACTTGTTGCTCACATTTAATAGTTCCTTAATTGCTTTCTTAATTGCTTTTATTGATGTGTAAAAAGGTACATTAAAAATGCGTTTTCTTCGTTATTTCACATCCGATTGTTCCATAAGTCGCTTGAAATGTGTATGATAGATCTTTCCACATTCAGTATAAATTTGAGAGCTTTTGAAAAAAAAAATCCAAGTATTTCTCCCCTGGCCTATTCTTATGGGGAATTTCCATACTTTCCAATTTTTTTCCGGAAAAACCGTCTAACCGATTTTTCTGAAAAACAATCTCAACCTATTTTGGTATAACACCAGTTTGTAAAAAAAGTTTCGAGTCGATTGAAACTTTTTCCTGACCTGTATGCCGCGTACAAAATTACACACACACAAAAAAAAAAAAAAAAAAAAATAAAATAAAATAAAAACCAAGCCCAAAATTTTTCGGTATATGGAATGAAAATCTTCGCTACGCTCATCTAATAATTTCGATTAGCATGAATATCTTTCAAATTTCATGAGTTTTTATAATTTGCCCGACAATTGGAATATTCTGGAGTGATGCCATACAGTGGACAATAATGATTGCATTATATTATGAAGATTTGGGTATAGATTCATGCAAAAATGACCATGGTTAGGTCCACCCATTCTCATTCTAAAAATGAACTCATTTCAAGAGGAAAATAACAGATATTTCACCAAAAATAAGTAGAAATGTAACAAGCAACTTGATAATTATTTCAAGTACGGTACCGTAACTTATCCGAGAAAAATATGGCAATGTTTCTTATGTCATTTCTATTCGGTAATGAACTTGTTTAATGGAGCCCATCTCAATTTTCTTCAATGTAGAATGATTCTCTAAATTACTCTCCGACTCAGCTTCTGACCAAACGATGGGTATACTTCAGAATCAGAAGTTGGTACGAGGACTGTTCTATCATGCCCTCTTGTGAACGAGCTATAACAAATGATTATGAGTGACGATGCGGTAGGTCAGTTCAGTTGTTATAACGAATACTTTATGAAGACCAGGACTCGATTTCCGCCACGGTCTTTACGTGTATCCCTCAGTCGTTGAAATTATTACTGGGTCAAGTTTCATCAGGTCACACCAGTTCTTTTTCACTTCTGCACGATAAGTTGGAACGGTACGTTCTCCCATCATATGTGTGTATGTGTGTATATACATATATATATATATATATATATATATATATATATATATATATATATATATATATATATATATATAATTATATATATACTATAATATAATATACCCTACTTTCTGGTCATATTATTATGAATGTGACGTACTTGGGTACATAGACAGAGACTGCATCCATTGCAATAACATTGTTGAGAAGAATGTACTATCATTCCATCCATGTTTCTATTCAGTTGTGTACATACAAGTTAGTTACTCGAAGCACTATTTGCGGTACAGTATTATGATACTTCTGACTTAACTTCACAGAATACATTGCCCAGTTTATTTTTCTTCACTAACCTTTCCTCCAAAGTAAACCTATCTTTGAAGCGAGAGTTTCTCTTGGCAAGGTTGTGTATATTATAAATATTTTAAACGGACTCATACTGTTTGTAACGTTAAATATGCAACGCACGATCTTAGTTTATAGCTGCAAAAAACAAGTAAGAAGAAAAATGCAGGGGCGTGAATAATTAAGTTTTAGACGCCAGGGAAAAGACTTTGTCGACAGAATCGTGAAATGATGATTACCAAACAGGATGAAAATAGGATGAGACTCTCCAATCAAGTTTCCATATAATTTATTTAATTGAAATTTAGTGAAATTTGAGACAGCTAAACAGTGACCGACCGGAACTTTATTATTACGATACCATCAACTTGATTTCCAACTGAAATTAGAGAATTCTGTTCTGAAATAGAACCGGAAGAACTGTAGGGAAGGATCGAAGTGTGTTTGTGGCAGCTGAAGTAGATGTGAGATATTATACAAAAATGTCAGAAAAGCGTTGCTAAAAGTGTAGTATAATGATGAAAAAATCGTCTTATTGTACTTTTTTACTGGTATGCCTACTTGTCAAGGCTTCTCTCTGATTTAAGTTTCTCTGGTTGTCAGTTGAACTCTTCCGAAATATTGTTTTCTTCATTCTTGACAAGTACGAGAGAAGAAAGGCCAATGATACACGCCTTCATATTATTCGTGATACATAATTCTCATTTTTTCAATTTTTATATTGAAGTTGTCACTCGTAAACAATGTACAAATTGTATGGAAAACAAATATCAACTCCATTTTGATATAATTGGTAGCGCCAATTCTCATCCGATTCGCAATTCCAAGTTTTTCAATTCGTATATTGAAATTGTCACTCGTATACAATGTACTGATTGTATTAGAAAAAATAAATTTCATCTCAATTTAATTGGTGGTGCCGATCATATCTTTCATCTCTATATGATATGGATTTCTGAAGAGATGATATCTGCGCAGAGGTAGTACGTACGTCGAGGAAACCTAACAACATGCAAACTGCGATATATAACCTGTCTCGATGTGAAAGGATTTTAATAAAGTGAATTGTGCAAAACTCAAAACATGTTCGACGCTTTCTTCAGAGTATGTTCCATCATCATACGTCATGTTTTTCAAGAAATAATCGTTTGAACTTCAAAAATGAATGAAATATCATAAAAAGTTCAATTTTCAGGTGATTATTATATTAAAGGTCACAGTATAATTTATTCTTTCAAATTTCGAAACATTTTATCGATTCATCATATTACTTCGCGCGAACACATCGTATTTATTCATTTGAATTCAAGATTTTCGAAGCCGGGACAATCCGACTTGAGTTTTCTGTGACATCAAATTTCATATTTGATGGACAATGCTGAAATACTGGAATACTATCAATATCAATACAATTTAACTGTGGATTGAATATTTTGGTTTTATTTTAATAACATCGGAACTTGATACAAAATCACTGTTTCCCAATTAAGGTTATGAATGAGAGATGAGATCGTTCGAATGGGGCACCACAAGGGAGATCTTACCACCCCGAAGAATAATGAAGATATGATTACTCATTCAACAATCAAATCTGGTGAATATGAAATATCTTGACGTATAATGCATAAGCTAAAGACTCACGATATAACATTGTATTGGTGTCCTGACTGACTATACTTTCCTCACTACATTAATATCCTCATGGAACCAAATAACATATTTAATATGAAAATATATGGCAGTTATGCTTTCAACTATGTATTCGAGATCATTTCCTTTGTAATATCATCAACGAAAAACTTGAGAGCTTAATCATGATATTTCAACAACCATATACCACTTTGGTCTTCACTTGGAAAAAAACGCTCATTCCTGATTGTGTTTTCCACTCTGAAGACAAAAAATGCGAGTAAATTTGTTAGTCGTAAACACCAACGTGTCATTAAATGATACTATTTATAACGAGATAAAGCACGAGAACCACGGGAATGATGCGCGTTCAAAACCAGTGGCTATAAACATCATCAGTCAATGAGAGGTTCGAGGAGCGTGACCATCCGTCCTGGAAAACCGGGATTGCCATGGTTTTCTATCTCTTGTTTCTTCTGAGTTACGGAAATATATTTTGAGGCCCTCGTTTGTACCGGTTTGGTAAAGAATCGAGATTACCGATTTGAGGTAGAAAAACATGTATTTCCAGACGGCAGACATACTACTACGACGGCGGTAAAAGTTTTAGATCCATCACAGGTGATTCACCACAAGTAGAAATCTGGCTCTGACTGGCTCCTGTTTGTTTGTTTATTTTTTCATATGATTAAAGATTTAATTCAATTCCGATGTCACTTTCCGATCTTGTTAGAGCAGGTTTTATAACTATCAGGGTACGAAAATAGCAAGGGTAACCAAGGGTGATAGAATCAATCTCTCCAAAACGGCTGACTCGATTCATATCATACTGTGGAATAATATGAGTGCATTATTCTGATGTTCAATTTCCATGTGAATTTAATTTATTCAAAAAGAATGTTTTCGAAATTTTCTTTTCTGGATTATTCTAAACTATTATTTTTCCTGAATTTCCAAATGAATGTTCTCAGAAGTGTTTGCACCGATTCCCCCTCCAAACTGTACAATATCCAGTTAGATGATGACAAATGTGTACATGCCAAGTACAAACAAAATTTGTGTTTACGTTTGAATTATAGAGCACAACAAAACATATATGCGTAGTTAAGGAGAAATCGATTATTGAAATTTTGAAAATATTCATGAAAATAAAATAACGGACAAAAAAGATATTGTTGTTCAAAAACATTTGAAACAATCATTTGTCTCTAGAACAACAATGGCGGCTCTGTTTGACAATTTTCATAAATTTGGCTGAACTCTTACCAAGGTGTGTAGATCTATTTAATATTACTCAGACTCATCTCACTCGTAATCACCAAGGTTTTCATATTGAACTATTTGTGAAACCAGTAAAAAGTTGTATGTATATCTTACTTTGTTATATTTATCAACGTTTTTGTTGTCAGCAAAAAGGAAACGGGTAGAAATCTTATCATTTCCGTTTTATTTCAACGAAGTTGTACCATTCCCAAACAACTACAACTTCTCTCGGTTTCTTCCCCTGAAGACATCTGACAAAAGCCTAATACGTCTTTATGAAATATAAGTAGATGTAAGGAAGAAGCGCTTGAAAAAATAAACGAGTCTCACATTCATCATTGTTCCTTTAGAGAAGACATTAGATTCTAGTCCCGCTTTGAGTGCTGTGAAATGTGATATATTTGTGGTTCTTTCTGTGAAGATGAAGTTCAACATTTGAAAAAAAAATACACTTCAAGTATTTTTATTAATTTAATGTTGGGTATAATAATTATAACAGGTATACTGTTCTGTAGATAATTTCGTCTAATTAATCGTGTGCTTATCTTTTAGACATATACTGTGGAGTATACTGAGCAAGTCCATAAAAGACAACGACCGCAGTACTCATCCAGACTATATGGCATTATTTATGAGGTAGACGGCGTTGTACTGGACTTGTTCTAGTTGGAGTGAGAGAAACTGTTGAAGAGATTAAACAACGGTTGTTTCATGCTCAGGATTCATTCAGGGTATTCTGTCAAATTCAGGATTTCAATTCCATATTTTAGAACTTGTGAAATAAGAAAACTAACTAATTACTTATTTTTCAAATTACTATATATTTCTTTTCTATCCCTTGTTTGTAAATATATAAGAAATGATTTACTTTGGAAACTTATTTTAATTCTCCATGAAATAACATCGAATAAGATGTTATTCATGACACTGGTTTCAAATGTTATTCCATCAAATATTTTCTCCAATTACAGAGTAAAGTTGTTGATTCTCCAATAAGAAACTACAAGTTGCTGTGAGAATTTGTTGCTGGGTTGGTGACAAATCATAGATTACGTCTTCAGAAAGAATGAATGATTGATTCAATCGAATGATCACAAAATTGAAGACTGATAACTGTAAGCTTTCAGTGTTGTTCTTCATAACTTGAGGCACATCCTTGGAAAGTGGGGTCTCACCGACTTTTTCGCATATTGATACATTCTTAGAGATGTGTGCTTTGTGAACAGGTTTTACTTCTTATTCTTATGATTCACGATTTGTTTGAACTGTCTCTGGTCAGATGAGAAGTTTTGTTTGTGAATATAGTGTGGTTTTGTATCACGTGAAGGCCTGGCTACAGGTTATTAGGGGTGGGGTGGAATGGTAGATCCTTATGGATAACTTAATGCATAATCCACCATATCTAAGTGAGTCTCAAAACAGTCAGATGATAACAATTAACAGCGTGCGGTGGCTTCAATAAACAGATATGCTCAAGATCTATGAGAAAACACCAATAACAGGGACAAATTGAAATCAGAATCAATGCTCAAAATGACCTGATATGTATCCATTTTGCGGGTGATAATGAATAGTTCATGAGATATTTACGAAAACTCATGTCCTCAGCGGGACTCGAATCCTCTCTCGTTCTGCTTCATATTTCTAGATGGTGCCTCAACTGTCTGAGCCCAACTTAAGCTCTCCCTAATAGTGATAACTAATAATATTACATCCAGTAGTTTCTAGAGATAAGGCTCTGTGTGCGGCAGTATTTTGTAACAGACTTCGGGACGAATTTCAGTCGATAACTACTTTCTGCTTTAGTTCCAGTTAGTTCCGTTCGGAAAACTTTCTACCGAGTTACGTTAAGGTAAAGTTTTTCTTCCCTCCCTTCATAAGTTGTCCATAGAGCCCGGCATGGCCCGACTTTGCTGGTTCAGTTCCAAAACTTTTTTTCGTCTGCGAAGAAATTGTTGGTTTTAAGCAGTGAGTACTACAATAATATAATGTTCTTATATTCTCATAGTCCTTTCAGTGAAGCTCAGAAAGGAAATGACTCCTTCCGTCTTTTTTTAGACAGCTTAACTTCTTTCTAAGCTTGATTTTATGTATGATTTTTTTCTTTTTTTCTTCTTCTTCGGATGCTAGCTGTGTTAGGTGTGTTTCACCGAGACCGTTGAAAATTTTTTTCTCGGGCGTTGATAAATGAATCTGTTATAAAACATTTTGTGACTATGTGTTTTACAATGTATACAATCATTGCTTTCATCATAAAGCAAAGCTTCTAGTGAAAAAACTCATCAAGTAAGCAATTTCGGAAACACACTGAGGCTGTTTTTATATTCCGATAGCAATAATGCGCTTACGTAGAAGTTTCCTAGAAAATTCATCTCAACAAGATGGCTAAGAACAGCTAAGCCTAAACGATGGTTTCTTTCTAACACTGCCAACAAGATGATTCTCTCTTGTCACATGTTTCATCACAACAGACTGCATTCTATATTCTCTCCGATTGGAAGCCAACTAATTATTCATTCATATAATCAATTTATTCGATGTTTGGACTTGCTTCTGTTTGATCAATGTATTATTAATATAGCATTAACGAATAATGAACTATTTCAGCTATTCTAGAATGATCACTAGAATGCATTATCTAATCACAGAAGTATTATAGACTAAGTTTCAATAAGTTGTTGTTCACTGATTGAATTGATGGAACATTGAAATGAAAGAGACGTATATTCATTTTCACAATTACAATATATCTCGATTTTAATTTTCTGAATAAATTTGCATATCCAATCGTATGGAGTGCATCGCATCAAACTATTCATGTTGGAGTACTTCAAATTATAATACTGGTGTAAAATCTAGTGAATTGTTTATCAATAGAATAACAGAGAAACCTCACGTATTGAAACCAACAACAGGAGCATACTGAGGAATGTATCAAGTTTAGCAAATACATCACGAGAACAATGCCTTCAATCAAACAAGAAAACAGTGATGTGATATAAAAACGATAATAGTAAGTGCAAACTACTCATTGTGCTAGAGGTGAGCGAAATTATTTGTAGGCGACTTGATTGAACGAGAAGTATATCCAATATAAACAATAATCCGTGAAGTAGTATAAATTTATGATTATGATCATCATTATAGTCAAACTAATCATCACTTTCACCACTCTCGTAAATTCTGAGCTTGTATTATTCATCAACTGTCTTGATAATCCACATAAAATCTATATTCTAACTCAATATGCATCTAGGCCTACTACCTCATGAATATGTCAGCATTGCAACCTCAAAGATTACTTGGTTACTTGAAAAACGTTATATATGTATATATGTATATATATATATATATATATATATATATATATGGTAATATAATTTCTACGGTTGTGCCACGTCTTGTAGATGACGGAGATCGACGTTTCGAAGGAATTTCATCCTTCATCTTCAGGTGTCTTGTCGGGACGAACATCAGCAATCGAATGACTGGGGCTGTCTCGATGCGTCGTTATAAGTCTAATCCGTGATCGAAGCCGGTCCAATGGCTGCTTCTCGTCAAGTTTTTCATGTCTGATTGGGGCGGTCGAAAATTGAGTGTTCTGATTGGTCGACACAGTTCAGTGTGCTCAAGTCGGTCTCTGGAGATGGTGTTTCCACTTGGCAGTCTGGCTTCGAGTAGTGGGGCGCCGAGCCGTTGGCGATGCGGAAGATGGGCGTGCAGTTGCCGGCAGCTGAGTCGACGTGGCTCCCGTAGTCTGAGCGGTCACCCATCCAACTTGTGGCCCGAGAGAATGTTGCTGTGAACGAGTGACTGGTGGCGACGTGCTACTCGGGTCCGGTTCACGGCGTCTTTCGCTAGGGATCTGGACAACCTTGTTGGTTGGATCTTCCATACTTCCTTTCGACTTTGTTCCAGGCTGTGCTATCTTGTCCAGTATTGGCTTCCATGTATGTGGTAATCGCCGAGCATCATCCCTCTTGTTCAGATTCTGAGGATGTCGTTCAATCTCGAGTGCTTCCCGGATTATTCTAGCATACAGGTGGGGAACGGATGCTAACGACTTCATTCCATCAAAGTTTATTGTATGTCCCTTTGTGGAGGAGTGTTGTGCCAAGGCAGAGTTGCTGCCGGCAACTGCACGCCCACCTTCCGCATCGCCAACGGCTCGGCGCCCCACTACTCGAAGCCAGACTGCCAAGTGGAAACACCATCTCCAGAGACCGACTTGAGCACACTGAACTGTGTCGACCAATCAGAACACTCAATTTTCGACCGCCCCAATCAGATATGAAAAACTTGACGAGAAGCAGCCATTGGACCGGCTTCGATCACGGATTAGACTTATAACGACGCATCGAGACAGCCCCAGTCATTCGATTGCTGATGTTCGTCCCGACAAGACACTTGAAGATGAAGGATGAAATTCCTTCGAAACGTCGATCTCCGTCATCTACAAGACGTGGCACAACCGTAGAAATTATATTATCATGTACCATCGGCCACGAGAATCTCCGTCAACATATATATATATATATATGTATATATATATATATATATATATATATATATATATATATATATATATATATATATATATATATATATATATGAACGTTTTCGTCAAACCATGGAAATATACCCACTCTGAAACTTGAACTCAGGAGCTCTCGGTTTGTACTCGAAACTAAGCGCAGTTAGCTTAGTAAACTTCCAGATCAAGTTGAACTTGAATCTTGGTGTCCCTCTCTGACCTAAATAGCTCTCTTACTTCACAAATTGGGAAGATATTCCCCATAGATAATTACGCACATGATGTGGATTCACGTGCCTAAGAACGTACTTGATACTCTTTTAGTACCTGGAGTATATATTCACATTGGACATATAATCCACAGTTCAAATTATTCCATTACATCCGAATTCAGTTATTTTACAAGGCTAAGTATTGTTCTCATTCATTTCTAATGTGCATAAGTTTGCATCTATTTATTCATTCCGAGATCGAATTCTTGATATACACCATTGTTTCCTGATTAATGTCGAGGATGAATTAGCAAAGATGGCCTTCCATGAACATAGTATTCGCTCGGCGAATAGATGCACATTTATGTACATTAGAAATGAGAACAATACTTGGCCTTATAAAATTTCAGCCGCGTTTTTTAGAGCGTTTTTTCAGTCGCCATGTTGAAAAACGACCAATCATTGACGAGAGCGGTGCATGGCGGCACGGTATCCAAGCTAAAAAAAACGCTTAGATAATTCGCTAAGCGAATATCGCGTTCATGGAAGGCCAGCTTAAGACCGTTTCAAAGCTACTTTGGAGGTATTTTGTGTACTGTAGTGAATAATTCAAAATGTTTTCCGATTATATCTCTCGATCTTGACTCTGAGAGTAATTTGTTCGTATTTATTATACTACAGCTCTGTATGTCCTAGTATTCAAACAAATCACGGGAACAACTGACAATTATGTTCCTCACCCTCTAACATATGCTATCATTAGTTTTATCAAAATTCTTTAATTCACGGTAGTAGTTCAATTACCTGTAGATTGTTGTATTATATCAGAAATAATCAGAAAGTAATGAAGTTCCGACCGATGGCTAACCACAGTTGAATATCTGATCGCGTTAACAAGGCATATGCGATGACGTTGTATTGGCACGCGTAGCTAAGTGCAACATATTGTACGTGCTGATAGCATGATCGCCTCACGGAGCGTGTTCCATTCTCATCACGCACAGACCTGCCAATAAACAGCTAGGCACTCGATCCTCCTCGATATACGGCCCGTGAGCCTAATCGATGTTTTACGGCTGGGTTATACAACAGGATGGGGTGCAAAAAAATCTATATAATCCAAACTTCGCATAGTTTCAGTATGGAATTCAAATTTCATGATAACTATTCCCGTGTTCTTAGTTGTCTATGTTTACGTTTACTCTTGAACATTAATCGAAAAATAAACAACTTTCCTTTTTCATTCTAGGTTTTCTCTCTGCCTGTGAAGTTTCCATCACTTGTTTGATTAAGATTAATGATCGTAACATCATTATAATAACTAACTATGCGTTCTTAAATACATACGAGTCAGCAGAATCAAAGCTCATCTGCTAACAAGTTAAGTCTCCTGGAAAGAAGAGAGAAAGTTAAATCAGAGATTTCTACGCTGAAAAATGCTGATTCAGTCTTATTATTTTTCGGAACACTACATTCATTTTTATCAAACTTTTCACCCTTTGTAGAACATACTCCAATTATCCACTTCATTTTGAAACATTATTGCTAACGCAAGTCGAAATTGAAATCTCTTTAGAAAACATGGTCTGATCAGTCATTATTTACTCGTTCAGAACTGATGGTGGATTAACTACCATGTTATAGGTGTTGTATCCATGGAGCCGGGACCAAAACGATAAATCAAAATTGGAATTAATAAGATGAGCGTAGCGAAGATTTTCATTCCATATACCGAAAAATTTTGGGCTTGGTTTTTATGTTTGTTTTTTGTTTTTTTTTGGTTTTTTTGTGTGTAATTTTGTACGCGGCATACAGGTCAGGAAAAAGTTTCAATCAACTCGAAACTTTTTTTACGAATTGGTGTTATACCAGAATAGGTTGGGATTGTTTTTCAGAAAAATCGGTCGGACGGTTTTTCCGGAAAAAAATTGGAAAGTATGGAAATTCCCCATAAGAATACGCCAGGGGGAGAAATACTTGACATTTTTTTTTCAAAAGCTCTCAAATTTATACTGAATGTGGGAAGAACTATCATACACATTTTAAGCGACTTATGGAACAATCGGATGTGAAATAACGAAGAAAACGCATTTTTAATGTACTTTTTACACATCAATAATAGCAATTAAGAAAGCAATTAAGAAACTATTAAATGTGAGCAACGAGTGTCACCAATAAATTAAAACGTTTAAAATCTGTGATGGATATGAAGAAGGCACTGGTATAATTGTTTGGAAACCAAGGTTTATATACCAACAGACAGCCGCGGTTCTTAACCCTTTGAAGTGATCCATGGCCTGTATATGTACATTGAGCTGACAAAATGTTCTTAATTCTACATTTCCATACTTCTAAGCTCATCTCACAACGCATATAAGGCGTTTTCCTAATTTACAATCGGGCAATATATAGGGAGCTACTTATCTGAACACATTGATGGTATCAATTTCAAAATATTTACGAGAACCAATACCGAAAAAAATCATCTAAATTATTACATAATCTGAACATGAAAAATATCTTTAATGGTTGGTACCTAAATTTGAATCATTTCAATTGAAAAATGATGAAAAAATAACATAATGGAATGGAATGTTGATATGTCATTGCAATAACAACAATATCTCCTCTTACATCAAGCCTGTCCCACCCCTTTACCGTGACTCGTTTAATTATGGGACTGCTTTAGACTGCAGATAAGACGGGAGTGGGCTATAATTCCGAATAAGACATGAGATTTTGTGAACATTCATCTACGCTCATACGCCCAAATAACCAGCTTTTGGTGGGGTCGGTAATCAAACAAAAATCATGATCATCGAATGAATGAATGAATCTATTCCTTTCATGTTCAGTAATTCAAGTTGTTGAGCGATGATCAAAGTTCAGATTAACCAGACGTAAGATCACGTGATAGTCTTGTATCCACAAGAAATGAAAGTTCCGATCGACCGTCCCCCCTATTCCACACCACTAGCGCACGGGTGGTTAATTCACGCTTGTGGATTCATGTCTACGAACAATGTCGTTGTTTTAATAATGAGTTTCTCAAGCTGGATCCGGTATGAACCAGACAACAATGAGTAGGATTTCAATAACAAAGAAAAGTTAGTGTAAGATTTCATGAAACAGTATAAATCTCTCTGAGAAAACAGTACTAATACACCAATCACGGCCAGTTGGGTTACACGACGGTAAGCACGTCCATGTCACCGCTGTTTCCACGGCGCACAAGATGTTGTTAATGTCTGTTTCAGGAGAGACAATAATCCTGCACAAGTAATAACAAAATGTGTTCCTATAGCAACCACATATGGTTTTTATTTGTCTGCGGTGTAAACGCAGAGCCCCGACCACAGGATTGGTTTTAATCCGATTTGTCGCTTCCATAACTTGTATTTTGTCGCGCATTATAACAAAACAATTGGACGCACAACCGGATTGAAATTTAAAGTGGATATTCCGAATATCATGTTAAGATAGCCGTTTGAAATCACGTTCATTTAATGACAATATAAAATGACAATTGTTATACACCTGTAATAATTGACATCATATTATTGTCCCCCAATTGACGACGAAAGGGATTGGCCCACCATCTTACGTCACAAAGTAAAGATCCTAGCAAATGGCCTGTTTATTATGTGAGATACGAAATCATCTTAGAAGTTGATAGATCTAGCTGGCCGACTAATGAGCAAGTTATATTTTGATTGATCGTTCTTTATAATAATATATAGCTTTATTCGTACCAAAGTTCAACATTCTAAAAATGATTTTCAAATGTTATAATATATTCACTCTTGGTTATTTGCCTAGCGTATATTAAAAAGTTGCAGGAATGGTTTTCCGAGTGAAAAAATAATTCTATCGAAATCCAACAAGCACATTCATACAATCTCAATTAGAATACCTTATGCTGAAAATTGATAGTAACTCAATGACATTCAACATGTGTTTATTCAGATTAAAATCAATACAGACTGTGCATGTGTCAAGGTCGTATGTGTAATGAATAATGTCTTCCTTTTTGAATGAGAGTAGGCTATAACAAATATATCATCAATATATTATATCATATATAGCATGAACGCATTGTATCCATTGTATCCATAATTGTATCCATGAAATAAGAAGATCGCGTATTAAGAAAACGAACACAAATATAACCGTTGTCTTCATAAATCTAGGTTCTGGGATGTTAAATAATTTCTGAGAACGAGGTTTACGATAAGAAACACAATTGCATTTTGAGCATTATATTCTTGGACATTCAGTAATGGTTAGTAAATATTGAAATTCTTCATATTATTTAGTTTGTAGACGACATTCTCTTTCGTTGATACCACTATATCAGTAGTCTTCATCTAAAAAAGGACAAGAAGGCAGTATAGTTTGAATGAGAAATCACAACCTATGTCGCCATCTTGCTCAATTATTAACATCCCTTATTTTTCAACTTCCTTCGAGTTTGATCAAATGTAACATCACGTATGTGTCACGTAACTTATCTTGAGCTTACTCTGAAAATAAGTCATGGAAAAATGCGAGAAAGGAACTTGAATCAATGAATCCACAATACCCGGTGAGAGAAAATCATACAGCAAAAGTAATGTGTAGAAGTGAGATAACATGTCTAGAAAAATATGAGTTCCCTAACGCTTTGGGAAGGAAATAATTTTGAAGTTATCGTATTGGATGCGGCATTCGTATCGAGAATGAAGAATGAGTTAAATGATGATTGAAGGTGAAAATGGAAACAAAATGGAGTTGCGTTAATGCTATATAATATAATAATAATTTTACTTCTCCGATATTTTTCTCAAGCTTGCTCTCATTCAAAAAAACCTATACATTATTCATTAGACATGCCGTATGTACAGCTGTATCAAAGATGTTTCAAAGAGTGGCTTATCTATTAATGAAGATTGAATTTTGTATACGTACTTCACGTCATTCAAATTAATCAAGTTTGTATGTTTATCTGCAGAATCATCAACTCAAAAGCATCACTGCAATTTTGCTTATTTACATATTTTTCTTCGTTGTGTAAGATTGTGTTGATAGGCTGGAAAAACAAATCCTCGATTTCAATTCAATGTGTTGCCTTATCAATTTTTCAATTGTGTATCGTTAATTTCATTGTGTTCACTTTATAACCTCAGATTTGTAATGAGGTTCATTATTCAGTTTAATTTTTCCAGGAATATATATATATATATATATATATATATATATATATATATATATATATATATATATATATATATATATATATATTCAAAAGAAAACATATCTGTTCATTATCCAACTGATTGTTTGTGTATTTATTTCACAGTTGAACACCTTCAGGGTTTTGTGGATTCATGTTAAGTGTGAATTTTATTTTGTATTTAATAATGAGCCTTTACAAGAATGAATAAACACATGTTGAATGTCACTGATATACTCACATAGATTTACCTGTAGAATGTACATTGAATTATCAACAAATTTTAGCATAGGACAGTTGAAGGTATGCTGAGTGAGGTAGTATGAATGCCCTTGTTAGGCCCTACCTTTTTCACTTGGAAACACAATTCTGCAACTCCTTAATAAATTGATATACGCTCAGCGAAGAACCAAGAGTAAATATATAAAAACATTCTAATATCATTCTTAAAATGTTTAACTTCGGTACAAGAAAGCTTATATATTATTGAGAACAATTGATTGAAATATAACTCGCTGACTCGAATCATGGAACGATGAGGTATTAAAGGATCGTACCACACAATAGTATACATTATGAGCTCAAACGATTCGTTTTTCCGAATTTTGGTAATCTTCCTAATACTACGGTTATGTGTGTGGTATATACTGAAGGCTCAGCGTGTAATCCTGGTTAATCAGTTTAACAATGATGTTGTTAATTCATCTCTGGGTTTAATCATTTGATGCTGAAACACTGAACAAAACCCATTATTTTATTGTCGATATATTCAAATGAGGCCCGATAGCATCAACTTCAGCTATACTCTATTTGATTGTTAGTTAGAATATATTCACTCAGTTTCCAACTGACAGTTAGTGAGAACAAGGTGATAACAACTCCAAACTGCCAGTTAGAGCTACACGTTGGTAATTCCAATATGTTGACTTTTTTCAGCGACAAATGAATCAAATTCCTTTGCACGTATTAAAAACATTGACTATCATATTATTGATATCATGTGAAAATTGTATTTCTAACAGATAGATAAAAGTTTGAAAAAATGAAAGATTGAAAGATTTTGAAAATTAAAAATGTGATAAATCTTTTTTTTTTTAATTTTTACTCAATACTATTGGATTTTTTTTTCTCATTATTTTCAATATCATTCTTCGAATAATCGTAACAAATTCCGCTAAGAAAGAATACCGATTTATTCTAGTACTATTCCAATGTCCATAAAACGTTACAAGTCGATTGGTCACTCTTTCTGACCTGTAGGCTTACACCGCGCAAAAAACATGGAAAAGTGACCCGATTTTTCCAGTAGGCGAAGTGGAAATCCTCACTAAGCTCATTCAATCTATTGATTGTGGTCCACTGAGAATGCGAGTAGTGCGCGTTACGTAATATATAATAGATCGTACAGCCAGCTGCTAAACGCAACCCGCAGAACAGCGGTCGCGCAAGCACCAGTTGGCAGTGCAGCAGGGTCGCGCTAGCACAGGCAGACATGGCACCACCACCTGTAGTCCTTGTAGCAGCCCGGAACAAGCATACGCCAATAAATCCAACCAAACACAAATGAACTTTGGATGTCGGAGTTATTTAGATGAGCGTAGCGAAGACTTCCATTTCACATATCGAAAAAAAAAAAAAAGTTTTTATGTTTGTATATATTTTTTAAAATTTTCACGCAGCATACAGGTCAGGTGAAAAGACCAATCAATTTGTCACTTTTTCTACATATTCATGTCACATCAGTATAGATTGAGATTGTGTTTCAGTAAAATTTATTTCACGGTTTTTCCGGAAAATTTTGGCGATTTGGAGAATCCCCAAAGAATCAACCAGGGAAAAAATACTTGAGAACGAAAATTCTTCAAAAGCTTTCGAAGCTATACAGAATATGAAAACAACTGACGTACACATTTTCAGTGATTTCTTCAACAATCGGAAGAGCAATGACGAAGAAGCTGCAATAAAAGCAAACATTTCAACGAATATTAGGATCAACAAGTTTTGTGAGGTGGACATGCACCACGTTGTACTATAAATATCAACAAGTTGCAGCCTTGCAGGTAAGGTTTTTAAACGTTTGTAGTAATCCACGGTCTGTAGATGTAGAGTGAGCTGACAGAATATTTTCCATTCAACATTTTCATACTTTTAAGCTCATCTCACAACTCTTATTATGCTGCGTTTTCCTAGTGTGTTGAGCTATGGTATGCTAATATTATCACCAGAAATGATGTCCAATAAATAGCTGTATAATACATATAATTACACGTCTTTATATTATAATACAAACATTCAAAGTTATATATATATGTATATATATATATATATATATATATATATATATATATATATATATATATATATATATATATATATATATATATATATATATATATAGCTGTGTGTGTGTGTATCTATACTGTTTAAATTGTCAATATACTTTCCTTTATTGAATTTATAATAATATGTATCAATTGTTTTGTCTCACATATTCTGATGAATTGTTGTTGAAATTTGTTTTTTTCAGATGAGATATACAATTATTCGTACTATTTTCGTATATCAGATATTTTTTGGCATGTGAAATGTTCCACTTATTTCATTTTTGAACATCATGAAATCTTTTCGTATGAAAGTGATGTTCTAATGCGACAATTCATGATCCAACCTTTTATTATTTTGTATTCGTGTTATACGTTCCAATTTGGATCGATTATGCATAATTCTAATTTCTAACAAACAGTCTAGCTATTACTTAGGACTCTGCTTAGGGCTCATATTCTTACTGAGCGTCAAAAAAAAATTCGTCGCTCATTGAGCTAAATACACTCATTCTGATTACTTCCGGTCACGACGAGTCTACGAGTAGAACAAGCGCTGAGGACCATCAGTGCAGGGTTATTATTCTGAGTGTAGATTCCATGTTTTTTCCGAGTCTACCGAGTGAATACTTTTTTGGAATGATTTCTCATTATCAGGCCATAATATAGTTTCCTTTCATCCAATAACCTCCTGCTTATGATCCTCCGGAGCGAGAAAGTAGGTCACTAGGGTATAATTTCAGGCACTATCTTCACATGAAATGCTCATTCTCAGGTCTCATCATTACCCAAATAGCAGTTTTCGCAACAATATTGTCTCACGGACTCCGGTGAAATAACAATATAGTATATTTTTTATCATTTATGAAGTTGACATTATTCCGTGTGCTTGGGATACATAGAAGCGGATGAATTGGGTTGAATTACAGATTCATCAATGCCCTGAAAGGATACATTCAAGCTTGCGATGAATAGAAACAAGCGTGAGATCAGGTCTACTGGATAGAATCGATATGAATTCTTGCAGACTACTTGGCCGTTATAGAAGTAGTGAGGCGTGAAGTCGTACACTTATATTGATATAAAGTCCTATATAAAAAACCTTTATTGGTCCCTGGTTTAACAGAAAGTTTACAGGATAATAATCAATACAAAATACAATTTTTTAAATATTAGGCAAACGCAGGATGTGCGTTGTACGATGAGCGAGATGTCTATATAAAGTATAATCGAGAACTCTACAAACCTTGATCATTTGAGATGAACTTCATCCGATGTCAATGAATCTAGAAAGCCGTGACTTCGACAATGCAACATTTTTCAACTAATATTTCTATCTTTTCGATGAATAAAATACATGTATTATGTTATTTTCTCCAAAACGGCTGGTCCGAATATCGAACCAAATTTGTATTCATGTATATTATTCTTGTGTTCACATTTGTGAAAAATTTGAATCGTATTGGAGGGATTTTTTTTTCAATTTTTTTCCGCTCAGCCAAATCTTATGGGGTTTTTAGAAACTTCTAAATGATGTTTCTCAAAAATGATTCAACCGATCAGACCTCAAGACTACACAGTTCTAAGTTGGATAAGTTTGCATATAAAAAAAAAGTTTCATGTCGATCGGTCAAACCCTGCGACCTGTGCAGTGTTCACAAACAAACAAAAGAACAAAAAAAATAATAAAAAAAAAAAACGCACGGACAAAGTTCCGTAAGAGTTCAGTGAAAATCTTCGCTACGCTCATCTAATTAGTTATACTAGGCAAACGCAGGATGTGCGTTGTACGATGAGCGAGATGTCTATAGCCCTATGAAGTATAATCGAAAACTCTACAAACCTTGATCATTTGAAATGAACTTCATCCGATGTCAATGAATCTAGAAAGCCGTGACTTCGACAATGCAACATTTTTCAACTAATATTTCTATATCTTTCCGATGAATAAAATACATTTATCATATTATTTTTTCCAAAACGGCTGGTCCGAATATCAAATCAAATTTGTATTCATGTATATTATCCTTGTGTTTACATTTGTGGAAAATTTGAATCATATTGAAGAGATTTAATGTTTCAATTTTTTCCGCCCAGCCAAATCTTATGAGGTTTTTAGAAACTTCTAAATGATGTTTCTCAAAAATGGTCCAACCGATTAGACCTCAAAACTATACAGTTCTAAGTTGGATAAGTTTGCATATAGACAAATAGTTTCATGTCGATCGGTCAAACCCTGCGACCTGTGCAGTGTTTACAATCAAACAAAAAAAAACGCACAGACAAAGCTCCGTAAGACTTGAGTGAAAATCTTCGCTACGCTCATCTAATTAGTTATACTAGGCAAACGCAGGATGTGCGTTGTACGATGAGCGAGATGTCTATAGCCCTATGAAGTATAATCGAAAACTCTACAAACCTTGATCATTTGAAATGAACTTCATCCGATGTCAATGAATCTAGAAAGCCGTGACTTCGACAATGCAACATTTTTCAACTAATATTTCTATATCTTTCCGATGAATAAAATACATTTATCATATTATTTTCTTCTAAACGGCTGGGCCGAATTGCAAACGAATTTTTATCAATGTATATTATTCTTGTGTTTACATTTGAGGAGAATTTGAATCGTATTGGAGAGATTTCTTTTCAATTTTTTTCCGCCCAGCCAAATCTTATGGGGTTTTTAGAAACTTCTAAATGATGTTTCTCAGAAATGGTCCAACCGATCAGACCTCAAAACTATACAGTTCTAAGTTGGATAAGTTTGCATATAAAAAAAAGTTTCATGTCGATCGGTCGAACCCTGCGACCTGTGCAGTGTTTACAAACAAAAAAAAAAAAAAAAACGCACAGACAAAGTTCCGTAAGAGTTCAGTGAAAATCTTCGCTATACGCTCATCTAATTATTCTTGTGTTCACATTTGTGGAAAATTTGAATCATATTGAAGAGATTTTTTAATTTTTTTTTCCGCTCAGCCAAATCTTATGGGGTTTTTAGAAACTTCTAAATGATGTTTCTCAAAAATGGTCCAACCGATTAGACCTCAAAACTATACAGTTCTAAGTTGGATAAGTTTGCATATAGACAAATAGTTTCATGTCGATCGGTCAAACCCTGCGACCTGTGCAGTGTTTACAAAAAAAAAAAAAAAAAAACGCACAGACAAAGCTCCGTAAGACTTGAGTGAAAATCTTCGCTACGCTCATCTAATAACAGTATGCTCAAAAAAATAATACTTATGATAAAATATAATACTAATGATGAAAATTGAAATATTTGAGGTTCTTACAAATTAAAAAAAAATGGAAAAAGATATTTAAAAAAAGATGATTAATTATTACAAAAAAAAAATAAAAATTGTACAGATGATTTCTCAAAATATTAATAGAACCTCTTAAAGCTAAAACTACAATATCAAAAATAAGTTCTTTCTTATATTCTTATAACAGTGTTATAAGCATACAATTCGTTCAGTAAGTTTGAATCAGTGCTGATAATTTTAAACCTCATCAAAAATAGAATATATATACTAATTTCTACATTACCTCAAAATTCTTGCAAAATAAGTACCATATCAAAGTAATCAAACGAACTTTTATCTACGTATCATTGTTGAAGGTATTTACTACAAGATATTTTCCTTAGCATCTTCAGCATTTATTATGAACCGTTGAGAACATCATTGGATGCATTTTTGAATCTCTAAAAACTTATTTGCATCTTGACATATCTTCAAATTCATCATAATAGGAAAAATTAACATTTAATTCATACATTCATAATGGCCGGTCGAAATGGGGACGGGGGAAATAGTCCCAGGTGACACTTCACCTTCTAGGTATTCATTCAGGGTTAGAAAGGTTAGATGACAAATTGTCTGGCACTCAAAACAATATCGAATTCAAATGAAATATATGCGGAAATGACTAACCCCGAGTTGTGAAGCAACTTCACCACTACGTTTCCGTTCCTTACAGAAAATTATGAACATATATATTCGTATCAATCGTATCCACGTTTTCACGTAAAAATAGGGTCGACTAGCAAGAGAATAATTGTATGAAAGTTAGTTGAATGATCTTGCTGCAACTCCGAGGGTTTGAAGCTTTAGAAAGATGTAGTTTCGTTTCATGATCCTCGACCTGAAAAATCATATTACCCTGAAATTATCATGTCTGTAAGAATATAGCGGTGATATTTATTTTTTGTCGGTAGACGATTTTTTTCTTGTATACATGTATAACAAGAATATCCACCTTGGAGATTGATCTACAACAGTTTTAACGACTGTTTCAGTCACAGTCTTGTTCTTCGTTTTATTCCCGCTTGAAACGATTCCGGTTCACAATTGAGTCGTAACTTCTTGACACTTCCAGCAGACTGGGAACGTCCATGATGCACAAAGCCATGAGATTATGTTTTCAGCCAAAACTATTGTATTCATCGATTGTTTTATTTCCTGTCAAAGCAGAAACTGGATTTCGTACATATTGTTAATTTGACCAGTGTAGTATTATTCCAACACATCAGATTGGTTCGTTGTGACTCAGACCTTGTCGTGGTCATAAGGAAATCACTTTAAGTTGAATCGAACGGCGAGCTCTGGATCAAACAAAAATAACTTCGCGTGAGATCTATAGTATCTATTCTCAATAATCGATTTCGAAGGCTGAGACAATGACTGATACTAAAACTGATGTCGATGAATCTGTTGTCAATCAAACTTGAAGTCACGAACGTGGCGGTGACAGTAGTACTAATACAGTCACACAAATCAATATGTCACAGTTCCGTCACATGAATGAGTAATTAAGATTCACCTCTGAAGCGCCGTACTCGAACTACCGACACTTCGTGACTTGATTTCATACATCAATCAGAGCTGGAAATGAAACGTGAAAATTTACATTTCAAAGGTATTGTTGTGTGAAACGGCGTTGCATTATGTACTGTACAAAGCTGCACTAGCGACTGATCACATGGGGCGTAACTGGTTCAAAAGTTATATACTATGTCGAGGGTGGCGCAGTTGGTGGCCGTAGGTGGTTAAAAGTGACGTCACGGTGAAATAGGACACACGCTGTGGTTGTCTTAACGGCCGATTGTACAATTCGAACAAGAAGTAGAAATCATTTCACCACTCAGTTCAAGTAGTCAATCTTATGAGATTTCATTTGATGTAACAGGTAGACAAACAGAAACTCTTGGGAATCTGGTTCGAGTAATGTTGGATGTAAGAAAACGCACTCTCAGGCCCGCTATTACAAGTCTAGTTGGCCTTTATCTGACATTTGATGAAAACCAATATCATGGGTAACCACGGTGGCTGAAACATCAAACTGCCAGTTAAAGCTACTTGGTTATTCCGGCACTTATTCAATTGTTATTCTTCCAATAGTCAATGTATGAACCAATGGTGATAACAAGTTATTGGAATAATCATTGCTCAAATATCGAATTATCACTTATCAGTTAACATAACTGGTCCTGGGTGGAATATATATTTCCTATATTATTGAGAACAGCAATCTCTCCGAAGCAGCCCGTGACTTATTGGTTCTAAATGCGCCTTCGGTGCGTGGCTGCTGAGGATCGAATCTACATCGCGACATTCAGAAAACACAATTCATATAAGCTTTTGGCCTTCCGTGTGAGACTAGATAAATTTTTCATCAATGGAATATGATTGTTTTTTAATGATCTAATTTCGGCTACTGATTGTCTTTTTTTGCTTCGGTCAAGTTGGGAAACACTGGGATTCGCCTGTGTCACCATCTTTTTACCTACACATCGTCGTTATAGCACTGCCCATCATATAAACACAAAGTATGTTGATGATTGTACCGAGCTCGCTGTTGTCTATATGTTGAAAGTATATAGCTCATGAATATACACAATATCCATTGTTATCTCTGGTGGGACTAGACTCATTAGTGATCAGCATTCAATTTCGAGTTTAATTATAATCTCTGAGAATCTGCATCTGTTGCAGGGATTTATATATATGAATTAAAGGGATCAAGTGCATGAGATACAACCATTGTGATAGGAGAAAATGGGATAAAGATTTTCATTATGTTAAATGTGGAGCATTACTATTTCCTTCATCATCATTTTCTGTTTTTGTTTCATACTAATTCGTCCACTGGAATGAATTATATGCATGGAATGGATAACAGTTCTATATAACACGTATTAACGTATATCCGTTCGAATGATTTATACTTTTATCCAGGGTAGAAGGTCATCTGCCAACCCAACAAATAAATATATATATATATATATATATATATATATATATATATATATATATATATATATATATATATATATATATGGATATATACACAGCAATGTGTGTGTATTATATTTGTTATGATGTGATAGTTTTTTATTAATATGATTTTTCATAATGAGGTTAACGATGAAAAATGCGAGCATATATTTCAAAAGCGTTGACTCCGTAAGAGTTTCAGCGAGCTCATGTAATAACCTACTCATTACAATTTGGTTCAGCATACAAGTGTATGTAGGGCCTTACAAATTCTTCTGGGTAATGATGAGTTACTGGTAGGCGTCTTGTCGATAGATGAATCTTCAAACGGAATATATAGATATATCCATAATACTCTTCAAAATGACCCTCATTGAGGTATCATGAAAAATAATGAAATTCGCTGATGATGATACAAGTAGGTTTTTCTAAACACGATAATTATAACTTCACATCAATTCATTGTTTCCTAACTGGAGCTGAGTACGATAAGATAGGATCGTTCAGACGGGCCATCACAAGGACGGTTCTGTTACCCCGAAATATGGGCTTACATACGAGTATATAATCATAATTAAAAACGCACAATACAAACCTACCAAAAGTGAAAGAAATCAATCGATTGATGGAATAGTATTCCCATTCTTCATCGGGTACGCTGTTTTATAAATATAGTTCAATGATTTGTGTGCATTCGACGGGGCATCAATGACGAACAAAACATGTTTTTGGGAAGAATATCACTCTTTTGTGTTGGCAGCGGAATCATTCAAGTCAACTTCTGGTTTAAGAGTGGCTATATCCGGTTCTTTGAAAAACACACTTTGACATGTGGTTAGGAATCATACTGAGCTTTTCTCGTTCGAAAGGTGTAATATCCGGATATTCAACCAAAACCAAAACGATTTCCAACATAAACATATCCTGAATACTAACTTCATCGATATTATAGTTTCTCATTCATGTCTTCGAAGGTATGAAGGCTTGCGATATAGTTACACGATGCAACATCACGTGAGAATAGTGCCAACTATTTCAAATATGTATTATTATTTTATTATTTCATCCTCCTATTTATCCATCATCTATCCTATTTATCTGTCTATCATCATATGTGATTGTATAATGTACCTTTTGTCACTCTCTTATCAAAAAGCAGAGACCAATATTAATGATTCAGTTAAAAATAAAATATGAAAAATCAAGATATTACGTGAAATGAAAATAAATGTGGATTCCAAGATGTGGAGTGATCAGAACTTTTTTATGGAGAATATTCATTCGATATCTACTGTTTTCTTCAATGTGCGGATCATGGGTAGTTTTAATCCGATATTATCGATGAGTACAAGCCATATTCTAAATTAACTTCCATACGTTATTTATTAGAAAGATTTCCAATCTCATTTCAAAAATCACATTTGATGTAATCATGTATAATTATTAAAGCACGTTCTCATTCGTAATTCAATTATCATTTTCTCTACCCGTAACCCTTCCTTCAACTTCCCCCCTCAACTCCCTCATCACTCTTTCAACACTCTCTAACCCTCTCTTCCTCCGACTCTTACCTTGAATGAAAATAAGACATTTCGCTTCGCAGAATTATAATTAAAATGATCATATTAATAGGAAATGGCAGGCTTCGAATTCAGAGATGACAGCCATGGGTCTAATATCGCTTCTTCCCCTGGACCAATACTGATCGGATATCCGGGATTTGGGAGGGAGAGGGTATATGATCTTATTAATATGAGAGATGAAAAGAAGGTCGAGTGAAGAGACGAGTGGGCAAACAAGAGCTGGACGATCGGCGGAACGTTGGAGAACGTGAAAAGTGGGAATACGCATGAGAAAATGAGATGGAGAGATGGAGAAGATGGAGAGAAATGTAGAGAATTTGTGGAGAGAGAATTAGAAAAGGAAAGTAGCTTGGATAAATAGGATGGAAAATAAGAAACGAAGATGAAAACAGATGAAGATGCGAATGTTTTTTTTCAATGAGAGCTTTCACGAAAATAGTAATGAGCTCTTATAATTATATATGAAACTCTTACGCATTAACTAGCGTTAAAGCGTGCATGCTGAATCTCAAAGAGGAGTTGACTACCAAATCGACTGCGTGCATTATGTGTTGCAGTAAAACTACAAATGGGGAGCTGAAAATGTAAATATTTGAGCATTAAATACAAGAAAGACAATTCTGCTAAAAACTACAGAGACTTTCAGACCAGTTCTGGTTTCTGGTTTCATGACATCACATGCTCCAGTACCATAGTTGCACACGTTGCCAGCTGGGTATAGGCAGATATGTTATCGTTACTAGTTTCAATTATTCTGTGAGGTTATTGGATGAGAGTCAGCGAAGACTTCCATCCTACTCTCACGGAACTTCATGATTGTGATTTGTTTGTTTGTTCGTTTGTAAGAACTGCACAGGTTTGATTAAATAATATGATACTTTTTCTGGACACGTAGACTCATCCATCTCGGAACGATATAATTTTTGGGGACGAATAGGTTAGACTATTTTTGAGAAACACCACCACCGAGATCCTGAAGCTTCCATGAGATTACGCCTAGGCTAGGTGGAAAAATTTTGAGGATAAAATATCTCCAAAATTACTCAAATTTTCACCGAATGTAAACACATAAAAAATAAACATCCACATTCAAATAACATTTTAAATCTACATTCAAAATGAACCAGCCGTTTCGATGAGAATAGTCTCTGATTTTTTTTTCATTCATCAAATTGACAGAAATAATATCATAATCATGTAATCGAGATTCACGTCTTTCTAGAACTCGAGAATTGTCAAGCCAATTATATTATATTGGAGTCAATGTATGTAGGAGTTTTCGATTCTACTTCATGTACGATTCTACGCTGATCTCGCAACACATCATGTTGCGTTTGCCTAGTTAATATATTTGTTGTTGACTTGAGTCATTAGTGTGACCTATCTAGTGAATTTCCTCGACTTGAATAATCGGTAATGTCTCATAAAAACCGCCCGTGCGTACAAATTAACACTAATTAATAAGTGCACATTACATCAATTCCGTAAGTTTTCAGCGTCAAACGAGTTAATCTTTGCGCCGGAAGTTCGCTGGAATATCTGCTACCTACTGTTTCAATTCAACTGCAAACAGTCTAATTTGTTCATCAGCGGGGCGTGACTTGGAATCCTGCACAAGACATGGATTTGTGTAGATGTTATTCAGTCATTCGTAACTAATCCACAACAATATAGTGGGATATCACTCAGTTGTTAGTGGCGGCTGGAATTATAGCAAACAAGAAATCGAATACAAAAACTCCTATAGTTAGTTGTATATATATATATATATATATATATATATATATATATATATATATATATATATATATATATATATATATATATATATATATATATATATATATATATATATATATATATATATATATATATATATATATATATATATATATATATATATATATATATATATATACCCTGATTTGGTTTCGTATTGGCACGATTTGCACCATTTTCACGAAATACTTCATGACACATAAATATTAGCATGTAACCACGAAAAAAAGGCATCTACTAACAAAATAAAAATTGAACCCGAAAACAATCACCTGATTATGCATACAATTTTGACAATTCGACTCTTCTGGAATATTAAGTTGCGTTTCCTACCGTGAATCTCGTTCTGAAAAATCAAAATACTCCAATAAATTTACTGGATTCCAAATTTAACGGCGATATTTGTGTTTATTAAGCTGGTAGACGAACTTCTTCTACCCAGCTGGAAACAAGTGCACATTCGACACTAACAGTAATTACAGAATACGCTTCTGAATCCCAATATGGCCGACGAAATGTTACGAATAAACTGTCAACAATGTTATATTCATAATGGAAGACATTGTTGAGATGAGCGCACGCTCTATTGTGTAACTCTTCACAAGTTCCACTTTCTACACTGACTTTTACTGTCGAATTCGAGCTACAACTTATTTTCAAACGGGTACTTACAAGTATACAATTTACAATAGAAACCAATGATTAGGTCCAGTAAGTATAACCAGAATTATATCCAACTACAGTCAATCTAAATAACGATTAGTTGCCCGATCAACTCTACAATTGTCTATTTTGTTATGAACTGTATGTAAATCTCCTATCTTCACGAACGAAAACGACGGTTTGGAGTATATATCATAATTACGGCGTGCGATTGGCATTCAGAAACAATGATTTAGTTCCCTGAAGGGTCAAATACGACGACATATTCAACCTAACACAATGCAGCCCAACTGAATTATGCCATTGCCACATTATTATATCAGCGAATGCCAAATTGCCATTATTCATTCATTAATCAACTTGACTTGATTATACAATGTTATTGGTTCAAAATCAGACATGCAGTTGTTTTTGTTGTTGATAATTACTTTAATTATAGTGCATATAATCAATGTGTGCATCACTTGATAGTCGGGATAATGTATTAGTATACTATGCAGGAAGATGTATCATCCGATATCGTATTATCGTGGCGAGATATATATATATATATATATATATATATACAACGTAAAATACATACATGTGAAATACCTTGGTTAGTTAGTATCTGGGTAGTTTGTTTTCGATGTTATTATGTATCAAGTCGCTGCCAAGTTTCAAGTTTGAATTGAATGTATTACTTCCTCTAGCGTCATTTTGCTTTATCCGAGCTTTGTTCAAGTTTATGTGATCGGAAGTGTAGCAATGAAGAGGTTCTTAAGATAACAGGACCCCTATTCCTGAGATAAATGAGATGTGAGAAAATAAAAATGAGTGAGAAAACGAGTATCTCACATAAAATATGAGATGAAATATGTCATTATTATATGAGATAGTTTACTGAGATAAATGAGATGTGAGAAAAATAAAAATTAGTGAGAAAACGAGTATCTCACATAAAATATGAGATGAAATATGTCATTATTATATGGGATAGTTTTCTCACTGATTTTTCTCACATCTCATTTATCTCAGGAATAGGGGTCCAGAGAGTAATATACAGATTAATATAGAGAATGGCATAATATTGCATGTATAAACAAAATGGGGAACCAATTTTTAACAAAATTAAAAAGTCGTACATCACTACAATAATACTATTTTCATACAACGTTCTTCTTTGAAAAACCTACCCACAGCATAACTTTTCAAGTTTCAATCAAAACATATGAACGATCGTAGTGACACACGGTCTGAAAATATTGCAGTGACATTCACAATATATAACGTGTTATTTGTATGTAATGGTACACGTAGAGGTGAAAGTTGATGGTCAACAAATCGATTGTCATTTTGATATTTCATCATTTTGATTAGATTTATCTTACAAGATTTAGTGATCTTTCCATATTTTCACAGAATTTGAGTAGCATTGTTGGCAAATATAGTCTTCAACCTACGATGTAATTTTGTATCTGGTACTGTCAAAGTTTGTCTAAAGAATCACCCTGGTGAGAATTTTTTTTCCTTATAGAGACTGAGGACGCCGTAAGAGCAAAGGATTTAATTAAATCCATCCTCACACTCACGTATCAAAGAAATTGAACACCCATCCTCACCCCTTCCCCTCCCCGTTCCCTTTGCAGCTTGAGCACTACTTACTGTCATTTAACACAGTCAGAAAACTTATTCACTTATTCAATTACGGTGAAATTGAGTAGCGTTCATACGCTCAGCTATTCACGTGAATATATATATATATATATATATATATATATATATATATATATATATATATATATAAATATATGTATATATATATAAACAATACTTGAGGAAATGATTGGAGTGATATTTGAGGAAAATAATCAACATCTATCATGAAATTGAAGTGAAATCAAGAATGAGAAATTGGATTATATAATTTCGAATCCACTGAGGCTTGTACACAAAGACACATCATTCGTGCTCCCTGAAACGAAATCAAAAGTAAAATCGGTATATTGGCTTTTATTGCGCGTGGAGAAGATGTGATCAACATTTGATGGGTATATCTAAACAAGTTGAAGAGAATCTAAAGACGTAAAATAAAATTCATTTACGACTTCAGTACGTCGACCTATTGTGTGATAAGGCTCTACTATATCTGGGAGGAAGAGAGAGGTGGCATTACTGGCTCCTAGAACAGTTACAGAGTGGATGCGATGTTTGAGAATTGTGACAAATAATGGAAATAATCTTGAAAGTATTTTTTAAAGAACAACGCCAATTCCCCGTGCATCACTCAGCTGAGTCAGTGCTTTAGAAAATGAAATCAGCTTGGGCGTGGGATCGACTCTCGCATAGGGTATGGTTTTACGCTAACTTCCATACAACAACACTCATCACGTTGTAATTTCTATCATCATTGGTTTATTTGTGTCCCCTGATGACCTAGCAGTTGGTGGGGTGAGGTCGACAGTAGATAACGCAGTATATGTGTTGTACTTGAAATATAAGGTGAAATGAATATGAAAGCTTCATATTGAGTTGAATCATATGAGTTGAAATGAAATCACCTTAGATCATTTTTGCCTTTGTTAGGCAGATGTAATTGGTTGTACATGTATCTCTTTAATTGCTTCAATTGTTGCAGAAAAAGGTTGAAACTTTTTTCTTTCCACTGACTAATTTGGTTAATGTGAAACGTTGGAATTGATATCGTTCTTCATTTATTTTTTCCATTTCATACCATTTGATTGCTTCAATTGTAGCAGCGAATTAGGTTATACCTTTTTAATTTCACTAGCTGATTCGATTTATTAAATCGTTGAAATAATTGATATCGTCCTTTTACCGGAATATTTCGATAACTCGAATTTATACCAAGAATATTTCCTAATTTTTCCATCTGAGTTTTTCTCATAGAGATTTTCGAAATGTTGAGAAGATTTTTCTCACAAGTGGTTTAACCGATGACGTCGCATCGTCACGTCCACGTCCACCTACAGGTCGACAGAAATATAAAAAGGACATTATTATTCCAACGGTTCACTGTTCGAAGAGTTAACAGCATTCGTAACTCGCAGTTTGAGATATGATTTCGCTGGACACAGAGCGGTAATTGTGTTGAAATAAGTGAATTCCATTTCTTACATTTTAATTTAGAAGAGCAGGATGTAACAATTCAATTTGGCCCTTGCAATTGGACTTTTCAATCTCTCTCTCTCTCTCTCTCTCTCTCTCTCTCTCTATATATATATATATATATATATATATATATATATATATATATATATATATATGTATATATATATATATTTATATATATATATATATATATATATATCCATCTCTATCTATCTCTCGCTCTCGCTCTCTGTTCCTCGTTTATTCAATTATATCATTACGCTTCACAATAATTTTGAAATAATACTGTTGAAACCAACGACCTCTATTTATTCTTCTTATTGTTACAGGACTGGTGGAAAAGTATCACCATTTACACGGATCACAATTTCCTTTGTTACAATGCTATATGATCGGGAAAATATATTCTAATGATAATTAAAACATTAATAACAACACTGACATAAAGAACTTGCGACAGAGGCATTGTTAACAAAATAAGCCGAAGGATGATTATGTTTTGGATCGCACCATAAAGACGATGTTAACTCTCTTAAACAAATAATCGATTGAAATAAAATCCATATTCAACAAGCAGACATCTAGTGTTGGAAATTAATGAACAATTGAAACTTTTCTGTTGAGAATAACGAATTTTAACCTTTTTATAGATATGTTTTCTCTCGTTCTTCCACTCCCATGTCTTCTTTGTTTTATCTCCTTTGTTTTAAATTGATATGAAGATATTCTTTATTCTTATTATTACTTCATTGTTCTATTTTGTACTACTTCATGTATTCGGTCTTGGACTGATCAAAACAGATAAAGACAATAATACGACCAAATAGCACGAGTGTAGTCATAGTAGGAGTCGTGAATCGAGAGTGTGCTATTCTAACTTTTAATGATAATAAGGATCGCGTCGACTTGGACTCATATGCATATTCAACAGCTCTCTCGTATGTGATGTCAACAATGATTTGACCGAAACGTAAATGGCTACCAATTCAAGTAGAGTGTGTGCTTATATCCCCTTTCACAGTGCCAGAGTCGACTGCATTAGAAGAACGTTAAAACATACAAGGTGAGTAACATTCAGTGTTTAATAATGATGATTATTGTTTGCTTAACGACCCCACCAACATCGAGGTAATTTGAGGGTGAATGAGAGGGTGATACATAAGTGATATATTTAGTCTATACAGAGGACATTTATTGAGATCATCAATATTTTCTTCTAATTTGTATATAATTGGATATCCTGGTACTGTTCCTATATTATCTGATGACATATATATGTAGATACTTGAATCCTAGAAAGAAGAAGTTTATCTACAAACTGAATAATGGTAAAAACCTTCGTAATTACTTATTCTCTTTGTAATTCAACTCTTTCGAGAGATACAATTACCTTATTCATCTTGAACCTCGTCCTGAAAAATCTTATCACCCTAAAAATAGGACGGATACATAAATATTAAGTATTTTTTGTAGTAGTAACATCGCTAAAAGACCGTTATTTTTCGTGGGTTCGAGTATCTATTAGGTTTCTTCCAAGTGATGTCACACATTGTCGTGATAAGTGGACAAAAGTGCTCCCAAATTATGTTCTCCACTCATGACTTCAGTGTAGTTTGTTTTCTGCCAACCGTTCTAGTTGCCACTTTTAACATGACAAATATGATGAATTATATAGCCTAGATATTCGTGTTTAAAAATTAACTATATTGGCTCGCGAGTACAGCCATCAATAATATATCATCAATATTAAATTGAAAATTAATAATAAAAAAAAACATATAACAGACTCGTGGCCATTATTCGAACAAAACGAATGTTTCTCGACAGCGTACATTCTCATTAAGCATCGACCGGATAATATCAACATTTCAACATACTTTCCATGGATCCAATTTGAAAAAAAAAACGAACACATTTTCAAATTAATTACATTCAACGAATCTACATCAATCGTCATTCTAATTAATTAACCCGAGGTGATTGTTGAAGCTTGACCACAATTGTTTTACAATGCTGCCAATCGAAGCATAATTTCGAAAACAATTATCCCCGTGTATCGAAAGGTGATTTGATAGCAAATGGATAACAAATTGCACTTTATTCATGTTCAAATTTATTCTTTTCCGATCGTGTTTCCCGTATACCAGGCAGTTGATACAATGAAGCGAGGGATATTGTATATGGCAGGTGTGCAAGTAGGTTATGAATTCAGCTCGATACGACATGTCAGCTTTTATGACGCTGTGTTGATTACAGTGCGCGTATCGCAGCTCATTACGCTGGAGCTGAATAGTGGACAGCTGACGGCGAGATTGAATGCGGAGGTAGCAGGGGAAATATAATGTATTGAATTGTATTTATTTTCCACATATTTGCACGTTATATGCAGGTATAGGAAATATCGAAACTTGAGACTGAAGCTAAAAACACAGTTGACAGAAAACGATGATAGAAATTGATAGAACTATGAAGTTATGACAAGATGATGAAATTATTGTCTAGTATGTCTTGTGAAGGAGAAATTCTTTGAAGTTACAGCTAGCAGAGATTCTGAAGTAGGAAAGATTTGAGGCTGTAGTTCAAGGATATATGCTGATGATATGTGTTGGTAGTCCATTGTTAATAGTCAAAAGGAGTGTGGGAACACGTGACGTATTGAGAATATTCATTATAGATCGACAATATTTTAGAAGGTTCTTCTCTGCACGGTGTGAAGCAGTTACACAACAATACCTCAACAATACGTTCATCCGGGAAGCCACTACGATCGTTCATGAAAATGTTATGAAACATGCATCTCGCGTTATATATATATGTATATATATATATATATATATATATATATATATATATATATATATATATATATATATATATATATATATAATTTTATTACTTCTTGATATATTCGATAGTGTATGGTAGACTGATATTCATTCCATTAATCAGCATACAAATAATACATAATGATAATAATGATCCAATGACACTCATGTATGTAATCGTAGGATCACACAAGTGTTGAAACATGTCGAAATCAATAAAGATACAAGTAAAAGTAAAAAACTATATATGTTAGGTTCTATATCGAAGTATTCGTATTCGTGAAACAACTGACTTTACATAAACTGAAAAAAAAATATTTCAACCGTTAGCTTGACTTACATGATCAGGGAAAATTACGCCGTTTATTTTTTGGATCAAGGTAACATAAACTAATAATTAGTATCAAAACGGCTGTGGGTATACATGCTGATGAAATATGGATTGCATGATTGAGGAAAATTCATTCAACCAACGTGTCAATTGCCATTTCCATGCTAACGATATACTGGTTTTGTTGTATGTAACGGTTTGACTCACTTTTCTAGTAGTTTTCCAGAATTTCCCACAGTTTTCGGGGGATTATCAATATACTATTTCGACATTGATACGTCAATTAATAAGAAACAAAAGTATACACTTCTGTGGGTGGGTTCCCTTCAATTACCGGAATAGTTCCTAAATATAGAGGCAATGACCAATTATTTTCACAATTCCTTCCCATTACCCGAGACACCTTCATTTTATCAATCCGTTATCCTCATCAATGATCATTCATCTGAAATCAATAGACTCAGTATCAATACGGTTCGCCTTTAAAACCTAACAAATGTTTTTTTTAAATATTATTCAATCTGTCAGAAATCCACCACCTAGCGTGTATTAAACTACGCTCATACCCGCTAAAACATGAAGGAGCAAACCACCCGCAATCTAGTGATGTACGATAGGGGTAACGGTCAATCGGAACCGGATTATTCCATGGATACACGTCATATCGTTACTGCCTTTTTGCCCCGTCGATAGCGTTGTGTATTTAATGGGTGGGGGGAGGGGGAGAAAATTGTTTTAATTTCACGCCATTATTCATGAGAACTGTTCTGTCGATACGATCACAATATGAAACTGTGGATGTTAATTGACTATATTATAACAGCGTATAAGCGGAACATGTAGGAAACGTTGGTTCACGTCGATTTATCGATTATTCACGCTCACGCATCTATCAATTGTCGTTTGCACTTTGGAAAGTATAGGTAATGTTTTGTTGATTTAACAAGGTTAGTATGTAGATAGACTGCTAATTGATCTATAGTGTGCTTCTAGTGAAGACTGTTGTTATATACATCATATAAGAGTGATTTTGAATATCCCTGAAAGTTATTGCCAATTATTGTGTTTGAAATCCAGCGTATTAAAGAAATTGTGTTTAAAAATTGATATTATTTCAGAGGAGGTATTAATTATCTCCGTGAACATCAGTTGGAACGTAAAATTTACACAAAGAGCACTAAATTCATTTTTTACGTGCTAGAAAGTAATTGTTCACTAATTATTAAGACCAGGACGACAATATAGGATCGTTCTGACTAGGAACCATAAATTCAATTGTATCACTCCAGAGAAAATATTCATTCATATTGTAACTCATGCAACAATACATTCTCGGATGATGGATATTATTATTTCTAATAGTTTATAATATTTATATTTCAAATTTCGAAAAGATTCAATAAATCAAATCTGTTTTAATAAACGTTCGCCAGAATTGAATCATTTACATCTGACCTGATAGCCTGGTATCGAGTGACTATATATTATTCACCTTGATAACAGTATGGTTCAATCACGAATGCAGACAGGTTATCAGTGCATATTCTCTATTTATAGTGGTAAACAGAACTATTCTATAATGACAATAAGAAAAATACTGTATTTGATGCAGCACAATTGTGGCGCGTGGATGGGGAAATAGTGAGGTGAGATAGTATCCATTCCAAAAATATTTGTGTAGATTGGATTACAGATATTTACCATTTTTCATCAATTTGTTGAAAATATAGCAAAATAATATATGCTGTTATGGTTAGTTTTTCAGATTTGGATTAGATTTATTCTTTTCTCGAATAATATGTACAGAATGTACCGGATTTCTATTCACGAGCAGGCGTATTCAAACCCCATATTCTAGCAGAACTATTCTTTGAAATGACGTCGTGTAACACGTGTGATGTGTGTAGTTCACACAATCAGCGTAATTTTCAGGATTGATTAACACATGAAATGAATGAGTACATACACTCAAAACTCGGAAATACGATTGAAAAGAGAATATTTCAAAGGAAAACTACCTATAATAATAATATCAATAATTTGTTTTACAAAACCATTACCTTATTATAAAGGTATTAGTGAAATAATATAATGAAGCAATTAAACCATAAAAACCACAGCGTAACATTTGCAATGTCAACATAATATATAAACGATCGTAGTGACATCCCTGATGAACATATTGTAGTGAAGTAGCTACATATCGTACCACAGACTACAGAAGCTGTTTAGCTTCTGTAGTCTGTGATCGTACAGAGAAATATATTCTGAAATACTGTCGATCCAAATTGAATATTCACAATATCTTCTACGTATTACTTGATTGTAACGGTACGCTGTGAGGTAAAACTCGGTGGCAGAAATATATTGTGTGAAATATATTGTGTGATTAAATAAGAGTGATCCCTCCACATTTATTATTATAAAATTTGACTCATTAGCATTATCAACCAATATTTTCTGCTTCAGTTGATGTATTTGTTTATTTGGTATCCTACACGGTTCGAATTCTATGATCATTTATTTCTGAGGAATCAATCTTGCAGGAACTTTTCATCCCTGCCTTGCTCCCTGGTTGTACTGCGTTATCCCCCTTCTCCCCTCCCCTGTATGAGAACTGTTACAATTCGACAACAGAGATAAGAGAATGAAGTGGCTCTGCAAACAGCCCTGTATGTCACTGTTATATCGTATTATCGTCAATTTGGATTAAATTAGGTTAGATTCAGGTTATAACAAATTAGTTTAGATTAGGCTGATAGGTTGGGTTCCGTTGGGTTGGTCAGGTCATTAGATCAGGTAATCTTTTGTCACTTTAGATGACTCACTTGAGCAACAACAACAACAACAACAACGTCCGCCAAGGGTTACGATATACGCAAGTCCGGCTGCACATAGTTCTTGCCATAAGAGAGTGACTGCCTGCGATTTACCTGTTACTGGCTTTTTACTGCTGAACGTGCAGATATATGGCACTATAAAAGTGAATAGCACACAAATGATCAGAATAGTTTTACGATATATTTTATGATATTTGATTTAGTATGAGTTAACTGTGTGAATACAGCTACTATATATTACAATACGTGTACTTCACATTGGCGTCCGAATCAAAGGATGTTAGAATAAAATACTGGATACACGATTTGATCTGATTATTTTCAGTGATTCAAATTTCATAACACGTATTACGTCATGAACTTTTCATGATACTAATCTGATGGCTCATATATATCATGTGCCATAGATTGTATTTGACAGCATGAAAAAAATACGGTACATAATTTCATTTTTACTTCATACGATTCTCGTTGAGTAGTCAGTATATAGAAATGGTATTCACCAAAGAGAAGGAAGGTTCCCAATGAAGAAGTGATATATGTCATAGACCAAAGATTCACCACGTCTTACGGCTAAACACTGATAAATCCCCGTCCACGCCTCCATTCCCCTCACCTGTGGTACCTATGCAAGTAGTACCTATTCTTGCCACTGAAAGAACGAACATGGCAACTGCTAGGTAGCAGCAAAATCCGAAATGTATGCAGCGCTTTCTAGCGCTGCATACTTGGCGTGTGCCAAGGGTGAGGGGATACGAATAAAGTGGTGATAAAGTAGTGAGGGTCGAAATGAGAGTCAGATTCAATCAACATTGTGTGACATGTATTGGTTGTATTCACTTTCGTCCATGTATAATTCTTGATTTATAAGTGAAATATAGATCTGGCTAAAATCCCTGTAGTAGTTTTATAGTAGATTAAGTAGTCAACCTTCTAAAGACCCACTGTTTTTGATATTATTGAAGTTTTTCTGAAACTTCAATGAATAGAACTTCTCGAATAGTAGGCCTTTTCTATAGGTTCAATTGAATTCCTTAAACGATTTGCCTCTGATACACCAAAAATATCGTACTCAAAAAATCATACACTGAAAATCTCGCGCTCACCAAAAATCTCGTAGACCGAAAATCTCTCGATATTTTCTATGAACGAGATTTGTCGAGGTTTGGAGGAAGATGATGAGGAGGAGGAGAAAGAGCAGGAGCAGACCGAAGAGGAGTAGAAGGAAGGACTTGGATCTGACAAACTCGAGTCGACATGTTTTGCCCTAGTTTATGCACTTATTTAACTTTGTTAAAGAAAGATTTTCGAAATGAAAAATTATTAAATGAGTGAGAATCAAACTGACACTGGAAAATAGTACATGAACGAGAATCATGATTCATGACTCATCCCTTTTTTTCCATCCACCATATTCGATTCTATATTTTCAATTTGATTCGATATCGATTTAAAATGGGAAATTTCGATATATTTCTATCCATATTAGATAATAAAGATTCGATATCGTCTTCAATTTTCATATCGACCGCAACTCCAATATTCATACTACTGTAAACTTTGAACCAAACATAGCCTTTTTTCTACCTAATAGAACCAGTCAACTTTGTGATTTGCGTAGGATTTAATAGGTATGAGAAGAACAGAAAACAGACTTCTACGTTAGGTTTAAGATCTACTGTGCTAACCCTGCGAACTCTGTGAGAGTTGCACTATAGACATTTCGTGCAAGCGAAAGCATGAAGAGATCACAATCCGTGGATTTTATGCGAACAATTTTAATCAATCTTCAGTGTAATTTGATTGCAAGTGATAGCTCAGGTGGCCAATATTGACACGCTATGGCTATTGTTTCATACTTACACGGGTAATTTAAAAGCTCATTTGAACTTGAACGAAGCGTCGTTTTAACGTATCGTAAAGAGGTGAACGTAGGCTGAGAGATGTTTCCAAAACAGTTCAATTCCTCTTTCACAACTACAGTTTTATTATTATCAACGTTGGAAAATTTACATCAGGTCACTGTTTCTCGATTGAACAATATTTTTATATTCCCAGTCTACATTATATTTCCTCTTAAGCCTCTTATATGGTCCTCTTGTATTTCCCTCTCGTAAAGCCTCTTGTATTTCCCTGAGTATGATTTATATATACATGTAACCTTTGTCAGTCTTCTTCCAGTCTATAAGCAATCCTATTTCAGGTCCGAGATATGTTCTCTCTCCTGAACGCAGCCCGCAGAGCAGGGGTCGCACTAGCTTCGTCATGGACGAAGAATGTAAAGCAGCGGTCGAGGCAGCTTCGGCAGGCCTGGCACCTCAAGGTTCGCTATGACAAAGTGAGATCGTTCGAATAGGTGACAAGGGCGATTTCACTACCTTGCAGAAATATTGAGATATAACAAACTGGAAGAAATATACTGATAACTTTAGGAATGAATCCAACACTTATGTTCGATGAAAAGACCTCCTATCTGGACCCCTATTCATGAGATAAATGAGATGTGAGAAAAATCAGTGAGAAAACTATCTCATATAATAATGACATATTTCATCCCATATTTTATGTGAGATACTCGTTTTCTCACTCATTTTTATTTTTCTCACATCTCATTCATCTTAGGAAACTATCTCATATAATATTGACATATTTCATCTCATATTTTATGTGAGATACTCGTTTTCTCACTCATTTTTATTTTCTCACATCTCATTTATCTCAGGAATAGGGGTCCTGCTGTTTGGAATGTCTTCTTCAATTCGTCTTTCATTATTTCGTCTTCTTCTCTTCTACAACCATATGTTATTCTTCCTTTACACAGTCACATTGTGACAATGCAACGCAATATTTGAAAAAGATTAAATTTAGGCTCAAGTGTATTTTAGAGCTATTGATATAAACTACTTTATCAAATACATCGATTTATTCACTGTTCAAAAACGCCACGCAACAGAAACATTATCCGAAGATGGAAATGAACGAATATATTGCTCCAGATATCACATGTATTCTAATCCAAATGTATAGCTAGAACATTGATCTGCCATATCAAATTCAAGAGACTCGATTGACTGTTTGAATTGTCTAGAGGGCATAACAGAAAGAAAACTGGAAGAGGGTGATCGTAATATCGTGAGCTGGGCAAACAGCATGCTGGAACACAAAAGCATATCTTCATCCTTTTCCTACATTCTTCCTTCTCTCAGAGGGACATTTTGTACTGAACGTTCACTTTCTGGATTGTGTGTTTAAGAGTAGTCTTAGGAGACGACAGGGATGATGTATGGTTTGGAAAAAATAGACGTTGATAAGGTGAGGAACACATTTCGAATACTTCAGTTGTCTTGGAAAAGAAAGCAAATAATAGGGAATATACGTTTACTTGATGAGTCTTCATGATTTTCCACAATCAGGGTTTCATTCAATTCATCATTCAAATTAATTAAAACATCTCTCTATATATATATATATATATATATATATATATATATATATATATATATATATATATATATATATATATATATATATATATATATATATATATATATATATATATATATATATATATATATATATATATATATGTGTGTATATCTATACTTGTTCTCTAGAATTATTGGTACGCATGATACGTTCAGAATATTGAAACGTTGGTTATTCAAAACGTTGGTTATTCCGAGAGAAACAATTTATATTTGTTCGCTCATAACAGAAGAACATATATACAGAAGAATATATAATCTGGCATACAATTAGATGGAATTCATTTATTCCATCAGAAATACAATCAGAGCTTCGTCACCCCCATATAAAAAATGTGATTTCGTCAATCGTGCGTAGAACGGAGGCGATTATGTTACCTCTAACAAAAACACGATTGAAATGTTACCAATTCTGTCAACACTGGAACCCTGCACACTCGCATGACAGTACAAACTGTCGCTTGAAGAATGGAATAATGGAACATAACCCACAAATTTTGAATAAAACACTGTCGAGAAAAACAATATTCCGTTGGGTGGAAAGTTGAGCCACACCCTTTACTATTCACTCAAGCGACAATAAGAGCGAATAAGATGAAAATATATAAAAATGTGTGTTTTATATTCAAATGTGATCTGTAGGACTGAATTTCAGTGTGTGTGTGTGCATGTAGGCCGTATTCGTATGGAAGGTCTATTTTCACGGATATAGCTGAAAAATCTTCAAATCTTCGTCATGATCCTTTAATTGCGACAGACGAAAATTATTCGTGTAAAAAAAAAAAAATATATATATATATATATATATATATATATATATATATATATATATATATATATATATATATATATATATATATATATATATATATATATGAATATTCTATTTCAACAACTTTATGTTATTCATGTCATATTATAATAGTATCCTCGAGTGTAGAAATTTGTGACTGTAGGCCCTTACGAAGGATATGAAAAATTGAGACTCTTCAAGAAGACCTTCCTCTCTGGCGTAATTGGCAGCGCGTCAGACCGGTGTAACGGAATATTTGTACTGCTATATTATGTTTACCCCCGTAATAAAATGCTGGCTGATGATTACTGTACGGTAATCATCAGCCAGGCATTTTATTACTGATCAGTACAAATATGCTGGCAGATGATTACTCCCTCTGATTCCTTATTACTGATATATTATGTGACCAGATTAATAATAATCCATCGGATCTTTACTGAATTCCATACAACAGTAGTAATGAGAATCCAGCATTTGTTTACTCCCTCGGGTGTGAAACATGAATGTGAATCGAAATACTGAGGTAAAAATAATCCGGCGGAACTTTACTGTCATTTGTCAGATAGGTAATAATAATCTGGCAGATCTTTACTGTCTTGTTTCAAAATACTGTTTTCAGCGATACTTGAGGTAATAATAATCTGGCAGATCATTACTGGCTTGTTTCTGAATACTTTTTTCAACGATACTTGAGGTAATAATAATCTGGCAGATCTTTACTGTCTTGTTTATGAATACTTTTTTCAATGATACTTGAGGTACTTTTAATCTGGCAGATCTTTACTCTCTTCTTTCTGAATACTTTTTCTAAAGATACTAGAGATAATAATAATCTGGCAGATCTTTACTATCTTGTTTCTGAATACTGTTTGCAATTATACTTGAGGTAATAATAATCTGGCAGATCTTTACTGTCTTGTTTCAAAAAACTGTTTTCAACGATACTTGAGATAATAATAATCTGGCAGATCTTCACTGTCTTGTTTCTGAATACCTTTTTCAACGATACTTGAGGTAATAATATAATCTGGCAGATCATTACTGTCTTGTTTCTGAATACTTTTCCAACGATACTTGAGGTAATAATCATCTGGCAGATCTTTACTCTCTTGTTTCTTTTGGTTCTTGTCTCTCTTTTTCAACGATACTTGAGGTAATAATAATCTGGCAGATCTTTACTGTCTTGTTTCTGAATACTGTTTCCAACGATACTTGGGGTAATAATAATCTGGCAGATTTTCACTGTCTTGTTTCTAAATACTGTTCTCAACAATACTTGAGGTAATACCAATCTGGCAGATCTTTACTGTCTTGTTTCTGAATACTGTTTTCAATTATACTTGAGGTGATAATAATCTGGCAGATCTTTACTGTCTTGTTTCTGAATACTGTTTACAACGATACTTGAGGTAATAATAATCTGGAAGATCTCTACTGTCCGTCAGATTATTATTACCTCAAGTATCGTTGAAAAAAGTATTCAGAAACAAGACAGTAAAGATCTGCCAGATTATTATAACCTCAAGTATCGTTGAAAACAGTATTCAAAAACGAGACAGTAATGATCTGCCATATCATTATTACCTCAAGTATCGTTGAAAACAGTATTCAGAAAAAAGACAGTAAAGATCTGCCAGATTATCATTAACTCAAGTATCGTTGAAAACGGTATCCAGAAAGAAGACAGTAAAGATCTGCCAGATCATTATTACCTCAAGTATCGTTGGAAACAGTATTTTGAAACAAGACAGTAAAAATCTGCCAGATTATTATTACCTCAAGTATAGTTGGAAACAGTATTCAGAGACAAGACAGTAAAGATCTGCCAGATTATTATCACCTGAAGTATCGTTGAAAACAGTATTCAGAAACAAGACAGTAAAGATCTGCCAGATTATTATTACCTCAAGTATCGTTGAAAAAAGTATCCAGAAACAAGACAGTAATGATCTGCCAGATTATTATTACCTCAAGTATCGTTGAAAACAGTATTCAGAGACAAGACAGTAAAGATCTGCCAGATTATTATTACCTCAAGTATCATTGAAAACAGTATTCAGAAACAAGACAGTAAAGATCTGCCAGATTATTATTACCTCAAGTATCGTTGAAAAAAGTATTCAGAAACAAGACAGTAATGATCTGCCAGATTATTATCACCTCAAGTATCGTTGAAAACAGTATTCAGAAACAAGACAGTAAAGATCTGCCAGATTATTATTACCTCTCTGATAAGTGACAGTAAAGTTTCGCCGGATCATTTTTACCTCAGTATTTTGATTCACATTCATGTTTCACACCCGAGGGAGTAAACAAATGCTGGATTCTTATTACTACTGTTGTATGGAATTCAGTAAAGATCCGCTGGATTATTATCAATCTTGTCACTTCATAAAGCAGTAATAAGAAATCAGAGGGAGTAATCATCTGCCAGCATATTTGTACTGATCAGTATTAAAATGCCTGGTTGATGATTACCGTACAGTAATCATCAGTCAGCATTTCATTACTGGGGTGTAATAATCAGCTACAGTATAGAAATGCCACCACACCTGGCAATCTTGAGATCTTCAATCTGGAAATCATACCATTATATATATATATATATATATATATATAAAAGCCCACATGAATATATTATTAATCATGGAAAGCGTTTCTCATGTCTGCGTCTCATGTCTCATGGCAGTGTTTGTGACAACACTGGCATTTTTGACTCCTTGATTCGACTCCTACAAATTAGGCGTACTTCAACTCAATTTTGATTACCTGTCTTTGAACATACGATATATTGCCATGGTTTGTTCAAACATCGTCAATTTTGTTTCTTGAATTGATAAACAGTCCGACTCGCCATCTCCGTCACACCACCATGTATAGAAAAGGATAAAGCATTTAACGAGACGCGGTCTGCCGTTCGCACTCTCATAATTTTCCCCTTCAGTCGCAAGTCTGAATTACTATAGCGAAGTCGGAATTCCTTGAGTTGTATTGAATGATAATTGGATGTGTACTTAGAGGGTTCACCAGACTGGAAGTCCTCTAATTTCTTGCATGATTATTTACAGCGTTGTATTTAATTTCTTTCTAGTCAAACGATATCGAAATTTCCCACTATAATCTCAAAGACTGGGCGCCATTTTGCATCATATGTATATATATATATATATATATATATATCCAAATAAAAGGTGATCAATATATGATATATTCATTGAGAACGAAGCAGTAAATGAATAGAATATGGTTGAAATAATGAATAAACAAAAGTTGAATGTTATTCGATTGAACGATTGAATTGTTTTGAAATTACATCATATTATCATATTAGAATGATTCTGTATGTCCAATTTTTATTATATATACTCTCTATGGTGGAATATATCACTCGTGATGATAGTTCCAGAAAAAAGTTTATTTTTTGTTGTAAATCGTTGATAGATAATGTTAGATTGTATAGATGAGAATTGAGATCTCAATATTCGAATAGAAACCATAGATACGTTCATACCCATTTTTACATAGAATCAACACTGATAACAATCATAACAGAAAAGACTGAATACTTCTCGAATACTAACAAACAGTCAAATACAAGTAGAATGGCTATTATTCCATTCAAACTCCTAAATATGAGATAACATTGACTCCCTTGTTTACACATCTGATACTGTTTGAATTTATTGCGCGTTTGTTTGATAATAGATCATTGAAAATGTAGCTATCGATTCACCGTTGCAAAGTCAATAGTTATTTTTTCATAATTGTTTGGTTGAGAGTAGTGGATATCACCATTTCAGTGTTAATGAAACAATAATTAGTTTACAGTATAGCGAGCACAACGGAACTGAACTGGTAATCATTCTTTTATGAATATAAACATCAACATTTTACGCTATTTACGTGATTAATACCGTCATAAAATAATCAACCATTTCTGTTTCGTGGGTTTCTGGTGGAATTTACACGCATTATTCATAGTTATTTGGATCTACTTTCTCGGGGAACGGACGATTTTCCAGACTGTTTCTTTTCAATTCAACACCTCTCTCTCACAAGTATAGCTTATGTGGGTGTTCTAATTATCTTCCTAAAGAGTATACCATTTGTGAAAAATGTTCAATTCTACTGTTCTTACTGTTATTTGTGCTAACAATAATGGAAGTACACAATAACTGGACATGTTGCCATGGTTGTCATGTTGCCTATTAGTAAATAGGAACCAATCAAAGTTCTCAGTCTCTTGGAGCTAGCTAGACCTAGGACGTTACTTTAGGTGACAGTCGCGGTAAGCGTCCTGGGTAACCAATTAAAATCAAGAGTTGGTTCTCTCCAGCTAGAAGACTCTAGAACTTTGATTGGTTGAAGTTTACTAAATGAGCTATAGTTTCTACAACTGTATAAGATAATAACAGTGCCAGGATCTCTGAGACTGCAATGAGCTATCATTTTGTAGCCCATCTCACGAGCAGAGCTGTTTCATGAACTAATACCGAAAGAAATACAAAAAACTGAATAATGACATAGGATGTTATATTATTAGTTATATTATCAGATAGTGGGAAGTAGTCGGTCGTGGCTTGTTGTTAAGGAACCATCAGGCCTATTTACATGAACGACAGAGGGAAACTACGAAAAAACACTTTCAGGATGGTCGACCATGGTGGGTATCGAACCCCGGTCTCCTGAATGTCGGTTCAGTGTGCTAGCCACTTGTCCAATCGTCTTATTGATACCTAGTTGATCTAGCTGAAGCTATGTTGTGTTTTGATGAGCTCTGATATCAAAATTAACAGTATCATATATAATTCCACAGTAACTATAAAATTAAAACATTTCAAAAGCTAATTTCGAACTGGGTTTTAAAACCACTACTCTTAATAAAGTGTTACTTTCGACGACAACAAAATCGCTCTACTAAATCCGACGAGACAAATTGTCCAATTATCAGGAGTGCAGAAATACAAACCATGGAGTGCATGAAACAAACTGCCCACCTCATAAAGGCTCATGCTGTGTGATATTGCCTTTACTAAGTCTGGCACAAATTATAAGTTAATTATCCGATTTATTCCAATTAAACATTTTATGCTTGACATGGTAAAGCCAAGCAGAAATACCGAAGGCAACTCATAGAGGTAAATTCGAATCACACTGAAAGCAGAGCAGAGCAATAAATTATATAACAATTTTAATTATGTTAATTGCTTTCATTAGGGAATAGAATCTAGTTTTTATGATCAGCCACAAAAAAGCACGTTGTAAAATAATGACATACACGATAATAATAATAATAATAGACATGGAAATATACTGATGATAGAGTAGTATATTGGAAAAGATATTAAACCAACAATGGTATATTTGGTTCATCTATTCTATCTATTGGTTCATTCACCTCTATATTGTTGAAATATATTGGACACTGAACAGTGTCAATTCTCGTGGAATGAAGAATACGATATTACTATTAGAATTAGTATACCATCGATATAGCTCAGGGTTATTTCAACTTATTTGCTTAGCTGAATCAGATGTTGGTAGAGCACTACCAACTTGGCACATAAGGGCCCGCATGTGTCAAGTTGGTAGTGCCCTTGTTACATGTTTATGTCAAAAAAGGCTAATTAATATATATTTATATATATATATATATATATATATATATATATATATATATATATATATATATATATTCCTCACGTTTTTCAGGTGATTAGAGATGAATAGTTATCACCTACATCATCTTGAAGGTATTGATAATAACTGTTTCATTGTTTTCAAAATTTCGATAACTTCTACCGTTCAAAAGTTATCACCAAAAACCTGAAATTCCGCTGAATCGACTCAAACATTGTCACTGTGAATAAAAGCGAGCTACTAGGTTCTTGAGAGCTTTCCGAAAATGGTTGAAATGATTAGAAAATTATCTTCAAAGTGAGGTATTGAAACTATACATCGACAATCAAACATGAAATTTGTACTGAAATCAAGATATGTAATTTTTATGGTTTGCATGCTTACGATTTAATGCATAGGCCTAATGCCCGAATATATCCGTTGCACGGTTATTGAACACACTTGATGTTTGCACTGAAGATCGTTAAATACTCCATCAAAGTGTGATATTTAGATAATTAGAATAATATAATGGAATGAGTGTCCACTTTGATAGTTTCCTTAATCTTCGATCTCTTTACGGATAGTTATGTTCAGTTATCTACTGCGAAAGTTCAGCCAGTAAATTAATTCATATTTACTATAAAAGCATTATAAGAAACTAATTCAGACAGAAAAAATTCTTCTTCTTTTATTCCCACTTTTATTCCCACGAAACTATGTTCAGCGACAATAGTCTTTATGTGTAGTCTCGATTTCTTCAAAAACCTTGATTTTAAAAAGCATTTCATTCTATCGTTCTTTTTTTTTTGTCTACAAAAGAAGCTGTAAAGTGAATGATTTTGAACTTACATTCGAGATTTTCTCCTTTGTTTGTTGTAACTTGTGTGCGTATCTACTTAACGTCTATCTACCTCGCACAAGGACGTTACTCGTCTGCAAAAAACGTCTCACCTTGGATTCAATTTCCACATTTCAACTTTTACTTTTAGAACTTTTAGGTCTTCCAAACTCTACATCCAAGTTCACAGCGGAAAAGCAACAATTATTCATATTTTAATCTGGTGTAGCGTAATTTACTTGTTTTTCTGAAACAAATTATGTTCACACACAACAGAAATGTGCGTGGAATTAGTAAACATTACTATCTAGACGTTGCATGCCTTGTTTTTCTTTTCACTATTCATGTGACACATTTGCATTGTTCATGTATGTTATCAAATAATAGAAACAACTCGTACATTATCATTTAATAGACATTATTCATGAAAAATGCTACGTATTTCTCTTCTTTATTGGTCCATTGCTTCTCTCGTGGCAGCTTGTATTTATGGTGCTAAGGCGTTCCTAGCATTAATCATACTTTCACGTTGAGTACGGCGCTGTTTGACCGGCAAAGTCGTGCCAATTGTACGCCAAGTCCAAGGGAATAATACACGTGCCAATTCGTGGAATTGGTTTAATTCGGAAAATCTTTTTGATACGAAAGATATTTCCTTCGGATGAAAGCTTCATTATAAAGATCAAAGAGCATTTGAAGTATCACGTAGGAATGTAAAAGCTTAATTGTGTCATCAGGGATATAAATCTTCCAGAAAATTAGAATTAAACGATGAACGATGTGGCATTCAAACAAAGCGTGGAGCAGCACAGAGAAGCAATCACGTCCAACCTGTAGTTTATATCCACAATGGATATATTCTGTTTCTAATCATTTACTTACACTTTATATTGGGTCGAAAGATTGAATCAACGCCATCTACATTCTGGAAAGTGATACCAAGATAACATTCTACAATAATCATTTGTTGAGAATAAGTAATATCTACCTTGTTCACGAGACGTCGTTAGTAGATAACTTATTCAGAATATAAATCAAAAATTATATTTGTTACGCATAAATGTTTTTTGTATCTGTGGCAATGGAATCTTGAAAATGTCGTGAAAGGGAATTTAAAACTTTTGAAACTTTTTTACAGCTTCAATACAGTAAAATCTTACTCGAGCAATCAGCTCTCACGAACATGCACGATTGACAACTTCGTTCAAGTAGATTCGCTGTCGAAGAAAAAAAAGCATTTTATGACGCCATACGACATATTTATAACATGTCATATGCATATGTCACGTAAAATTTTGAAGTTAACAAGGTTATTCACGATTAAAAAGTAAATTTTATCATACACAACGATCAGAAGAAATAATATTGAATATCTTTTAATAATTTGGATACTGATTGACGTAATATAACATCCATATGAAAAATGTTTTACTTACACTCATGTGTTTTACTCATAAGTTACTGGTATCCTCGCAGGATACCAAACCCCACAGTATGAATAATGCTACAATATCAACATTCACCAGGGGTGCATTCCGAAACCCTCCGAAACAGTACTTGCCAGTAGAATATTCGTTTTCAGTAGGCCTCAATAACGGAACGCACCCAGTTTAATTATTCAAGTGTAGAAAGATGGACGACATAATTGTTTTTCAATGAAATGTTGGGCTATGAAACAACATGTACATAATGTATACGCAGATCAATCTTAGATATATTTTCAATTAATTTACATCCATCCAGATGCAGTTTATCTGCCTCAGCTACAACAATATTCCAACTGCGATTTGTCTGCGAACGAATTAATGTAATATTCACAAATTCGAAGAGTTTCATCAAAATATGTACATATTCTTAAGCACCTTATATACTTAGCTTTCCCATTCTTCTTGATTATTTGTTTTTATTCCTATATTTTAGTGTTTGAATTGGTTTCGGTCTTACGAATAATTAATTTGCTGATAAATAATTATTATCTTAATCAGCACATTGAACAAGCACGTGGAACAAGGTCTTAGTACTTTTTTTCCTATTGATATTTTTTCTTTGTTGATGTTTTAATTAGAGCGCTGAATCTAAAGACCTATCCAGCTTCAGTAAGTATAAAGTGGCCTAGTTTTAATTAGTTTCGGTTTGATCATCTTTCTATTGTTGTCAAATGATTAATACTCCAAGACGTATATATTCATTACTTGCAGTATTTTTAATTAGATTTTTTGTAAATATATACACACATATATATATATATATATATATATATATATATATATATATATATATATATATATATATATATATATATATATATATATATATATATATATATTATTCTGTGTAGCTTGTGGCAGGCAACCAATTTGCTGACAGTCTCGATAAATATGTATATTATTCATTCATAAGACATGATTTATTCTGGAAGTATGTATATTGTTCCTATTTCATTAGTACATTGTTGGTACTTGTGGTTGACCGATCGATCGATTTTTCAAACTGACACCTCCGTAAGAGAGGTGAACTTATATATCGTATACCTAAAACCATATATTACTATATCGGAAAAAAGGTAGGATTATTTATCTTATAGTGTCAACTTATTATGAAAACTGTTGATTAATCTAGTGTCCGTGAGAATAGGTTCCAGTTGAACCATTGGTTAATATCGACGATTGATTAATCGAGCTATATTAGCATTGGACGACAGAAGCGGCTGAACAAGCGATGCCGAAACACATATTTTCATAACATTTTCACGGTGTTCGTACAAAATTGGCCTCACTGCATGCATGATTAAAATAATCTCTCCAGGGTACTGATCGCTGGAAAAGATACTATAGTCTACCCCTCCCCCCCCCCCTCATCCTACCTCCCAACTTACCTATATACAATCTCATCAATCACTGTTCAAAAAAGAGTTGTATTCTATTATGTAACTTACATATGAGCTTGCGGTTATATCGATCATTCAAACGACAATTTGGATTATTATATCATGGAATGTGAAGTATGAATTTCACAATGCTAGAAGCATTCAGTTTTTTTCAGAATAATTTTAGCATTTTTGTTTGCAATAATTCAAGTGGAACGCCTACCTAATTTGTGAAATTTGTTCAACAACATGAGTGCCAAAACAGCGTTAACCACTGCGCTGCATGGGCCGGTATCTATCTCTCTCTCTCTCTATATATATATATATATATGAATATATATATATATATATATATATATATATATATATATATATATATATATATATATATATACTCATGTGTGTGAGTTTGTTTGAAACTTCCGTTGGCATTATTAGTTGTAGATCTATCATTATTTATTATTATTTTCGGGAATATAATGTTCAATGAAATTAGAAAAAAAAGTCACTACGTTTCGACGTGTGTGTACTGAACATGCAATTTGTTAGCTTACATGTTTTCAGGAAATGAACAACTACTCATGATCAATAGGGAAAAAATGAAAATTGATTAGATCGAATTCGAAAGAAATTGCCAAGAGATCAGCCTCAAACTCTCAGTCACCTGGAAAGAAGTTTTAGAGGATCGAATAATAGAACCTCTGTCGTTTTAATAAAACAGAACATAGCTGAAGGTTTAAATTGAGACAGATCAAGAAAATAGGATGGAGGACGAGGGAAGGAGACAGAAGAGAGAACAATTCACGAGTATTCAAACAAGAACTAACATCATGACCTAGAACCATTTTTTACTTCGAAACAAGAACTATTGGATGGTTTGATGCAGTACAAGAAGCACTGATGTTTATTGTTTCTTATTTTGCGATTATTTTATGGTTTTTCTCATAATAATAGTCCCATCACATTTTGATTTGATTTGATTTCATCGAAGAATCCCTTGAGAATGTTAGGTCGACACATGCTGAAACAAAAGGAAAACATGAACAATATTTTTTCATAGATATATATATTTATATATATATATTCCTCTCACTCTCTCCCTCTCTCTCTCTCTCTTGTGTAAAAGACCGGGTGGTTGTTCGATCAACGTGGTAGTCTCGAGTGCTCAGAAGTTGACTTCAAACGGTTTCCTAACGAGTAGGCCGAATCGAACCTCACGTTGACCACTCAATACCTAATTGTAAGAAATAGAGCGAGTGAGTTCGTCGAATCATTGCCCGTCATTTAAAACAGTGGACCTTAGACCAGGGCATGCTATCGTTCATCGCGTCCCCACCACCAATTGCTATGACGTCAGCTTCTTAAAAGATCACCGCGTCCACTGTATAATAAACTAGCTGGTGTGACGTCAGTATAGGGCCATGGTATATGTTATTGCACATCGAGTTCCCGACTGTCGTACCGCTGTGACGTCATATAGTTTACAGTCCATACCGTGTACACTGTTCAGTATATTATAAACTATATATGTATCATATTTATATTGTTAAATATATCATTCAATACGTTCTACATATTTGTATATAGACTTCAAAGTATATTCTATATAATGAGGTTTTGATTGTATGTTGCATTCGATTTTACACATGTTTGTTTTAGGGCATACAATACTCGTAAACTTATGACATAACATGACCATTTTCATACTCGTATTCATCAATTAGGTCTCGGAGAGTAGAGTTTGATTATTGTCAAATATGTAAAATATTTCAAAAATGAACAAATCACAGTTGGAGTACCACAGGGCTTCCTATTGAGACCATTAGCCTTTTGATTTGTACGCACGATATTGCGCCGAATTTTTCGTTAGTAGAATTATATGCCAACAATACCAATATTCCAGCTGGAGAATCTTCGAAAGTTTCAAAGATTCGGCAAAAGACAGGCTGATTAAATTTCATCCACTTCATAATTCAACGATTGTTATCTACTATGAGAAGAAACCCAATTCCAACAGTTCCAAACAAGTGAGCTACAAAATCAATTTTTGGTGAATTCATAACACAATCTAAACTTCGAGTGAATAAATAGAGTAGAAGAAACAAAATTGAACAATAGAACAATAAAATAACAATATATCACAAACAGAATTGACTTGAACACATTCAGATTCTGCCAGTGAACCTAAATGTCGGATGTTTTGCTATCAATTCAATCGGAACAATTAGAGATAAATTAAAGACGAAATGTTATTTCATCTCTCATTTGAATCATACCTCAGGACTGGTATGGAAAGAAACTTTTTACAATTCTGAATCAAGCGATAAGATATATAGTGAGAGCTAAGCCAAAAGCTCACTGTAGATAGTTATTTTTTAATTATGTAATTTGTCAACACTAATTAAAATTTTCACGTTATTCTCAATGTGAATAACATTCACATTATCAAAACATCTGATCAAATTAACAATCACGACATTAGAAAATGTGAGGATTTGTATTTACAAAAATGCTTGTGAAAACTTGAACAGGTGAACTCTAATTGTTATTGTCAAAATATAAAATCAAATCAAAAGAAATTATAACTGACAAAAATTAGTCTTTGAATGAACATATGTTAAGATGATGACGTGGGTTTGAAACGTCGTTTAGATTATATTTATATTCGGCCAATCATGTGTTTCAAATAAACTGACTCATCTTGATCAGAATTCATCTTACTACCTATTGTTCCAAATAAATAGCTCAACAATCTGCGATGACATTAAATGTAAATTGTTTCATGTAGTCATTGTATGTAGATTCAATGGATACAAAACATATTATTATTACCATCATATGGAGGTACGTCAGTATAGGGCCTCAGAATGATCATAGAGAAATTATATGATGTTGCACATGGAGTCCCCGCTGTGACGTTATCTCGTTCACGGTTCAGCGTTCAGTATTCCATGAACTAAATGACGTGACGTCAACTATTCGAGGCTGCGCGAACTGAACGAGTTTTGATACAAAGAAACGCCTATTTCTTCGTACAAAAGAAAGAACATTCCGAGCCTATTTCCAGTACCACGTAGCGTACCTCATGTTGTATAATACATTGGTGAGTAGGGTAGTCTCGATCAGGAAATTCTCTGTTCGGAGCATTCCGTAAGTCCGAGCGTTTCCGAGCCTGTGTGACATCTCGGGACACTTGTTGAGTGTGGCTAATTTATTGCTGATTTTGTGCTGATTTGATTGGTTGGTTCGAATGTGTATCCAACATATGACGTCACCCGTTTCAATGAAAAAATAAATGTCTCCTAACCCTTATCGAGACGACCTAGTCAAACCAGAACTGAAAATCTACTATGTGCTTATTACTATTGTTTTGAAAGAATGTTATATTTACTCAATCTTCTGTAATAAAAACTTGATAATAGAATGTATTATACTCACCATGCATGGAAGTAAAATATTATATGGTAGAGTACAATAATGTAGACATAATATAAATTACTTGGTACGTGTACTAGACATATAAGCTTCAGGCAACGGTATATCACATCAAGCATGCAATTTCGTGCACGTTTTACATCATCAAACAATTACGCTTTTTGTGGGGAAAACGGTACACGCTATGAACGAGATAGAAATAAAACTGTGATAACATCCATCTGTTTTTGTGAACAAACTTCCAATAGAATAGCAGAAGAATTTAATATTTTCTATTGGAACTATTCTATCTTGAATTGATTTGATTTCAATTTCATTCAAAGTAATGCTTTGGAAATTGGAGTCCCTCCGGCACGAGTTTAAATCCCGCATAGGGCATGGCATGATTCATTTTTCACCAGAACATAGTATTTGTTATATTCAGTTCATTGATTTCATTGCAATTTGATGATATAATATATGTGTGAAGATACTTCTTCGTATGAAAAAAATTAAGGAAACAATTACCAATATTGAAATTGATACATGAACAGAGAAGGTAGAAGGAATAAGGGAACAAACTAATTCAAGAATGAGAATAAAAGAGAAGATTATAATATTAGAAGGTTTAAAAAGAAGATTGAACATCTCTTATCCCCAATGTAAATCTTTGGATGCTTATTACCATCCCTGTAATTATTATTACCACAAAATTCACTTTTTGTTTGTTGAGTTTTTTCTCATTTTATTTATTCTTTGTGGTGGTAAGATCACCCTTGTAGTACCCCATCCGAACGATCCTACCTTTAAGCTTCAATCGGGGAACGCAGGCTTGCATGAAAGTCGATTTAGATAAATATTCATTTTGATGGTTATTTTTAGAAAGAATTTATTTTTCATCGAAATTCCAATACAGAGATAATACAGATATATGTAATACCTTGAACATGATATAATCGAACACTATTCAACTTGTATTGCATAGCTGACAGAAAAAAAAAACATTTTCAGCTGTATACTACAGCTACAGCTGTGTTTCCTCCGTATTAGAACGTTGATATATCATACCGTTCAAGAGCTACCTCTAAACAATTAATAATTCGTCAAATCGACTCCCATGAGCCTAAATTGAGTTTTTTTATTATTAATCAAAGTACAAAAACATCATTGGTAATCAAAGGTAGCAACGAGTAAATCTTTTAATTAGGCCCATTACTTAATCAGCACAATATAAGAGCCGGTTGTACCAAGTGATGATTAGTGAATTAAGTAAAAATTAGCAAATTAACTTGTTATCACCCTTGGTTATACCTATGTTATTTTTGTACCTTGAATAATGATTAACTAAATAATATTTAATCATCAGTTGGTACAATCGGCTCTTATATGTACTACTCGTAGCATGCAACATTGATGTAAGAAGCGACATTAATAACGAATCAACTCGTTTTTTGCCTCACTACCGATCATTTTGTTGTATCCTTTCTCATAATTAGCTGAATTAATACATGTTCAGTTTTTTAAAACGCGATCTGAACGAGATGTGAACCTCCAATCACTACCAAAACACAGAAGATGTGTAAATTCAAAGGACTGAACAAAAGCATTTTAATAATATGAAGTTCTTAAGAATTTGAGTTTGTGTATTCAAATTGCGCAGTATTGTATATGCGTAGGATCGCTGCTTTGATCTTAGTGGGCGGGGCCATTAGGGTATAGAAAGCGATTGAGAAATTGGTCCACAACCTTGAATATGGTGCGATTTTTATCTTTTGAAAGACAGATTTAAATGAATATTTGGTAATGAATTTGAATTTGAGACAGATTTAAATGAATATTTGGTAATGAATTGAATGAATTTTTTGGTTTGCTGGAATCTAGATGAAAAAAATATTTCATGGTGTCGGCCTATATGAATAATGAAGTAGACCTCAACATACGAGTAACCACAAAAACGTATGTGCCATTTTCATTATTCTCACTGCAAAATGGATATTAAAGATAGTGAAGTATGTAAGTAAGTATGTAAATAAGTACACAAGTAAGTAATTGCAGTTCAGTAAGTGTAGTATGTGTATGCGTGGTAGTAAGTAGTATGAAATTGAAAGTTAATGGGAGTCGATTTGGTACAATATCATTTTTTTGGAGAAACTACTGAACAATATAATATATCAAAATTATAATAAGGGGGAACACATATTTTTGATACACATATATGTTAAACATGTGAAACATATCTTCAAAGTAATACAAATATTATGTGTTTTTGCGGGATCAGAATTTCGATATCTCATACAATTTGAAAGTTATTACCAAGAAACTAATATTTCGCTGAACCAACTCTCACTCACCCTTAAATCAATAGTTGTCAATACAAATTGAAATAAGATCAAATTTTCTAGCTAAGGCAATTGTGATTTAATCTAGTGGAAGTGATTCGCATATTCCATGGAAGAGATAAATTCATGGGGAATAAAAATCCCCTCATTCGATCAAATGATATATACAAAGATTTTGAATTATTGGAAAGCATTGATGTCATAAAGACTACCTTATAAAGTAGTACAGTGATAGTGTGAGCACGAAGAAAAATAGTAGATTGCAGTAGAGTGGTTCAATTGTTTGAACCACTGTTGAAGAAAATAATTTCGAGATTTTTTAAATTCTCAACAGAATAACACAGGAGGAAAAATTTTGAACAAAAAAATCTTCGAATAAATTCAAATTTGTACTGAATTTAGGCACTTTGAATACAGATAATTTCCAAGTTTTACATAAGAAGGACGAACCATTTTCAAGATAAATTATTATGTATCATTTAAATTCAATCAAAGCTATAATAATCAGATCAATGATCAAATCGTGAGACAATAATTGATATAATCAACAGGTAGATCAGGAAGGAAGTGAGTTAATAGATTCAAAATCGAGGTGTGCATGTAAACCTGTGTAGCTTTCCATCACATCACATCACATATGAATTCTCACTCATCTTTCAACACATATGCTGCCTTTTGGCAGTAATAGTGAGATATAAATAGCTTCCTGACGAAATATAGTTTTGGGTCGAGAGTAATCAAAACGGATATCAATAATAAATCTGAATATTTTTCGACGCAAAAAACATTTCATTATTCTCAACATTCACATAATAATACATATTCATAGTTGATAACTTTTTTCATGGACATATTATTATATTGTTATTATACTTGAATCTCTAACTTGATACGGAAAATTTGAAGAAAAGAAAAATGTTATATATTTCTTCAAACAAAACTTTTTTGTTATTTCAAATATAGAGAGAAAAATGTTATAAATAATCTTACTTTTCGTGTTTCACGAAGAGAAAGTAATTTAAGTATCCATTTTGACGTCAACTACATCTGTAACAAATATACAAACCTAGATGAAGTTGGCGAATAGTAAACCTAGTAAATAGATGCTCCACGACAATGTAAATTGCATACTGTATCAACAATGCAAAGTAAATGTGATGTTAGCGGCAGGTCAAAATTAAATTAACTCAAGTATTGGTGATTAATAATTACTAGTTGTCAATTGGAAGCTGTGAATACTTGATAATTGATTGGTATTTAGAAATAGTCACGATACAAGATTTTTACTTCCGTGCTAACCAGAAGGGAGGCTGAGGTTGTCATAATCAACTATTTTGAAATATTATTTAATGATCACTCAAGATTTTTTTTGACTTCACGATGTGATTTCGATACATCTACATGATTTCGATCTTCTCAATATATGGTATTTTCGAGTTGATTCATGTCAGCACATTTTCATTTCTAGGAGGTTAAGCTTCTTGAGTCCAAACAGTATAAAAATTACTTTCAAGCAACAATAGAATACAGGGACTGTTTTTGACAGGGACTGAAACAGTTTGTGCACGGCCATCAGGATGACAACTCAACGTCAAGAAGGCTACGAAGAAACAAGATATTCAACTGCCACTTGGTGACTTTTGCATTTTTGAGATCAACTATCAAGCTTTCAAGAAAAGCAGAGGAGAATATTTGAATCGTGAAAGTGTCCAATTCAAGACGAATCCGCATTCATTTGTATCCATCTTGAAATGGTTTTTAGTGGTTTTCACAGTCTAAGAACTTGGTGCTTGGGTGAGGTATTGTTTGGTCATGACTTTAAATAAGTTGACGGCGCGGCGTATTATAAAAATCATAACATAAAATCACGTATGTTTAAAAAAGGAACATTAAAGTAGTCAAGCTAACATTAAAGTAAACATTGTCCGAGTTATTCAATTCCAATTCTGAATAAATCATCACAAAAACGGTTCATAACTTAATTACTCATATTGTGTTGCGAACTCTCGGATAGTGAACGACTTGTATTTGAGCCGAAGTTTAGTTATCCACATACAGCAACTGTTCTCATATGAGGGGAAAGAAGCAAACTATAGTAATGAATAATTTTAATATACGCTTGAAAGACTGGGGAAAACTATATGAAAAACCTCATTCATATCAGTCGGAATAGTCTATAATGACGGGAGTAGAGCCCCGTTTTGTTGAGTTATAGTTTGTCGCCCTTCAGTTCTAGTTTATATATTTATTTTTCCTATTTCAACTTTTCCAACCAATTTTCCGATCCGCAAGGCTTGTAGCGGCAGGTGTCCGGCACAGCTTGCGGGAACAGAAAAGTGAGAGGAAAATGAACCAGAGTGTAATGAATATAAAAGTAAAAAACTATATTTAATAATCTCTGACTTGTTTACTTATCCGGCTCCTGACTTTGGTGCCGAAATGTCGTGTTAGTGTATACAAACAGTCAAAAAACATAAAAATTCAAATATGTTATTTTCAGGATCAAATCAAATCGTCTCATCATCACGCTCAACTGATTTATGTTTTTGAGTTCATTCAGGAAATGTTACAAATTAATTCTGAGCCGTTGATTCAATAATTATTCTCAAGAATCTTCTGTATTGTGAGAAATATCATCATTATTCTCTTCCTTAATTGTATGAGCGTAGCGAAGAAGCAATTTCACGGTAATTGGAAGAAATTACGAACTCCAGAAGTCAAACGATGAAACAAATTGTGATGAAACTTGGAAGGCTCATGCGTCACTCATCATATATCATGAAACTATTGTTTTAACGCGCGATCGGTGAAATCACTTCGGTGAGAAACCGTTTCGAAAGTATGGACGAAACTTTTTCGAATGAAATCAAATTTCACATTGTTAAATTTAAATTACACATTGTTCGAAGTTTCACGTCAATCATATAAACCATTGTAGAGTGAAAATAAAGACATGGTTTTTCTAGATCAATCAATCCAAAATCAAGTAGAACACCAAAACGATTCAAATAATCAACAAGTCTATAACAAATTAAAGCAATTTAAGGCAGTGATATAATAGTTTCGATGCGGTGTATATTTATAGTTCTCAAGTATAATTTCGGAACATAAAGTACAGAGCTGTTTTATTTGAGGGGTATAAAGGGGATATGACATGGAACATATTTGGTAGCCAAGAGGTGGAGATAATAGATATCTGGGAGTATTATTCCACAACTGATTGGGATGGGGGGAGCAGGTTTCAATGGGTGACAGATAAGACGATTGCCACTGTGAATTTCGTGACAATTAAAAGAAGCGGCACATATATTAGGAACAAGATTATCCCACTCTAGTCGTGGGACCATTTTCAGAATATGGATCGTCCGTTTGGAATCCTTTTAGAACAGGTTGAATAAAGAGTGTAGGAAGGGTACAGAGGTTGCCTGCAAGGGTTACGGGAAACGTTTGGCATTGAATAAATGTGAGAAACAATAAGGAAGATCTAAAAAGAAGAGTGGAGAGGCCATCAGAAATGATAAAAGAATTGAAGAGAATGTCAGTGGAAGGTAGAAGAAGAGTAGACAAGCTGACCAATTTTGTAGAGGTCGTCAAGAAGAGGGAGGGTTGGGCGGAGTTAGAGAGAGGGAACTCAATCTCGCTCTACGTTTTTTTTTTTTTTTTTTTAAATCTTTATTCTTTATTCAGAAGAAAGTACATAGGTAATATGATTCACAATGTCCACAAAGCCTGAAATAGGCTTATCTGTGGTTTGATTATGATGCAAAAAAACTGTAAATAAGTACAAGTATAGTTAGAAGGATTAAATATGGTATAGACTACAAATAGTGTGTACAGGTGTGTTAACAGATGATCACAGAAAATAATCAGGAGAAATAATGAAATTATAAACAAATTAATGAGAATAACGTTTACATAATAACATGGAGAAAATGATACAACAACAATAGGAATTTGAATTACACTAAGAAATATGAAATTTAACTAAATTTAATTGACTCTAATAACCAACATTTTATTTCCATTTTTACTGATCTTAAATTGCTTAAAGTTCTGAGATTTTCTGGCAGTGTATTGAAAATTGCTGGAATAGCATATTGTAATTGTCTTTTACCATGTTTATTAATGAAGTTTGGAATAATGTAAGTTTCTTTATATCTAGACCTAGTGTTTAATGGATGAGTGTATATAATTTTATATTGATCAGAGAAATAAAATTTGATAATAAATCTATACAAAAAAAGACTGATTATAGGAAGTATCTTACAGTGTTGATACATACATACAATATTATTATCTACAAGATGCCGATCTTGCGACAAAATAGATTTAATCATTTTATTCTGTAGCGAGACAACTCTTTCTAAATGAGAAGACGAAGCATTTCCCCAAGCTAACAGACCATAAGTAATCAGGGATTCAGCAAGAGAGCAGTAAACTAGACGAATGATTGAAGATGGTAAAATGAATTTCAGATTATATAATTGTGACGCACAAGATCTTAGTCTCTTACATAGTGTGTCGATATGTGGTCTCCAAGTGAAATGCTTGTCGATTGTTACACCTAGGTATACATAGGTATCCACCGAGCTTATCACCTCGGTACAATTACAACAATATTGATCATATTTTAATTTATGTAGACAATCATAGGAGTGACTTATAATATTCACTGGTGATAATTTGAAAGAGTTGAATGGAGAACAGATGTGCACAATTTTAGTTTTGCTTGAATTAATGACCAAGTTGTGGTCATGTGTCCATTTTAAAACGTTAGTAAAATCTTTTTGCATACATTTTTCTGCATCCTCCAAGTTTTTATGGGCTGCTAACAATACAGTGTCGTCTGCGTATAAATAAGCTTGGCATTTGGATAAACAATTGACCATATCGTTAACATATATTAGATACAAGATTGGCCCTAAAATTGAACCTTGAGGCACACCAGTGGTACAAGGTTTCATGTCACTGAAAGAATTATTTATTTTTACTAAAATTTGTCTTTTTTCCAAGTAGCTCCGAAACCAATTCAACAAGGTTCCCCTGATACCTATATTTTCAAGAGAAGAAATCAATTTTGAGTGGCTTAAAGTGTCGAAAGCCTTAGAAAAATCAATAAATAAAGCGACTACATGAAAGTTATCATTTAAATTATTGTTTACAAAGTCGGAAAACTGAAACAAAAGGTCAGAAGTGCTTTTACCCTTCTGAAAGCCAAACTGAAGTTTATTTATAATGTTAAATTTATTTAGATAATCTGTCAAGGCAGTCGCAACACAGCGCTCCATAATTTTGTCAACAATGGGAAGTAAAGCTATTGGTCTATAATTGGAATACAGCATATGGTCACCTTTTTTAAATACGGGTCTATTTACCGCAATTTTGAGTTTATCCGGGACAAAACCCTGTTCAAGGGATAAGTTAATAATCTTTGCCAAGATAGGGCTAATGACATCGGATAATAAAATTAAATCTTTAACTCGTATACAGTCAAGCCCAGGTTGTTTATTCAAATCTAAATGTTCAATAATATATTTGATTTGACTGGCTGTAACTGGAGGCATAAACATGGATTGCAACTGGGCTGTGGGCTGGATGACGTCAGATGTTTCGATATGGCAAGTATGAGTGATAGATTTTACATCATTGATAAATGAATTGACGAAACCGTTCGCCAATACTTCACTCGAGGTTTCTTTTCCAATATATTTAGACAAAACCTCATCTACAGAATCTTTCTTCTTCTTACCTAATAACATATTAATGGATTGCCACGTATCTTTAATGCTGCCTTTATTTTTATTGAATAGTTCTCCATAGAATTTAGCCTTCACCTTGGTTATTAGTTTGTTAACTTCATTTCTGAATTTTTTGTAATCATTTCTCAACATATTTTTACAAGTGTTGGAACAGTTTTTCCATTTTTTAAATAAATAATCCCTCTCCTTCAATGCAATCTTGATTTCATCTGTTATCCAAATTTTTTGTGGTCTTGTTTTAGCAGGAGTGTTAGAACGATAATATGATGATCGATCATAACATGCATTGAAGGTAGAAACTAACTCATTGTAAAGTTCATCACTCGTGGAAAGTGACAATAAATGATTCCAATCACAACTTCGAAGCTTACGTTTTAAAATGGATTCATGTATGGTCTTATGATGATGAAAACTATTTTCACTGATGTTGTTATTAGTTTTTACGACACCAACAAAAAAGATGTCGACCATAACCATGTAATGGTCCGTCATCTTGGTTGTGAATATTGCCGAATTTAAATATTTTGACTTGCATCTTACAAATATGTGGTCAATACAAGATGTTACTATGTGATCGAGTCTAATCTCTTCTCTTGTTATCCCTTGTATGCATTTAATAAAACCATTGACAGCTAAAACATTTTCATACTTGTGAGTTATGTTATCAGTAGTTTGTAATAAGTCAATGTTGATGTCACCAAGGATTATCAAATCTTCTGCCTCTTGGTTCAATAGGAAAGATTCTAGTTCGGTTACAAAGTTGATTTCATTTTTACTTGGGGGTCTATATATTGCTAGGATAGAAATTGAAACCGATTCATTAAAAGATAGTGAGCCAAACAACCCCTCAAAATGTTCGAAATTTCCATTTATCTCAGTAAATTTAATATTATTTTTTACGAATAAAAGAAGTCCCCCACCCTTCTGACGCGACCTAGTTTTATAGAATGCATTGTAGCCGTCAAAACAGTAAATAGCTGCAATATCATTCACATATATTTCACTTAGAAGTAAAACGTCAAAATTCCCAATTATATTGGACAGAACTACATTCAGTTCACCCCAGTGTTTATAAATAGATCTAATGTTAATATGAATAAATGTTTTTCCCTGAATTTGGTTAAACCAACAATCTAAGTCATCAGTAACTTCCCTATTACAATTGTCGATTTCCGGAAATTCACTAAAGAAACAGGTGGTCATACAAATATAACACAATAATGAAAACAAATGAAGTAAATTGTCCGTGAAATTGAGGAAATTGTTAGTTTATCTTTTGAAGGTCAGTTTCTGAGAATATTTTGATGGTTTCCCGCGATACTTCGTCCTTGCGAGCGAATATTTTGCCCTGCTTAAACCACACAAACTTGTAATCAAACTCACTGGCCTTTTGTTTGGCTTTCCACAATAGCTCTCTATTGTAGGGAGACAGATTTTCGTTCAAGAAGATTCGTTTGTCGGGATTTGCAGAGTTGACACGCACCTCACTATTCTTGATGATAATACGCTTCTTTTCGATGAATTGGTCCCGTTTCTTCCTCGTCGTCAGTTGGACGATAATGCGCGGTGGACGACCGTTCGTCCGCGACGGGAGGCGATGGGCAGCGTCTATCTCTTCCTCGACAAGGTTGATGTCCAGCTTCTTGGCAATGTCCAACACAATTCTGTCAATATTTCCACCTTGACAGAAATCGACGTTATCGAGTTCGAAATTTTTATTGCGTCCGTATTGGTCCAAGCTGTTCAGTTGAGATGTAAGGTTGGCAATTACAATATCCTTTTCTTCACCGCTTTTTTTAAGGAACGTCACTGCTTCTTTAAGAACTTTGAACTCGTTCAAGAATTCTTCTTTGAAAGACTTCAACTCACTTGACATTGACTTGAAATTATCTCGGAGTTCTTTCTGAAGATCTGCCAAACTGTGCTTGATGGACACGTCGTCAGAATTCAGTTCAGAATCGGCTAATAATGGCGTATTGTTGTTGCACTTTTTTCCGTCTCGGCAAACTGTGCACCTCCACGCTAGTTTTTGATCAGTGGACTTACCTGTCCACGTTTGCTTAGACAAGGATGAACACTTGAAATGAAGTTCCCGCTTACACCCGAAACAATTCACAAAATCACCATTTTTCGGCAAATCGGAATTACACTTGTCACACGACATCACGAGAGTGGGAAACACGTCTGCTCTCTACGAGTACTCGCTTAGGAATGAACGTAGAGTACGTAGTGAAACCATCACAGTTGCGAGGTCCAGGAAATGTATACGAACGTACTTATTCCTACCGATCATCTTACAACGCATATGCAGCGTTCCCTGGTTGAATTCACATTTGTATATAATCCATCAGCATTATTATACGACTACTAACTTTCTGTTGGAATGTATTCATCTCATTTTTCCCTGTATCTCGATACATAACTATTATGTACTTCTATCAATTCACTAACTGTATTCATTATTCAATATGTGTATTATCTTTATCGCTTGGAAAGCCAATAATTCTGAGATCTACCCTACACTATGTAAACAGCCTGCATAATGTATACATGGAGACTGAACATGAAACATGGACAGCAAAGTTTTAGTCAAAACATGTGACCGAGTCTTCGCTCCGACAAACAGAAGTGAAAAGTCTACTGCTTTGATCGTCATAGTTTTTCCTTACCTCACCTCTTGCTCTTTTTCCTCTGCATTGCGATCAGCCGCCAATCCGTTGCCCTGAAAACTGCTCCTCTGCTTCGGACCCAAGACGGAAAGGAATCTTATCTCGCATGATTGTGTTTGTTTCTTAATGTTTAAAACTCTCCTTACTGTTGATTTTTTTTATTATTTTCAGTGTGAATTAATTTCCCATGTTGTCAACTAAGCAAAACTGTTAACTTGGACCATTTTTTCACGAAATGTGTACTCAATAATTTGCAACTTTATGTTCATTCAATATTTTCTGGTTTGTTTGTTTATTTATTGCGGAATTATATTCTTAGTTCAATGACAGGCAAAATATCTTCTTCCTTCCTTGTGTCGGCTAGTATCAACAATTGGCCAATGATCACCGATTTATTCAAAGTTATTTCCGATAACCTTCTCAAACGTTTTCGATAGTGTGGTGTATTTTCATTAGAATTCAGTATGATAAATTCTTGAACTGTGAAGGGGAAATCAATTAAAAATACTCATTATTATACAAGGATATTTTATATTTTCACATTCATTGTTACAATAAGTTAGTTCAATAATGATAATAATAATGATGATAATTAAATGAAACCAGACATATTATGATCGATACTCTGTAAATACATATCTGTTCTAATATCCTACTTGATACTGATCACTACTAGATAAATAACACCTGTTAATTCACCACCTTTACTAATGGCGATGTTCGATCGAAATCTATGAACCATGGTCTTGTGTAGGGGTGTACACTAAAGAAATGTTTTATAACGGTTTTTTCCGCCCACACATATTATTGTTAGAGAAAGGTGGACAACAGCAAGTTCTTGAAGTCACAAACAATGAGACACATTCCTCCAATCAGTGCGCAGAACACAATACTTCGCAAATGCTTGTATTTGATGAACGAAGTAAACATTATGGAGAAATCACTTCAACTGCATTGTGTTCTTTTATTGATCCGATTTTAATGTGCTCACTCCACATGAATCAATATCAATATATTGCCTCCAAGAATAACGCACTGCAATGCTCTCTTGATGCAGTCATCAGGAAGTTAGAGTAAACACTGTAATTTATACAATTTTATAGTTTAAAATAAGGCACTTGATTATATATAAACATTTTATATTCATTCAACATTGAACGATAAGCAATTGAATTTAAGTACTGCATATTACATAGAAATTTTTCAGATTCACACTCAAGTTTTTTGAAATTGATTTTAAAATTAAATTTTTTCTCAACATATTTGTAAAAGATATTCTAATAAGAGATTAATTAACAATTCATAAATATATATATAATATCGTAAATTCACGCAACCAGCATCATGAAATGATCACATCTCTTGGTCATCAAGCTCACACCTCTTCATCTGACATCTCTTTCATCTCACATCAACAGTTTCACCGCATCCTATGTTGTTTATTTTACCCTGATTCACTGCACACGTAGCTCGCGTACAAGAAACGTATGTATCATACATGCATGGAGAGTGCACTTGCATGCAAGTCGATGCACTTAATGTCTGTTCCGACCTGGATACCCTGGATTCTGCCAGGTCGGATTTACTGATGATATCGTGGTGATGGCGACCATCTCAAGACTGAATCCCCTGCAGCATACTAGACCGCAAAACAATCTGTAATAAACAACACAACGGTGAAATTTCACACGTATATATAAACTACATGAACATGCAACGAATATCGTAAAATTTGATGCATTCTACGGATTTATCGTACAATACACACCCTTTTGTTTATTAAATATTTTATTACACTTAGTTATTTGCACATAGCCATTTTCATGTTGTTTTGTGTATTTTGTGGTACATGGCACGTTGTATAAATAGCAGACAGTTTAGCTAGGGTGGCGCGCTGAAGACGAGAATTAATGCTAGCAAGCTTTAGTCGTGCTGCAGTGTGAAATATGACGGTTGGACGGTTAGACGGTTAGACGGTTGAAGATAACGAAGAGGAGCCAAGACGGGCTGGGCGAGGAATTGTGTTGACAAAAGTATGCTTTTGAATTAAGATGATTTATATACACGACAAGTAACATTCACTTCGATTAATCACGGAAAAAAAGAAAATCCGGGAGATGAAAATGCTTTTATAAGTTTTGTCGCTGGTAACCACGTATTTCCGACTTATTCGAGGAAGCGGTGGTTTATTTACCAACTGAAATTATTGGGTTGTACAAATGAAATAAGATACACGTGAGAAATTATTCCATTTCGAATAAGTTAATACCTGCTGTTGACTATATTGATAACAAGAAACAAAGTTATGAGGTATGGCCGGATATCTAGCTTGTAGCAATACTAAGCATTAAAATCGGTTCTAGCAAACATATGTATCTGGAGAATGAAGATATTACTGGAAAAAAACCCTGCACATACCGTACGTATATTGGATGTCATGAGTGCTGAAATTGACGTAAGAAACACTAAGAAAACGCATCATATGCGTTGTTGGATGCGCTATGTTGGCATATGTATATGAAAATAATGTGATATAATCGCACATTGAGTTCCAAACAATTATCTCACTGACTTTCTGTTCTTTCATTACTTATTTCAACCGTTTCAAATTAATTTGTGTCACTTGTTGCTCAGATTCCTAATAGGCAAAGACCTTAATATCCAACTACTTTAGATAATAGGGTAATAGGGTCTTTGTAATCGGTTTCTAGCATTAATTAATGTGAAAAAATTTAATTCTATTACATTTTCATCAAAATGGTTGATCCGATGAATGTGAAAATTCAGAATAATGTGTATCATTCCAATATTAGAACTCCGTCGAATTTTAATTCATGTAAAGTAAATACTGTAATATGTTCTCCGTAGTTTCTCCTCCGGGTTTTCTATATGGAGTTTTCAAAAACTTCGGAATGGGCTTTCTCAGAAGCGGTGAAACCGATTGCAGCTCAACGAACCCGCCAGCAGCTAGGTTATTTGGGGGTACAAATGAGCGGCTGATGATAAAATGATGAAGTGATGATAATGTGAAAAAAAAATCCAAAACCATTTTACCGTATGCGGGACTCGAACCCTCGCCTGAATTGACTTCAGTGTACGAAGCGGTGTGGACAACGATGCTACGAAATGGTTTTATAAATATTAATTGAAAGTTATGAATGCATAGGAATCATTTTAGCGAAATATCGTTTTATTGTGATAACTTTGAACGATATGGGATATCAAAATTACGATGCTGAAGAACCACTGATAGTAACTTCAAAATGATGTTGAAGAAGATTATTAACCTGAAACTCAGACATGTTCACGGGTGTATAGTTGAAATATGTGTTCTTTGGCTGTATGTCGGTGAACATTAGGTCTGTTTGTTTGTGTTGCACTTTTTACACTTTTTACACTTTCGTGTTTGTTTGTAAAATGAGTGTAACACCGACTGCGTTGCACCGCGCTTGTTTGTAAGGTGTAACTGTTTTGGTGCAAGAGGTGTAGCAACTTCCTGCACCAGCTCTGGAGGTGGTGTAGCGAGTGCAGCACAACTAATTAAGCGCCAAATGCAAATGATAATGGATGACATGACTGATGTTGAAGATGCGTTCATCGTGAGAACAAATCGCCGTGGTCGACGACCATTACATTTTTCACTTACATGGTAAATAAAGTATATTACATTAATTATATATAGTGAACTATGATTATTATTGCCGTTGTTTCTACCCATCAAATGGTTATAGTGCAAATGAGGTTAGGTTGGTCTCGTGTGGATTCGCTGTGTACTAGTCAGGGTCCTAGGCCCTAACATCACTTGAGTCACTCGAAACAAAGGAAGATCATCTTCCTTCATAAAATACCTCACAATATTATCTTCATCAGCGTCACTTTGAACCGACGTATTTACCGCTTGCACCAGCCTCCACATGCGTTTGTTTGTAAAGTCAAGGTGTAGGCTTTTTATGAACTCACTTTCTGCACTTTGACGTATATCCGCTTTACAACCACTTGCACTGCCTACACCATGGTGTAGGTTGGTGCAACACAAACAAACAGGCCTATTATGCATTCAAGTTGCATAGTTGAAACTTATACTGCCTTGGAGGCATTACAAAGTCCTGCATGTCTTTCGTATTAGAATTTAAATTTTCCGTTCAAAAGTTATCAATTGATTCCCATGCACTCTTAATTAACCCAGGTAATGAATACTTCGAGAAAAAATCTGAGTAGCCATCCCGTGCCACCAAAAGCATCAAGATCAAATAACCCTCACATTGGACGAAAAATAAACGCATGCGTCCATATAATCATGACACCAACAACGTAACGTGTAAATGTGCCATGACCTCTTGTCTCCATTAATACTGATTACCGTATATAACTGACCACATACACACATCGAACTGGACATAACGCATAAATTAACCAGTTAGCATGCTGTGTATGCTGTTTAGTGCTGCCTAGGAGGACGAGAGTGAAGTTATGGTCAGTTATGCTGACGCTACAGCATGAGACAGGGTGATTAGTCAGACCCAGAGCAGCTACGTCGGAAAAAGCTGACTGCGGGCGCCGACCGAGGCAAACGCCAACCCCCACTGACGCGCCCCCCAACCACCATCCCCTCTGGCAAGCACCCAGTCTCTTACAGACACATAAACACACACACACACCGAGCTCGCTATCGCGTATATTAATTAATTGAAGAATGTTGAATTACGTTTGCGCCAATAAATCGAATGCTTAATTTCTCTTCCGAAGAGGAAATGAAGAAGAGTCGACATTTTAATAAAGAGTTTGTTAATGAAAATGAATTATTACGAAAAAATGTCAACCCTTCAAAGAGATTGTTGTTCTACTTTGCCTCCATGAGTTTATGCGTATCACTTTGAAATGACGTATTTTATAGCAAATAATAAAATAATTGCGTTCTTTTCTTTTTTAATATAAATTGTTTATTTCCTTACTCTATTCACTCTTATGTAGTATACGTCCAAAATGCTAACATTCTTCTTGTAAATGAGGCTGAATTCCACGCTCCCAAAAATATGCTCAGACCTATATATATATATATATATATATATATATATATATATATATATATATATATATATATATATATATATATATATATATATATTATTATATACGTACATATATGTATATATTATGCTTCAAGGGCAAATTTAATAATATGTAAATAATTCGTAGTTTGCCAACAAAGATACTGCGGAGAGAGAGAGAGAGAGAGAGAGAGAGAGGAAGAGAGAGGAAGAGAGAGAGAGAGAGAGAGAGAATAGAAGAGAAAGCGAGGGAGAGAGAGAGAGAGAGAGAGAGAGAATAGAAGAGAAAGCGAGGGAGAGAGAGAGAGAGAGAGAGAGAGAGAGATGCTGCAGAGAGAGTGAAAGATGAAATAAAGTTCAGCTCCTTCGCGATGTGGGACAATGACGTCACGTCCCATATATCTCAATTGTAAATAGTATAAGGCGAGCCTATATTCTTCTGACGACGAAAGTTCCCGCCAGGAGACATATTACAAATGATCATGAAACGTTAGCAGTGTAAGATACGAAATCATTGAATGCGGCATAGGGGCAGACAATACAAAATACTAAGAGTCAAGTTATATGAACAAGCCTATTTGAAATTTCGAATGTTTATTATATCATGGTATGACCAGAGAGTTTCAATCACTACAATTACCTCACCACGGACCGTAATCTACATAATAGCTATAGCACGTAGCCTAATGCGGATATTTGCTATGGTTCAACATTATTTCAGAGGATAATCATCTGAATGGTATGAGACATATTGGGACGTCTGCATTTCTACTACCGGAAAATTGGCCTACCCGAAAACTGACTCATCAAAAAACATCCATCACCTATACTAGAATGAAATATATGATGATCAATTATTTTCTATTCATTCCAACTGCCCTACCAGATATCTGTAATATAAGAATTACACTGTTCAAAATTTAAAATACTAGGAAAACGCAAGATATGCGTTGTAGGAAGAGCGATATAGGCATATTTATATGAAATGTAATGAAAAGATATGCACCTTGAGTTACAAACAATGTAAGTGCCTTTTTAAATCCATTACGCACTTTAATCTTCTCAAATTAATGGGTGACACTCGTTGATTAGATTTTTGATAGGTTTGTTCAAGAGCTTTGATTGATATAAAACATTTAATCATAATTATTTTTTCATCAAAACGGCTGATCCGGTTTATGTGAGAATTCTGAACAATAGGTACCATCATTATATAACAATTCCGTAAAACTTAATTCGAAAAGATGTGTTGTCCTAATTTTTCCCATCGGTTTGAGTATTTTTTTTTTTTTACATTTCGAAATGAGTTCACTCAGAAATGATGCAACCAATTGTGCCTCAGAAAAAATATACAGTATCGAACTAGATGAGGGCACTTGTGTATTCCAAGTTTAAACTGAATGTATACTTTCGTTTGACCTGTGAAGCGCGAACAAAAAAAAAAAAACACGTTCGTCTTCCGTGTTCGGTGAAATTGAGTCTTCGCTTCAGTCGTCCAATTACATATACTTTGAGAAATAGCTCTACCTGCGAAGTGACCCACCAGTTGACTGAACTACAGATTATTTGAATTGAATACAAAAATATTATAATATTGCAGGTAGTAGAATCGCAGAACTCCCGGGGCAATTTTCATTGCAATTCATCTGAACGGAAAGTTACTACGACATGTCTACCTCACATATTATGTTCACACTGAATACAAACTATTATAATTATATTGTTGTTATTTTATTCTGTTAGGTATTATACTGTTATAATATATTGTTCACGCTGAATAACGAATATCTCGAACTGAGTTTCATTTTTATGACGACGTGTGCAAATAATGCAGATTGTCTTTACATGTATCCATGTTATTTGTTAACAGTGTTATAACCAGGTTATGATACTAAATTTTACAAACACGAATATTTCATTAATCAAGAAGATATATGATGTTTGAGCATCACATGCATCTCTGTCATATTGGTACTCCCTTTTATATGTTTTTCAATAGAATACGAAAGGGTTTATATAACTTTTTCAATTAAATAATAATTACTCTGTGCTTGTCTCAATACATGTACACTCGCGGTCACATCAAACTAATTTTAACCGAAATTTAAAATGGATTTAAAATAGTATGTACGTTTTTTGCTAGTTTTAGTTCATACAAACGGTACAATATAACATTGAAGTCAGGATCCTCACCGCGACTTCCACTCGAAATAGTGTCCCAGTTTTCCAGACCTAGCTGGACTTTGATCGATAAATAATTACTAGAAAATCCAAGTACCATGGCAATATATCCAGTCCTTGTGTATTTCCATTATGTTAGCACACAATTCTAGCACTGCTCCCCTAGGTGCCCTAGGTGAGCTACAAAATACTTCAAGCTTTCGCGATCTGAGAGAAAGTTACTTTTTTGCCATTACCCTGTGTTGTCACAGTTTTTAGATCTCTGAGTAAACATTATCCAATCAAAGTCCTAGTCTCTTGGAGCAAGCCAGACACGGGACGTTATTTTGAGTGACATTCAGCGGTGGGGCCCAGGATGCATTTCAAATTATTGTTCTTGATCGACCACTTTTAGTGACCGCAAGTGTACAGCCAGCTGTCTAACCGATATGTTGACTGACCTACATGCATGAAGGAAACAATGTGATCCCTTGAAGAGTGGATCTACAAGCGTTTCCTATGATTAATCACATTAACTTGACCTGGCCAGGAGAAAGAAACAAACGAACAACGAGGGATGAAGATAACGGAGTAGCGTAAGAAGCGCATAAGTTGGCAATATTTCACTGATGTCGAGGTATCTCTATAGAAGGTGATATATAGATGGGTATACTTGTATCCACTAAAGTTCCGAGCGACAGACCCGGTTAACTCATAATACTAGCGCGCGGGTGGTTTGCTCCGTCATCCCTCGTGGCCACAAGTTTCAGTTGATATGATTGTTGGGAAATGAAGCCGCACGTCCGAGTGAAGGAGCAGAGTAATTGATGTGGAGGGTGAGTTGGGAGGGGGGTGGGGGTGAGGGTTGAAAGGAATGAGTAACTTGATGAAAAAGATTATTATGTTTAATGGAGTAGAAATTTGAAGTAGAATATATCTGTTCGAATTCAACTATTTTCGATTAGGATTGGAAAATTTGATGAATGAATACCCTTAAACAGGCGTGTATTCTGAGCGAGAGAAGTGATATTGATGTATCACTACATTGCCGTTACTGATACGATACAAGTAAGATGAAATTGGATATAATTCAAGTCGAAACCCGAAATATCACATGGTTGCGATATTTCTCTCTCCCCCACCACTTCCCGTTGACATAGTAAACAAAATCAAGATATTTGTTGGTATAATCATATAATATTGCTTAGTGTATTCATCATCTTTTCATATAATTCAACTTCAACTACGTTTTTCCATCAGTGGCCGATTCTTATATGAACTGCATTTGAACAGTCAAAATTGAGAAATAAAATCAGATTGACCTTCTTGTAATCTCGTTTGATCCATCTGTTGAAATATGTATTTCATTTGATCATTTTTCGTAATGCTGACCACGATCCATTGATGTGGGTGGACGATGAGCGAGATGACGGGTAGATGAGACGAAAGATTGTGTTACTGATGTTTTGGCGCAATATAAGAACAAAGCCTGCTCAAGAAGGACCGTACAAGTATTACTTTAACGATAGAGAGGGACCACGATAAACCTCTGCCAGATGGTCGACCGGCCAGAGAAATCGTTCGATATACAGTATCGAATGAACCTCTACCATCCATGGAATTGGAAGATCGTCTACCAACTAAAAGATTGTAGGTACTCCGATAACCACATAACCACGCTGCAACTCAAAGGATGTAATAGTTTTGTAAGTTTTGAAAGATGCGGTTACGTTTCTTATCGAAAACCTCGTCCTGAAAAATGATGATGCCCCGAAAATATCGCATCTACACAAATGTACCAATGATATTTCTATTTGATAGATTAATAATTTTGTTATTTCGTGGCTTTACGAGTATACACGAAGGTATCAACCAAACCGAGAGAAAACTTTTAGATTAATTTCATCCACTCTTTTTTTACCTGTGAGGTCTTCATCTCGAGGCCCAGAGACAAAGCGTCGGCAAAACGACGCTCGGAAATAGATAAGCCCAATGGGACGCCACCGACGACTCTTGACGCTGAATCGCCGCCGTGTTGTCTCCTGGTAGATACAACAAAAACAATACACGTTGATAGATAACAAGTACATTTCACTTATCAGCTTCTGTCTTTTCTCCTCTAACACTTCTATTGTTGCCGGCAGGCGAGCGGTATCTCGGTAATGATAGTCAGCATTGCTGACACCCGCGTGCTTTAAGCCCCAGACTGGTTGAAGTGATAATCCTCAAAGTAAAAGATAAACAGAAAGCTGCGAGATGTGAGGGGATTAATCACTGAATGTGGCTTGAAGTTTTCGAAATGTTCGCAGTGTGGGAAATGAACGAATTTAATAAGAAAGTTGTGGAAGAATTTCTCTGGAATTTCTATTTAATCATTTCGACATTTGATTTATATACAGGTAGACAAATGTTATAGAAGTACAAGGGAATGAAAACACGAAGAGATACTTCATACTTTTTAGATTGTTTTTTATCATCATCAAAACGAAATTTTGAATTTATTGGTAGTAAAGAGAAATGTCCGTTTTACATATATTTAGGCCTATTAGTAATAATGGCTGAATTTTTCAAGAAAGATTTTTTTATGTTATATTCCCCTGTGCATGGTTCTATGAGTTGAATATATATATACATTATTCATCTCTGAACTTCACGTTTGTAATAATAATTATAGTGTCATGTCTTACACGAAACTTCTGAAGATATATACGATACAGAATAATACAAGAAGATAAAGTTGCACAAGACGATGGAAAGCTATTTTTTCATCGTTACTGGTATTCTTCTTATTCTAGTTATCGTTAATAGTTTTAATTTCATTCAAATCAAATATCATTTCTTTAATTTTTATGCACTCATATGATCACGTGTAATTCTACTTTTCATCTATTTGATATCAATAATCATTATGTTTACTTCTTGTGTCAGGGACCAAAAGAGATCAATATTAAAGACACAGTTTTTGCAATTATATATATATATATATATATATGGGATATTTTAGCCATGTCGTAAAAGATACGTCTCGACCGGGAATTGAACCCGGGACCTTCAGATTGCCGGTCCGCTGCTCTCCCACTGAGCTACCGACATATTACTTTTATGTCATGGCTATTCTCAGAGTGACGACACTTCCTGGGGCTAGCCCTACAGACGGCTTAGATTCACCCAAGGTGTAAAGATTGCACTTTACCACAGGTCCTTGTGTACTCTTTTCGGCCTTTACCTAGGCATGAGGAATAATGTGATAATTAAACTTCTTGGATACGATCCAATATCGAGATATGTGGGATATTTTAGCCATGTCGTAAAAGATACGTCTCGACCGGGAATTGAACCCGGGACTCTTTACTAAGCTCTTTACGAATCTAAGCTGTATGTAGAGCTAGCCCCAGGAAGTGTCGTCACTCTGAGAATAGCCATGACATGAAAGTAATATCTCGGTAGCTCAGTGGGAGAGCAGCGGACCGGAAATCTGAATGTCCCGGGTTCAATTCCCGGTCGAGACGTATCTTTTACGACATGGCTGAAATATCCAACATACCTCGATATTGGATCGTATCCAAGAAGTTTAATTATCACATATATATATATATATATATATATATATATATATATATATATATATATATATATATATATGTATGCATATAGATATATACAATACAATATATGCAATGTTTCATTTGTGGCGGGACCCACCGGAACAGCGCTGTTCCGGTTCCTTTTTTGAAACCTTTTATGGTTATAAAATCAGGACGCACCTTCCATTTTGAAAATGACATAAAATCAATGATAGGGTGGATTTTTATTCATTCTCTGATACTTTTACCATGCAATCTAATTTTTACGGATGAATAATTATTTTCTTATACTAAGAATGTTTTTCATTATTATTTGTTTCAAATAGTTATCGTTCAATCGAGAAAGTAAATAAATTCAAATACATTATTTTGAATACGTTTTAAGGCAGAATTAATTAATATGCCGTATATTTTCCATGATATGTTTGTAATTGCGTTGGTAGGGGGAGAGAGAAGGGATAGAAGGAATGATTCACTTCGAGGTGCGCTTCTGTTCCTTCTTATTTATAAATTAAGCCATGTGTATATATATATATATATATATATATATATATATATATATATATATATATATATATATATATATATATATATATATATATGTGTGTGTGTGTTTGGGGGGTTGTGTGTTTGGCTGTCTTGTGTATGTGTATGTGATCGAATACCAATGCATAATATGCGCATGGATATTATCTTATAAAGATAAAGATATTATCTTTCATTTATGGCAATTCTCATCTCCTTTCATGAAACTTTAATGTGAGTTTTGTCTAGACTTGGTTTTACCAATTCAAAGTAGCAACTTAAATTGTTTCTGAAAGTTTCCGAACACACTAGGTACTTCTAAAAACAACGTGTTGCAAACTTCAAAATTAACTTTTTCTCTTGATAAACTAATAAAACTTTAATTAAATGCCTCTATGAGATAATAGTAACAGTAACTCCATTTGTCTCACCTTTGGAGACAAAGACGTAGATCGTGTCGGCTTCGGTGTTGGACGCGCGACAGGTGTAGTTCCCCGAGTCGCCGTGAGTGGCGTGATTGATGATCAGTCGGCTGTGCGTCTTCGGCCCTGGCTCGGTGCTGACGCTCACACCCCCGCGCGTCGTGTCATAGTTGATCATGTGCTCGTTGTGGTACCAGAACACGTATTGCGGCGGCGCAGGGCTCTGGAAACAACGTTTAACGATATGGTTATCAACGATATCTAACTATGATCATGAAAATCCTGAAGAAAGATGCCTAAATTCGTGATTCTCAGTTGAATACGTGGACGCGGTTAGCTATCCGCTTTCGTTTGGCGGTAAAATTGGGCCAAGCTCAACAATCAGAAACCGCTCCGCTGAATAGGTCACTTTTCCAGCATGGAGGCTGAAATATTTGCTTGGCAAATTCCGCGTTCATGGAAGTTAACCTATAGATCGATGATGCCAGAAGAATCAACGGTGATTACACATGGAAACGAACTGGAGGAGATAGTGTAACGTAGACCACCAATGACAGGTCCACTGCGCCGCGAATTGCCACAACTAGTCCACCTGCAACACAAGCGCGACCGGGTTTTCGGTGGGTCACCGATCATCATGCGTCGCGATGATGGTCACTGCGCACCATCTATCTGGCCAACAGTTCTGGAGGATTGTCGGGGGCACGCTCGTTACTCGTGAGTTGAAGTTCCAAGATTCGCTGCCGAGCACAGATTGTAGCTGTATGACGGACTACACCAACAGCTAGGACAGCTATAGCGAAGAGGAATCTATGTTTCACTTAATGGGTATCTGGCCACCGAAACGATGGCGGGAACGCCATGTATATATATATATATATATATATATATATATATATATATATATATATATATATATATTGAGGATAACGTCGATTAATTGGGAATAGATTGAATGAAGATTGATCAACCCATGAATTGATTCGAAAATTGAATGATCAATCATTTTTGGTTCCAGTTTAATGGAGCTTCAATTTTTCTAATACATCCTTTAAAAGTAGATCTGAAATATTAGTGTCGAGTATGGTACTGCCTTGCAATCCCCGATACATCACAAAAGAGTTGTACCGTACTATATGGTATCTATATTCAATACTTTTATCTATGTTGTTTTCCCATGGTCTTGATTTCTACTGCCACAGACAATACTTGCATTCGGTTGAACTCATCAACACACTTTCAATCACGTTCTTACTCGGAGTTCTCTTTTTTCTCTCGCAAAAACTCTCTCTTGATGAGATCTCTCTTAATCTCTATATCTTAATGTAGTGTAGATGTATGTAACCTAATGTATTTGTTTGAAAATGAAATTATATAAAAATAAAATTAATACATATTGATTATTTAAGCTGAACTTTCCATTCAGATAAGTTGAACGTGATTGTAATGTCATCTGTTGATCACTTAAACTCATACAAAAGGAGAGATCTTGTTAATGAAGTGTTGTTGATGACTAGCAATGAAGATGGATTGTGTAAATCTGCCTCCAGGTTAATGACTTGATACACACTTCTAATTTAATTCAACGTGTAGATTTAAACGATGGCCTTTCTACTAAAATATTGGAAAATTTGAGTTATTTGTCAAAAGTCAATAACACTGGCAGAGAACAAGCGAGAGCATGCAGTGTTGCAACCCACAGAGAGCCGTCAAGTTCTTTTCTAAAAAAACGATTCTTTGTCACCACCTGAAGAATGAGAAAAAAATTGTTAGAGAAAGAAGCGTAAATAAAAACGTTTTATAGATTGCTGATAGACTGGTGATTGAAAAACGAATTGAATAAACGATAAAGGAAAACAGAATAAAATATACTCCACTGTTCTATCCCGGAGTTTTGCATTGTGTTTCATAAAATAAACTTTTCCCATTATTGACATCGGAAACTCATCACAAAATCATTGTCAATGTGTTTATTTCAAAATAAAATCAATTCAGAATAAACCTATTCTATTTAATGCAGTTTGAATAATTTTAAGATGGATAATATAACACAATTGGCCAAATCGTAATCAATAATTTAGGTTATGTTGTTAGAATTTATATTCATGGTTTATATATATATCATAATGTATCATGTTTAATATATAAGAAAATAAGAAATACATAATAGCAAAATAAGATATACTTGTTTCAATGTCAAAAAGGGCTCTACAATAACATGATTTTATACATTTGAGTGTCGGTCCTAGCACTAATTACTTCAAGAATGGTGTTTGTTGCTTTTTCCTTCATCCTTACATACCTCGCCATGTAAGTATGCTACTTACTCTCTACTACATTCAGGTATGTAGTTCGTCTCATCATTCATATTAAAGGAATCACATTAAATTATATGACGAGACATGAAGGAGAGAAGCACCAGTAACTTGAAGCAAAACATCTTTTTCAACATCATTACTTTCAACAACTCACAACTTCATCAGTGGAACGTCTGATACAACAATTACGGTAATTTAAGAGAGCACATTATAATTGCAGTCGTAAGTGCATCTCTACTTCTTCTTTTTCTTCTTCATTTAGAGCTTTGGCGAATACTCTCGCTAGTCAGCCAGTCACCTCTCAAAGATGGTACGCATGCCCAATGACCCCACTATTTTTGTATCCATGGAAGAAGATCGTCTACCAACGAGGCAGTTGTTAAAGCTCCTTTAATTACATAATCACGTTGCTTTAAGAATTTAAACCTTTTGGAAGATGCCATTGTTTCCAATAGATGGCATGTATGAACGCTTAGGATCTCAAGGACCCTAAGGACCCTAGGGGGCCTCAAGGAGGCTAGATTTGAATTGTCTTCAATTATAATTATGTCGATTTCATATTTTGGAAGTTAATGTTCACTTTCAAATATATGACTCAATTCAGAATGAGGAGTGATGTGTTCTGAGAAAAAAGTCCATGGAAGTCGATTTTGCAGGATATCAATTTTTTATGATCTCTTTTGAACGGTATGAGATATCGGAATTCTGGAAACGATGAAACATAGATATTGTCTATACCTTCAGGTTGGTGTACGTATTATCAATTGATCTTACATCTTCCAAGGGTCAGGCGTATACTCTTAAAAATACACACTTTTTAACCGTATACACCTGACAGTTAAATAATGTGAATTGAATAGTTATCACTTATACCATTTTGAAGGTATTGGAAATATCTGTGTTTCCTAGTTCTCAGAATTTCGATATCTCATACCGTTCAGAAACTATCATCAAAAAAGTGAATTTACGCTGAATCGACTTCCATGGAATCTTAGAGAAAAAATAGCGAAGAAGTCGTATCATGTTCAAAATATCCTTCTTTGGTTCTTTCATTCTTAGTTGATATAACACTAGACTTTCAAGTCGACTTAAATGAGATTATGTTTTAAACGTGTACACTGTACAGTATCTTCTTACTCTCGACTATTTCTGATTCTAGAGCCGTTCAAGAATACAAGCATCTCACAGACTTCTCGAACTAAGTCGACTTAAAATGTTTTAAAGCAAACTTTAATAGAAATCCAAGATAAACTATATATTGATCAATTCCGTTACGCTGCACATTAAAAAACTCCTGGCTTTTCACTTGAAGATTTTGACAGAAAAAAAACGATTTTCTAACCATATCTTATGGTAGTTCCTACTGAATGTGTTCATATAGTGTAACCCTGAGAACCAACTTGGACTATTTTATTGTATAAACTTGAATGAACAAAAACTTTACATAGACTATTACAATGAGATGAGATTCAGTTATTACGTTAAGCCAGAATGGTGGTCCGTAAACAGCTTTTTTTCACGCGATTCACATTTACGTATAAACCAATTTCATTTCTAGCTAACGACAAACGCGATATACATGCAACTGTATAGGCCTACAACTAGCAGATGTATATACATATTGCTTCACAATTGTACAATTTACACTTCTATGTCAGCTTAATTTGTTAGTCTTTATGAAATCGGACTTTCATATCGTATTTTGACGTAATATATTGCGGTATTAGAGAATAGAAGACCAACTGCTGAATTAGTTCACGAAATATCGCATCGCCAACGCAATCGCATCATCAATTATCACGACAGATACAATATATTTATGACTTATAGCTTAAATGTAACCATTCGAAGAGGAACACCTTGATGCCTGTCGCATCATCGAGTGGGTGGAATCCTATTCATGTTTATAATTGAATGAGCGAAGAGAATACTCACTTTTAGCGTACTAGAAAAAACACGATTGTCCTGCTTTTGTTATATTCTGTTCGAACTCCACAGGTCAAGCAAAATCATGAAGTTTGTTGAAACTTGGCTCACAAATGTGGGAACATCGAATTGGATATTGTATAGCTCTGAGGCGTAATCGGTTCCAATACTTTTGAGAAAAATCATTTCGATTTAAAAAAAAACGTAATAATAAACAAGAGAAATAATGTTGAAAAAAATCTGAAGAAATCAAAATTTCACAAAATTAAAACTTTCACACATTATTCGAACTCATATCAATCTTTCACACAATATTCCAAATGTTCACATAATTTGTAAGTGTGAATAAATTGAGTCGCTGACGTTTAAAAATTGAGCAACAAGTGGAACTGGAAGGCCGTGCACTAATTGCTTGAAATCAAGTATGTCCCATCAAATTCCACATGAGTAGGCCTTTATCGATCGTCTTACAACGGAGATGCTTGGTTTCCTTTGTAATATACAAAGCATTGTGGAGAAAAGCGTTGGAGTTGGTGATAATATGACGGGGATGAATTAATGGCCCTTCCACCAAAACCTGTTTGATGACGTAATATGATTCCATTCATTGATAAATTCATTGCTTTGAGCATTATATAGAACAAATGGAAAATTGCGTCGCATTTGCTACGCATATATGTACGAAGCGTCGATTAAAGACAGTGTTTTTATACGTATCTAAACTACGAATGATGAGAACTTTTCCGTAAACAATCCAATAAACTTGTTGATGAAAAACAACATATTGATCGGCGGTGAAACAAGATATTTAACAGTCCGCACATGCCTGAATACATTGGTACTATTGGAGAACGCAGAGTTTGTGTTGGAAGCTTAGCGATAGCTGAGCGACTTATAATACAAATCTATACATGCCCGTTGGTACCTGCTTTTATTCACTTCTAAAAAAGGCAGCATATGCTTTGTAAGGTGAACGAGATATGTAGGTATGAACGGAATATAACATAAATTATACTTGCTAATTGGCAACTACTCGATTAATTTATATAAAACTTTTTCCAAATATACCTATCACCATTCTCTTACACTATCCCAAAATGTTAGTGGTCCAGAAATACAAATCACCGTGTACGTGTAGTGTAATACATATGTATTTTGAATATTTTCAAAACTCCGAGCATCAACTATTCAAAATCTCCAGGACTAGTCATCAAGAAACTGAACACTACCAAATTAATAGGTTGAAATATGAATGAAGCGAATGAGACGTGTAATATCGATCAATTCTGCCCTGCGACCTGAAATGCAAATTATTTTTTTTTGAATAGTGAAAGACTCTATTCAGACTGAATTATTGTATTCGCCATCACTCATCCAATAATGAAATAACGTTTTGTTCCGACACCTAATTGTTAGTAATTGAATTAAACACATTATCAACTTTATTTAAAAACAACTAATTGTCTAATGAATCACAACCGAGAGAAATGATTTACAGGATGGCCAACTGTCACGTAGAAGTCTAGTTTATGACGTGATAAAATGGCGCCACACAACATCGTCCAAATTGTGTTAGACTAAAAACCAACAATGCTACCAACGAGCTTAACGAAAATCGGATTTCCTACATTATTCAGTACAGAGAGACAATTTAGAGGCCACACAAAAGCAACACCCATGAAAATGCCATGCCTTTGAATAATAAATGTAAAGAATGGGCGTCGCTATTTTGTAACCTTTACTAATAAAGTCGGACGCCGGGAAAGTTCTTCGTTTGATACGGTTGCTAATGAAAAGTGAAAAACACACATTTTTCGTGACGTTAAATTGTCATAGAAAGGAAATAGAAACTCAGTGTAAACAAATATATATAGACCCACTTCTTCCCACGGAGGAAGAAAGTCGTATAACATCACAGATACAAATTTAATGAATATATTTCTATTCAGTCGTTTTTTCAGGGTATCACGAATTTTCGGGATGAGGTTTACGATAGGAATGCGAGAGAATCTTTTAGAATCGGTAAATCCTTGGAGTTACACTGATATTATGAAATCATCACAGTTTCCACAATTATTCAGTTGGTCGAATGCCTTCTTTCGCAGACACAAGGCTAGAGAGGAAACCACTAAGAACTGAGTGAATGCTCAGTGAATTGTTATTCTTCATCTAAAACTCATAAAGCTTAAGAAAAACTTGATATTCAAGATCAAGACTTATTAATTCAAAAACGTAAACATTAGACACTCTCTCTCTCTTTCACACACAGTCTCTCTCTCTCTTTCTCTCTCTTTCTCTCTCTTTCTCTCTCTCTATCTCTCTCTCTCTTTCTCTCTTTCTTTCTCTCTCTCTCTCTCTCTCTCTCTCTCTCTCTCTCTCTCTCTCTCTCTCTCTCTCTCTTTCTATCGAACATCGCACCACGTTAATCACCAAGACGTGGTACAGAGAAAGAAAAAATATGGATCTTTTCCAAAATTACGTCCAAGTACTTTATGATCAAAGTTTTGCATCTCGATTTGTATTCTTGATTGCCTCATTAAGGCAATTAAGAATCGCCAAGAAACATGCCAAGATGGGTCATTAGTTACAGCCCTCGCCACCTAAGCCTTCTCGAATAATAATAAAACAAACTTCTCATAACCGAACTGCGGTTTACAATTTATTGTCATAGCAAAATATGTAATCCCCATACTTCGTTCCGCATACTTGTTCGTATCTTCTTGTTTAGTTTTATGAGAAATGGTAAAATATCAAATACATTATCTCCCAACTCGTGTTCTCGGTAAGCAAATAGCTTACCGTAGATTAAAAGTTCGAGTCGAGTGTTTCGCAAATAGGAAGCAATATGAAGTAAGTCATTACTCGGGGTGCGTCTACCACACACTCCATCCAGTCGATCCTCTCAGAGCGCATATCAAAACGGTTTTATGATGAAGCTGACATTTTGTCGGAGATTGCACTTTACATGAGTAGCGATTTAGTCGAATTTTTTGCTCGACGGTGGTAAAAAGAGATGGTATTCGAGATCATAACGACAATCGTGACGTAATCCTCTTCCCACGACACAAGAATTAGCTGTATGCATATAGTAGTGTGTGGAACATGATTTGAAATACAAATTCCCACTACTAATGTGTGGGACGTGTACACTGGTTCAATTCATCATTACTTCTATTGACGAATGTAGAAATGAAGTTTCAGCAAAAAGAAATAGGATTTATTATGATTAAATTTTACCGAAATTCATAGAGAGGAGTTTTTTACAACCTTACCGGGAGAAAATGAGAACATTGCATCGATGTTTTATACACGATTTTGATTCTTCGATCATTTCATTGGATGTAATGTAAAGTGCGAAAAAGTGAATGATGTGGATGAATGACAAATAAACAAAACAAATGAATGAATATTCTATAAATGCATCAATTTTAGCTGATTGTGAAATATATTTAAAATGCCGCTGTCGAGTTCACGGGGGTGTAAGAAACAAAAATGGATAATGATATCAACACAATTGATGAATATAGAGGAGGTATGGAAACTAAACATTCACAAGTATTTCCATCGTTTGGTCAGCAGAGTCAGGTAGTAATTTTTGAATTAATTACACATTGGGGAAAATCGAGTTGAAGTATTTTTGAAAAAAGTATATTCGTGAATAGGTATTTGCATAAGAAACATCGATCCATTTTCTCGCTGAAATTACTTCACTTGAAGAAAATATCGAATGGATACTTTGACTTCATTTGGGTGAAAAGTCAACTGTAATTTCACTTAAAATGAGTGCAATATACACTGTGAAATAAAGTATTCATTCAAATATTCATTCAAGTATTCAAGTATTCATAAACCCTTCATCTACGATATAATAAATGTTGTGATTTGATGTCATTGATTTTTGTATAGCAGGAACTTTTCATTCGAATAACTATAAATTATGCATCCGATACAGCTGCCAAGAGGACACTAAATAATAATAATAAAAATCATTGATTAGAGTCGGTTAGTTATAAAAACACATGAATTTCAGAGGTTGCATGTTGAATGATGAAGTGAGGGCCAAAATTGGAATGTATTTATTTCAACATTCATCCCAGCCAGCCACTCATATGGAATTATTATCGACCATATCAGAACGAATTGACTGACAAAGATTCATATCTATTCAATATCAAATTATGATGGCGATACTTGAAGAACGTCAAGAATAATATAAATATAACTATAAGAAGTGGAACCAATAAAAGATGTCCTAAACAACTTCTGAGCTCGTACATTTTCTTCGAGAACAATCATCTCAAATTCAGCAAATCGATTTGCATCTGAAGCTCACATTTTCAACGCTTCGACGAGCAATCCAAACATGCATGCTTGAAAACACTCGCAGCATATTCATGAAAAGCACCCTTCACAGCTTGAAGCAAAGAGAACTCACTTTTCCCAGCGCTGATTTCGAACCAACTCAAGGAGAGATCGTGTGACTACAGACAAACTACAAGTGCCTTCCATTAAATTACGTCAGAATTATATTGTAGTAATGCCAGTCTGTCTACCCCACTACAATGCGACGGAGTCTCGTCTGGCTTAGTCAACCAAGGCCGTCTTGAAAACTGTTGTCAAGAAATGCGTCGGTTTGAGTCCCACAAAAGATCATTCGTCAATATCCACTTTTTCGTAATCTCAAATAAAATATCTGTTGTAGGGGTGTTCATACAAACAGTACTCATCATAATTCAGTCAACAAGTATCACGAGTAAGTATTGAAAAGAATGATGGTCTTTTAATAGTGCATGGGAGATGATTCAGCAGAATATTAATTTGTAGTGAAGATTTTGGACAATTGTCAATTTGACATATCAAAATTGTATTTGGGAAGAAACACAGATGTTTTTGAAACCTTTAAGACAATGAGTAGAAATCTTTGGCTTAAATCACATCTTCTCACAGGTATACAACTGAAAACATATTTTTGTTACCTGTATATCTGCGGAAATGTTACAATTCAAGGCAAATTAGTTAATTTCTGATCATTTTGAAGGTTTTAAGAATATCTGTGTTTCTCCTGTATTATATTTTCGATATCTCTCACCAATCAGAAGTTTTTATTTTTAATAACATCGAAACTTGATACAAAATCATTGTTCCCGTATTGAAGCTAGGGATGAAAGTGAGATCGTTTAGACGGGGCACCACAAGGGCGATCTTTTCACCCCATTTTATTATTATTTTGAATTAAAAGCAGTGAACTTTGACACCAGGTCTACGCTGTCTATGACCACACTTCTCCGTCGCAGATAAAAGTCTTCAGTTGCCGAAAGTCCGGATCACATAAGTATAAACCGTTTTTGCGATATATCCGGACACTACCAACATTGAAATTAGGAATAATCCAAACACCCGAATGTTGATATCTTTCACTTTGAACTAAGTCTATTAGGAAATGTTCGCTTCTTCCAATGACAGCAGATGAATAGTTCATCCTTAAACAAAAGATAAAAAAGGAAACAAAAAGAAAATAAGAAGTGATGAGCCCAAAATATAACTAGGCCTATCACTCAGAAGTCACCAAAAAACGGATATTTCGCTAAATCAACTCCCATTGCCCCGTAACCTGGACGAAATTACGGTTACTTTAGTAATATTCGTTAATTAGTAAGAGATTACGCTTCATTCCAATTATTTGGTTGCTCTTCAATTTCACCTTCTGCCTTTTAGGGAAATAAAGTAATTTTAAACTACGTTCATTGTCGAGGGTGACGGAAATAGCGAGAGAGAACGAGACGACGAAGAGCGAGAGAAGTGGTTCCTGATCAACCAAACCACGTTATAAATGGGAAATGAGATTTTTCCATTTATTTTCCACGTTTTGGTTGAATGAATCACCGTGTTTGGTCACAAACAAGACCGAGTATTAAAAGGAAAGTCATTTGAAAGCTTCAACTTTCAACCTCTTCTTTGAATTTAATCCATAAGATTACATAATTATCATACTGCTGGCGGTGGCGTGAAAATATATTATAGAAGTATTTTAAGTAGAAATGGCCAATCGAATTACAGACTTCATTTTATCTTGCACTCGAGTAGAATTCTGTACGCCTATACAAAATATGTGAAGCAACATTTCTGAACGTGTTTTTGTGTTAATTCTGTGAGAAAATTTAAAATTCTCGAGAAAAGTGATCGCCGTATATAAAACACGTGATCGTCCGAGAGAAAAACTATAGTGCTGATCCGAATATTGAAATAGGATTATAATAATGATATAAGCTTATTATATAGAACTGAAGCATGCTTTTTTGTCTCAATTACGTTCTATAAGCCAGCGAACAAAACAAAACAAAACAAAGGAAAACATCCATCGTGTAGCGTAACTTATTCCTAATGATCCAAAAGCCTCCTCCCTACCTCCTTCTTGTACAATCCAAATTATGTGAGTCTTAGTCAAATTGAATTGACAGCGTTCAATAGTTGAGTTGATGATTATTATTTTTCAAACGACCCCACCAACTGCTAAGTTATTTGGGGGGAACGAATGAGCGGGTTACAATGCCACGATAAAGTGATGAGAACTGAAAGGACATTAACAGAAACCCATGTCGTATGAAGGACTTTTCATATTCTAAAGCGGCATCTTGAATGACTGAGCTACGGAGACCGGCGCAACGTTTAAAATATACAGAGTAAAATATCTGTACGTCGAACAATTTTTATGATGTGAGATGTTTTAGAATTCCACTCAACACTCGTTCCTTCATTGGAAACCATTCGAGATTAGTTCAACTTTACAGATAATCCGAGGCATTTTAAACAAGAATTCAGGGAAAACTCTCCCGACGTTTCAAGACTTCTAAGTGCATGTAGGTCAGGTGATTATAACGTGCTGTGAACATTAGAAAGTCAGAATGTGTGAGGAAATTGGAAAGACCATCGGAAATGATCAAGGAACTGAGAATGGGCACCGCTCGAGGATAGAAGGAGAATATAGACAGAATTTGTTAGTTCTGTATAAAATTATATGGCTGGATAAAGCTGAAAGTGAGTTAAAAAAAAACAATCGAATATTATGCGATAACATACAATATAACTATAAAAAGAGGCATATGAAGAATGTGAAAGTTCATAGGTCGGAAAATTTGCTCACAAGAATATGTTACGAAGGGAATGATATTTGAATGATATGGATGATTTCCAGTCTTGACATTCCTGAGGAAAATAAGGAATGGAAATGGGCTAAGAATGATACAATATGTGTGACCTTTGATAGTTAACTATATATAGTTAACTTTATATATATATATATATATATATATATATATGTGTGTGTGTGTGTGTATATATATATATATATATATATATATATATATATATATATATATATATATATATATATATATATACACTTATATACATAGTATATGAATATATGTCTCATTGCATGAAAATAATTCACTTTTTTATTTTTTCCATACTTACCTAGGTTTTTCCTTCATATATACAGAGAATAGTCGAAGAATTTTTTTTGTAACACATGTAAACAACTAATTGAACTAACAAAATATCTGCTGGGTGATTTTTCTAACAATATTGAATGCTGTTTAAAACTTGGGCTACAGCTCCATATTCAATATATCTGGAATATCTATCGTCAGTTAGTAGATTCATGTACCTAATATTTTGTAGTATGATGAACGCAATGAGCGAATATATTGATGAGCGGAATATTGAACAAACAGTATTCAAAAATATGACGTATTGATTGGTCCACTGCTAGCAAAAGTAATGTAAATGTGGACGAAAAGACCAAGTGAAAACACGTGACAACCACATTACCAGAGGAGTAACAAAAAGATACAGCCTCTTTAAAACAATCACACTCTTTTTTTGCTTTCCATTGCTTGCTTTAAATTAAAATGTATGTATCGATAGAACCAGTAAAATTGCATGCAATATTCAACACATCTCTCTTAGGTATATCTATAACAATGATGGAGCCAAAAGAACAACAGAATATTCTGAATTCATAATAGATTTCAGAAAAGTGAAAAAAATCCCAAATGTTGGTGGGTAAGCCAAGGGTTGCGTTGGTTCACCGGCCTCGATATGGTGAATTTTCTTCCCATCCCTCCCATGTCAAACATATATACCAATTTAAAATCCAAATTGTTAGAACAACCGATTATGCCTAGTGAGTAGTAGGCCTAATAAACGGAACTAACTTAGTTTACAAATACACGCAAAATGACGTTTACGTTTGCTCAGTTGTCTGAAAGAGTTTCTTATATGAAGTAAAACGGAGACCGTGTGGTTAAATTGAGCATTATTTGAATTGAGAAGTAATTCATAATAATAATTCATAGTAACGCAAGCTGTATTGCAAGTACCTTACATCTGGACGATTTGTTGATGTAATCGAATTCGTGTGAGAAATCCGCATGCCTCAAACAGATAAGTATTCACATTTTTAATTTCATTGCATTACCAGTTAATATCCTTTTTCATAAGCCTAGCGCAATTGTTTACTTCCACCGCATCTTGGATGGCAATGTGCACTGCATCTTAGATGCAAATATTTGAAGGCATGGCATCAAGTTTGTCAAAATAACACTGGGTAGAGAAGCGATCGGGTGTTCTAAGGAAAGAGATCAGGAAATGGAACGTATTTCCCGTTCAAGTTGAGACACGATCTGAACACGGCGAACCAACGCAACCCTCAATGCATCTTGGTATTGGTTTAGAAAGCAATTTTGAATCATACCTCACAATAGAATCCCATTCGTGTTGTGTCGTCCATATACATGTATCCACGTGAGAAGAAAGTCGGCTACCAACTAAACGACTGTAAAATCTTCGGTGATTACTTAATTTAGCATTCTTTTTGAAATTATAATGCTTTTGAAATATGAAGTTGAGCGAGCTCCTCATCGTAAACCACTAAATCGATGATATGTCTGAATCAACATGATAAATCAAAATAATAGGCTAAAAATTACCACAGATGTGAAAATATAACGGTGGAATTTGTGTTTGTCATTTTTGCAGACGACCCGGTTCTTCTCTCCTAGATACAAGTATCGAGTCACGGACATTGACTTAGTTGTGTCTATTTTCAAATAGTTTCAACTGTTTTCCTCACCTGATGAAGGGAAAGCTGATCTCTCCAAATTATTAGCTGTTCTCTTTTATATTCTGTTTCTTCCACAATTTCGATGTATAATAAATGTTTGTGGTAGGCCTACATATTTGTTTCAATTATCTTTGTTTACATTGCACTAAACCACGACATCAAGCTTCAGCCTTTTATCGGTCCTAATGGGAAAATTAAAAAAAAAAAAAACTCATAAAGAAAAAAGAAACTTTCCCAATATCTGTGCCTGTATAATATAAATTCTGCCAACTCACGTTTTCAATAATGCAAACCAGACTGATCGTGCTGCCCTCTCCTATGTGGTACTCTCCGCTGCCGAGGATGAACGCTGACGGGACAACGACGTGCAGGTTGAAGTAGTGCGATATTGTGCCGTGTCCTGTAGCAACCTGAAACCAAATCATTCATTCGGTCACATTACCAAAGTGTCGGTCGTTGAATTATAGAGGTAGAAACTTTCACCAAATACACACAGATTACATGGAAAAACACATCAGTGCGTCTATCGGAAAAAGAGATTGTATAAGTTGAAAAAAAACAGTTTAGATTGGATTCGAGTTTTGATAGGAAAGTACTCCGTATTGGAGAACTATAATTTAATATCCCAGGAGAGATTTAAGGAAATAAAACTCTTCGCATCTTCGAGCTTCGTAATTGTCTCTCCTTTCAAGTTACGCAAGTCAAAGTCTCAGTGTCTTTCTACAGAATATTCAGATTGATTTTCATGATAAAGCTCTTAATAAGAGCACAAGAATCTTTTGAGTGGGAAATACAGTATCCGAAATGTCACGCTAAATACCCGAGAATTTATTTTCCAAAGATTGGACCGTCGCAAAAAGTTAATTATAATTTTAATCAAAACTCACGCTTTTGCTTTCGAGCTATTTCGAAAATATTGGTGAACTGTTTTTTTAATATTACCCTGTAATTTAGCAACCTATTTTACCTGCCGTGATAATATTATACATAAATGAGAGAATTGTTACAGATAAACACCTAATCAAATCCATGATCATATTCAACGTCCTAGCATCATAATTGTTTTAAACCCCCTTCAGCTGATAAAGGTGGATTTAAATTCTCAAAAAACATTAATAATGCAATTTGAAAAATAATAAGATGTCATTGATTAATAATCCATGTGGCAGATTTTGTTGAACACGTGACACAAATTCAATGTTTCCCTATCTAGGGTAAGGACGACAATGTACGGCTCTTTGGTCTAGGAACTACAAGGGGCACCTCACCACCCCAAAAGCAATGACTAGTCATAATGTAACACATTTAACTATGAATTAACAAACCGTTAGTGATAAACTGATCGGTTCACGGATGAATAAATGAGAACTTATTAGTGATTATTACGTTTTTCACTGTGACACAGTTTGGACCTACACAATGTTACCGTAGAGTTTACTCTTTCGCAAAAACAAATTCGTCACATGTTGTACTTACTCATCTCAAGTGAAGTGTTGAATTGGCTGACTTTAGAAGTAGTTTGGTACGAACTGAATAACATGAAAATTGATCTGCATTCAAAACTGTCACCATGTTAACTTTGCTATTCTTTGTTATTATTATATTCCCTGCACATGAGGTTCATGAATGTGAATAGTGTCGACCAATATTGAGTGAAACTGATGAGCTACATTAACTACATGTCACTTTGGACAGGTTTAATTTGGCATTTTGTTACATCTACACGAATTATTTCAAAGTTGATGAGAATGACTTCAAGTAGATTATATACACAATATAGCATTTCCAGCGTCAACACAACGTATAAACTACTGCAGTGACATCCCGTTTGAACATATTGCAGTGAAATTGCTTCGTAACATTCGTAACATTTTGAAGTATCTTCAAAAATACTGTAGATGAATGAGAAACATTCACGATAGGTCATGTGTACATTTATATTACGATTAGTGGGGATGTCAAATTACTAGCACAAATGTCGGGTTCTATTATGATATTATGAATTTTATTATCATCACATATGTTTTTACGAACTTACTCATTAGCATTTGTATATGGTCTGCACCTGATGAATTATATGCATTAGATCTATATCTTGCACTACTAATGTTTAATGTTCATCTTGATGTGAAAAGTCCCCCTGGCGGTGACATTTTTTGCTTCGGCGAGCTAGATACGACTACAAGCTAGATGTGAAACATGTCAACGTACCGTGCATCACAATAAGGTACTGAATGTCTACACAACTGTCTGTGTAATTGTCTTTGAATGCTTTTTAGATGTTCCACTTGATGAGCGAGTGAGTGGGGTGAATGGAGAAGAAAGGAGAGAGAGGGAATGAGTCAGTGAGAAAGTTTCTTTATGTCTCAAAGAGTTGCATTATCTCGGCTCGTATATCAAACGGTATATGCTAAAATACTTTCGAGCTGCCAATTGTAGATTTCATTGTTTGTACCCACATGCAAACTTTCTGGACATTGAATAATTTCCTCTAATTACATGCATTATTATTATACTAGATGATGGATTGGTTGAATAATATTACCACATAAAAACGTCTTGTGTTGCATGGTTTCGTTTCGGGCGAATTGATTAAGCAATTGAATGTTGTAAGGGGTGATGTAAGTGAGACTGTAACTGGTAGTTCATTTGTTGGCTCTTTGAACAGTCAGTCAGGAGACCGGGATCGGTTCCCGCTGGTCGTCATCCTGACTGAAGTTTTTTGTGTTTCCCTCCGTCGTTAAAATGTGAAAAATGGTTCCCTACTATCAGGCCGATTCCTTTTCACTTCTGCTCAACAAGATCGTAGAAAACATGTTCACTCAGATTCCCAAGGGGTAAAAATAAGTGTAACTTAATTCAGAATCCTTCCCACTTCTTTACGATTATTTGATATTGGACTTGTGTATCCTTCCCAGGAGGCGTGGAAGAATATAAAAATTGCACCTCAGTTAGTGAGGTTATTGGTACTTCGAAAGTTCCCCTTTGAAGAGTACCCTCTTCTAAGTACTAAACGTAATGCACATGAGAGATCCGATTTCTTGTTCTTTCACTTTTGGATTTAAACTTCTACAATGTTTAATTTACGAAGAATGTGAAGACTTTTCCAACGTTCATAGTTCATCAACATTTCAGTTTGCATTTTTCGTGAAACTGAAATATATTCTGAATGAAACGCTTACTTATCAGTCACAGAGTAGAGATGATGTAGATTCCATGTTGAACACGCTAATGAGATCAACGGCAATAACACTGATGGTTAACGTGATGTTTGAGCTGAATCAGTTTCACAACTGCTGGTCCGGGGTTCACTTCACACCACGGCAATGTACAATAACAGACTGTTTGAAATATTACTGGCTTATGTTCGCTTGTGTGGGAAAGTGGATGAATGGTCAATATCTTTTCTAAGGTTCAAAACAACAATAATTGACCAAATTCAAATTCCCGACCCTTTGTAGTCGAAAAACATAACAACTTATCAAGTGAGTTTATTCGAACATGAGTAAATATGTAATATACAACAGGGTATCTCTAAATGACCACACATGATAGATGAATAATCCACGCCCATCTTCAGTTATATTACTGAATGGTGTTTGAAACACACAAATCCTGCAAGTTATGAATGACACAGAAACCTACACGTACTGTCATAGACCAGAAGAATTCTTTGTTCTATGGTACTGATAATGATAATTTATAGTATCGTACACAATTCCGATTCAATATAAATAATATAATACTTCCAATTTGTGATGTGTATTTTTAGTCAACTGATTGAAATTAATCCAGGATATTGAATTAATAGATTCAACATTCTACTTTGGGAATATGAGGAATTAATAATTATTATTCATTCGAATGTTTTTCATTTTTTTAATTAAAACTATATATAGCTTAGCTAGTGCTATCAAGTGAGCCTATGAATAAAATCCAAGTAGGCCTATATTCTTCTCCATAGAAAGAAACTGAAAGTATTTAGAGAGAAAACTGACTCCAAGTAAACGTTTCGTAAACGACTCTCGACCCATTCAATAAGCAACGTCCTCTTTGTGCGGCTTCACCCAAGACCTCCATTTACAGCTCGAGGTCGAGAATCGTTCCCATTCGTTACAATATACTCTCTAAGTGCTCCGAAAGTATCAACGTTAAAAATCTTGCCATTTTCCAAGATTCTTTCGTTTTCTCCTTTTGTAACTCAGTATTCTAGAGCCTCTTTCACCGGCTTTATGGTGATTAATCAAGCTCTCTTGTCGCGTAAGTTTCACTGTAATCTACCTTCACGTCAGTCCGCCGATACAGACCCAAGCGACGTCGAACGGGTCTTACATCAGTCTTCATCAACCGCCTGCACACCCAATAATCTGCCGGTCTGCTGCTCGACGGACGCGGTAAAAACATAAACTAAACGAAACATTTGCTTTTATTTCTCGTCGTGCGAAAATAAAACACATGATATCTCTCGAATTGGCACGTTCGAACTTCGCACAGTTTGCCCAGAGAAAAGTGCTGTCCGAAAATGATTAATCTTTCATTTGTGAGGTATCAGTACTCTGTCCACGTTCTTGCACCATTTCAACAAACAGGGATAATAAATGCGATTTTAACGAGTTTCCTATACAAGCAATTACTCCCTTGATAATGGAGGCTTTTCGCTCCTTTGCCATTGCTCGGGGCGGATGGCGAGGTGCTTGATCCTCTTCCTTCGCGCTAACCAGCCAGTACTCATTCATGATCTATTTAAAATTGCCTTGGGCCAACTGGGAATTGAATAAAATATCTAACTGATATTGATTTGTCCTCTACGTTCTTTTCAGCGGTGATCGGATATGGAAGTAGTAAGCTGGCTTTTGATGCGTGTTCGATGCACAATGAAGCGCCTTGTACGACATCACCGCTGTGGCCTCAGGAAGCATGTCCTGTGGTTGCGGGAGAAGACGGAGATCTAAGAGAGCATCCCGAGGGAGGTCGACATGTCTTGTGTCAGAGGGATGTGATCGAGCGGTGGAGAGAGCGCTCGGCTAGCGCTGTAGAGAGCGCTAGGTTGTGAGATGTTAAAGCTGGCTCGCGTTGTGCTGAGCGGTAAAGACACGTCGTTTTGTGCCTGTCGGATTCAGATCTCTTGCAGGCTTTTGACGAGGCCAATAAAACCGAGCCGTGAACTATTTCTACGCACGAGGCAGAATGAGTTGCTTCTCTGAGATAGTGACTTCTTCAAAGCTGTACAGTGAAAATATGAAATGTATATGACTATATGTGAATGATGTGATGTTAAATAGTATTGTTAACTTCAGTCCCACAATGTTGAAGAATATCGATGAAATAATCGACCATATATATATTTAGACATGATTCAATCTAAATATGTACATCGGACAAGATATATTTTTATTTTTTTATTAATCAATTATTATTGTTATATACAACTTTGAATTATAAACATTCGGTGGTTGTAGACTTGTAGTCATACATACGTGATGGTAAGTATAACAAAAACAATAAGTATGTGAATGAAAACCTGAAGACCCTGAAATCAACAACATAAATTTCAAACAAATAATGTTTATAATTTTATTGATGGAGAACAGATCCTCGAGAAAATCATTCATCTGATCTTGGGACAAGTCATTCCAGAGTCTGAAGGTCTGACCCAAGAATTAATTTCGCCCAACATTAGTTTCATATGTATATTTATAGATTATTGTTTCCTTACACGCAGTGCATATAATATTTTATGCAACTAAAAATAAAAAAATGGGTTATAGAGAAATAGTATCAATAAATTCAGAGCACGTAAAACTGAATATTTCCCTACTTTCTTACGGAACTCACATCAATATAACGAACAATTGCAAACGCAAATACCCTCTTTTATAGCAGTGTATATATTTTATATCCACAAGTATACTGAAAAACAAAGTCGCATGTCAAGCCATTATTGAGCACGATTGTCATCAAGGCTCGCTTATATACCGTAATACGATAATACGTACGTTTGTTCTTACATTAGCGCTAAGTACCACTATCAGAATTGGTAGTAAAACAAAACGACAAACATAAATACTGCAAATAATCGACCATCACAAGATACGCGAGCTCCATGGATTATATTAACTAATACACTATACTTGCATCCACTAGAGATGAAGTCTTGAGCCACCCGTGCACTAGTGGGGAAGAATGGGGGGAAGGTGGATCGAAACCTTCATCTTTCGTGGATACAAGTAGGTCTATATCATAGTATTGTCACGAGATGAAGCCACGAACCACCCGTGCGCTAATTGTTTGTGATAGGGGAACGGTCGATCGATCCTTCGTCTCTCTAGAATACAAGTATATTATACTTGTATACACAAGAGATGGAGGCGCAAACCACTCGTGCGCTAGTGGTATGTCATAGGGAGGACGGTCGATCGGAACCGTCATCTCTCTAGAATACAAGCATGTTATACTCGTATACATAAAATATGAAGGCGCAAACCACCCGTGCGCTAGTGGTATGTAATAGGAAAGAAGGTCGATCGGAAACTTTATCTCTCGTGGATACGTGTACTATATAGGCAATGTTCCATACAGACACGGACGTTTAACAAGTGTACTGGGGATAATATACAATGACTATGTCCCATGATATTGTATCTCCATCGGATCAGAGCATGCAACGAATAACAAAGCTCTTAGTATTCGAAACGTAAGATGAAATCATTACAGTCAATATTATACTCGAGGGACTATTACACCGAAATATCGCCAGTATGAAGTTACACATATCTGATCTTCTACCTCATTGTTCAGAGATTTTCAATAGTTATGTATTTCTAGGAATAATACTATTGGTCTATGGAGATTTTGGAGGAGACATAATATCGCCGAAGTGCCTCATTAGTAAAAAACGGAGGTTTAGTGTAGGAAGTGTCAGTTTCGATTTCCTGCTTGAATGTGTGTATGATGTGAGTTGTTACTTGAAAATCTTACAATCTTTTTCTTACATTTTTTAGGTTTATTCGCCAAATTTGTGGATGTTTTAATTTTTTGAATCAGTTATAACACTGATTCAATCTAAATATGGGGTGAATTAACACAAAAGTGAATTGAGACACTGAATAGGGTGAAATACTGTCGATCCCATCGTTTTGATTTTTCCTAAATGTCTTAAAAACGGATCAGAACAACACGATAAACAAGAAGATGAATACTTTTTTATTTAATAACATCAAAACTTGATACAAAATCATTATGCCCCTATTAAGGCTAAGGATGAAGGATCGTTTGGACGGGGCCCCACAAGGGCGATCTTACCACCCCATTTTATTTTACTAAAATAACTGTTCTTTCAGAATCCATAATATAACTTTTTAAAAACGCCAAAGGCAACATTGTTTTGTAGAGCTCGGTGAAAAGTTTGAACTTGGTAATAAGTGATTTTGTTCAGTGATTTCGAATGTTAATTTAATATTCCTTCTGGCTATAATGGGTTCAGTTCAATTGATATTGTAGAAAATCATTTAAACCAACTCCCAATTCAGTTTTTTCATTATCACTTTATATCCCCATGTCCATTTATTTCCTCTATTTCACCATTATGTATTTCAATAACATATTTCATTTAAATTATTTTTTATTCATTTATATTGATAAAACTAAGATCTATATCGGCGTCATGAGAATGATTGATGGGGTGATGCGATGAGAAATAAAGGTTTCTTAGGTGATGGTCAGGATAGTGAGAAGGAAGCGGTCGTGGCCTATGTAGTACGAACCATCCCGGCATTAAATCATATACAGAGAAAACCACGAAAAACCTGTGCCAGAGATCAAAGCAGGTCCGATATACTCCTCACCTCCCGGATCACATTAAGAGAGCGAGCTAACAGCTGAGCAAATGGTGCCGTGCATCATTAATACTACGAAATAGTGTTAGGAGGTTTGTTCCTTCCATGTTATTCTATTGAATAAAATGTGTTCATTTGCATATGTAAAATGGCAACTATACTGCATCAAAAGTAAGAATAAGAAAATAAGAAAAATAAGAAATGATAATAAATATTAAGTATATTATTTTTTTTTGGAATTATAGTAAAATCAAACAATCATGTATGCTTCTATGTGAATGGAAATTATGAATCTGAAGAAGTATTGAAGTTGGGCAAGAGTTACGTAGGCCTACTATGAGATTATATACAGGCATGACATATGACAGATGTGACAGGCAGTGTAGGTAGAAAGTTAAGAACCTGACTCAATATTAACAACATCAATCAGCTCCATGAATAAATTCGTCAGAATCATATAACTAATTCCATTTTTTTTTAATAACATCGAATCTTGATACAAAATCATTGTTCCCCTATTAAGGCTAAGGATAAAAGTAGAATCATTAGGTCATTCCATTATAACCGGAAGATCACGTTGTAAGATGAGCAAGATTTTAAATCAATTTTACTGGAAAGCTATACCTATACCTTGATTTTAAATCAATCAACTTACTGCTTACTCGATTCGCCCGTTGACAATGTCGATAGTTCCATTTTCTAATTAGTTTTACCTGTTGATTATATTATAATAGATAATTCTTGATAGCTTCAATTGGTGTAAGCAAGTATGGTGATTTTTTTTAAACAGCTTATTTGATTTGTATAAAACTTCGAAATAATGTGTATCATTTGTGTGCCTGAGTTCCACAGAAATTCCAATTTATTAGGAGAAAGTATAATATATTTCATATGTTCCCCTTTTTCCTCTTATGAGGGTTTTCGAAATTTCGAAATTATTTTCCTCGAAAGTCGTTGAATCGATTGCACCTCAAAACTTGAAGTATCGCGATAGACGTTCATGCCAAGTTTCATTCAAACATTTTCCTTCATTTGGCCTGTGGAACGCAAAATTGAAAGCAGAAATCATTTTTTCCAAGCACCGATACTGTAAAATTGAAGCTTCACTTCGCTCATCCGATAATATCACTTCACTTGATATCTATATATATTTATATATCTTCAAATATATGACAACATTTAGGTTTGAATTAAATCGAACCACGAGCACGTTATCATTTTTGAGAAAATTAAAATACTCGATGTACTGAAAGACACTGATGCTTAACATTTTAGCTATCAGTAATATTCTTTTGAAGTGTACTAAAGAGTCTTTTGAAAAATCTCCCATTTTTATTATACCAAAAAGACCCCTTTTATCACAAATTTATAATTCATATTCGCACTGAGCTATATAAAAATAAATGAAAAAATCCACGGCGTCCGTATTCCGTGTTATAAAAACAACTTTGAAGTGGAGATTAAAATTTAACTGAAGCGCAATAAAATAAAACTCGTTGTTAAACCTCTACGATTATATCAGATATTCATTTCAATGGAATTAGTCAGATGAGCTCAACCGGAGGCATCCATTTAGTCCAAACCAAGTATAGGTAGGTCTGTGTTGGTTTTTGTGCGTGGTTCGTCTCAGGTCACGATGTCAAACCGATTCACAAGAAACTATCGAGTCATTACTCGTCATCCAACTTGAAAACACTTCAGTTTTAGGTAACGAAGTGTCAAGTAGATTTTGATAAAATTGATGTTTCAATTGTTAAAAACCAAGAATAACAGAAGAAAATCAGTACGATCTGATTCCATCCAAACAATATACATTTAGAGGTGCTGTAAGATCAACAATGATGATAGTAAAAGTTGCAGCTGGTAGAATTTCTAGGTAAACTTCTGGTGCACGTTAAACTGAGAAACTTAATGACGAAAGTAATAACGTAAATAGCGTATTAGTAGTATTACTTTATTACATTTATTACTCAAAATTTCCTATCGTTCACAGTTTTGTACTTTTATACGAATCATCATATTGATTGAATTGGAATTAAGATGCGCATTATGTTGTTATTTTTGACTAGCAATTAACAAACTTTATGAAAACCGGTAAGCTGTTTCAGGAACAAGGTATGTAGATTTCTGTCACATTATATACATTGCGTTACTTCGTACACAATCTACAACCACACGTATTTATTGCTGTATTTCATTTTATTTGTTTTCGGTGTAGCGACGTACTGTGAGCATAACTAAGATGTATTGGAGTCAATAAATTATGAATTATGAAAATAGATGAAGTAACGATAGGATAAATCAAAGTATTCTATCAGTTGTTCTGGACAGTGAGTGAACGGTTGTGGCAGGCTATTCATCCCATGTACAAATTAGAATAACTACTTCTGACAAATAACTATATTTTTAATTTGAAACTATGCAGAACCATTGGAGTGAATTGATATTGAACTGAAAAAAAATAACCTCAACCAATTTTGTCTCGTTTTTTTTCCGTGTAGTGGTGAAATAATTAAAAACGGGAATTTTTACGAGCATTCTACAGCAATTATTTCGAACTTGTGAAACTTGTCATAACTGATGTTCAAACTGATGCGCATGCCATCAGATAGTTAGAATTTTCAAATGTATTGGCGTGAAATTCTGACAAGTTGTATCTCTCACGCAACGATGCATCCCTGTTAGAATGGTCAACCATGACGGGAATCGAACCCCGGTCGCATGAATAACGGTTTATTGTGCTGGCCACTGTCCACACTTTTCTGTGAATCTAGTCTACCATGGTGAGAATCGAACCCCGGTCTCGTGCACTCGTGTCTCGTTCAGAGTGCTAACCACTGGTCCACCCATCTCAGTTATTCGCATCCTATGCTACACAAACGGTAAGACTGCTATTGTTCTGTGTTTTTGCTATGGCTTGGGATCATCGATCAAGCGCTGATTTGACAGGTCAGCTCGTTATGGTAACTCATACTTGTGTTTCCGACGCCTCTCTGACGTCGCGACGCTCGACGCCCCGACGGATGCAACGAGTCCACTGTATTTTACAATAACTCAAAGTTATGCAAACAGAACAAGTTTCATAAATACGTTTCATTATGAAATAATGAATAACTTCAGATTTGAATCGTATTCATTTATGTAAAAACTACCTGTATTATACGAACGTTCAGCAAACGGATCGAAAAACTTGATTTATGTGTTTTGTAGAACTAACTGTGATTAGTATGAACTGCGAGTTGTTCTATCATTGCATTCATGGAGACATGGAATATATACGTCTGGGTACATATACGTGGTTTTTGCTCTTTTTCGATCTTCTATCCCACAAAAAAATAATTAATCCTATTTTCCAGTGAATGTAGTATTTACTTTCATTTCGTCGAGTCAATAACCAAGCATTGTAATTAGAAAATGACAGTGAAAACTTTCATTTCCAACAATTATTGTATAAAGAACAGAAACTTGTGAAAACTCTCGAATGAGCTATTTGATGAAATAAAACAGTGAAAAGAACGTCTATAGCGTCTGGTCTGTATAGGCGTATCGAAATGAGACTGGCGGACCAGTTGTTGGCAAAAGACCAGGGTTAGTTTCCTGCCACGGTCGACCGTCCTGACAGAGTGTTTCAAGGGTTTCCATTGTTGATGAAATAGTACAGTAGTACTTTCGCTGTAGTACATTATTAGCATAGTTGTTCCTATTGAAAATACATGTATTTCCCCCTGAATTATGATTTTTATATACATTTCAAAATCGAAATCATTCTTAATTTCAGAATCTCGGTGCAACTTCAAGGGTTTGACATTTTATGAAGACACAATTTCGATTCTAATCGAAAATTTCGTCCTGAAAAATCATCGATACTCGAAATACTAAATCTATGAGAACATAACGATGATTTGTGTTTGTTGTGTTGGTAGAAGACCTTCCTCTTCCTTGGACACAAGTATACTGCATACAATTACAGAAGTGATCACCAACGTTAGCCTATATTCGTTAAATCTACTCCCTTGCCATTTCATTGATGGGATCTGTTTTACTTCTCATGCAAACCTGTCTCCTGTATAGAAGTTCTGAAACTATAAACTACACGTAAAGTATAAATAATTGTGTAGAGATTTACCACTCAAAAGACTACAGTTGTAAAAGAACTTCTGAGCACAATACAAGATCTAAAACCAGTCATTTTACAACTACTTGTTTAAAACGTCGAGTATCTTTTATTCATTCACAAACGTTTCATCTTGAGAGAAAAATGAAGGAACGAACCACCCGTGAGCCAGTGATGTGTGATAGGGGCAACGGTATTTCTAAACCTGAATACCGCGTGTATACAAGTTACATACGAGAGATGATGGCGTGAACCACCTGTGCACTAGTGGTTTGTTTTAGGAGAGACGGTCGATCGGAACCTTCACTTCTCTTGATTACAAGTGTAACTGAAAGAGTTTTTCTTCTCTCTTTACTTCAATCTAGAAGAGCATGAAAAGAAATGTTCGAAAAAGATTTTCCTCAAACGTGATTGTGTTATTACTCGCTTTTGTTTCTGTGAAGCTCATACTCATTGCTTATAACTAATTAATTAAATTAGATCGGTGTGTAGTCATGGATATTACAATCAAAAAAAGTACATATATATATATATATATATATATATATATATATATATATATATATATATATATATATATATATATATATATATATATATATATATATATATATATATATATAAAGGATAGGATGGATACTATTATCACTGTGAAATATCGCCCCGTCGGAGAATCGAACTGCTGACCTTATGTTTGATACAGATATGTTCTTACCGACTGAGCTAACGGGAGGGGTATCTTCCGATAATATTAATGGGAGTGTTATGGTACAGTTGGAGGTTAAGAAGGGGAGCATCCAGTTTGAACAGATTCTTATAATGTTCGATTCCGAAAAGACCCGAATCCTAAAATCTTCCATTCCTAAAAGACTCTTTTCCTAAAATCTCCCATTCCTAACTGACTCGATTCCTAAAATCTCTCTTTCCTAATTGACCCGATTCCGTGAATCTCTCATTCAAAATGGCGCTTTTCGGTGCTTGTCCTAATTGAACTCTTTCCTAAGTGACCTCTTTCCTAAAATCACCTATTCCGTACATCTCCTTTTCCTAATTGAACTCATTTTCAAGCCTGGAGTCCAAATTGAACAGAATCCTAAAAGACCTCATTCCTCACATCTCCCTTTCTCAATTGACTCGATTCTCAATAGAACTCATTTAAAATGTCGTTGAAGTATCTTTCGTCCAGATTGACACGATTCCTAAAAGACTCGATTCTTTTTTGAACTCATTTTTTGTTACCGCCTCTTGCCCGCCCCCTCAGTCAATGAAATACTTGCGCTTGCTCAAAGTCTTCTATTGGCTACTTGACAATACTACCCTTATAGTCAAAAAGATTTGAAAGTGTGGCCTCACACCCCTCCTCAAACAATATAGATTCTTTTGAAATCTCCGCAGGTATAAATCAGCTACTGACAGTCTTCGTGAGCCGTAATCGAAAATGTAATTTTGTACAAAATCGTATATTTTTAGTTCGAATGTGAATTGTTGAATTTCATCTGTGTTAGAACATTTTGAATCACAGCCATACGATTAAAATTGGCTGAGATATAAAACAAATGAAGAGATAATAATAAATGAAAAACATGAAATTTGTTGCAAACGGAATGCCTCCCGTTGAGAAGCTCAAGAACATACCCTCACTTTGGCACTATACCGTTATACGAGAGCGAGAAAGGGTTCTTTACCTGTTCTTTGTTAAATGAATACGTGCTACACCCATGATTATATTTTTGGTTAATTAAACTAATAATCTTATTCTCTTCACATAATTGAAGAAAATGAGATAATGATCAAGAAACTTTTTTAATTTTTGAAAATGGTTGAAGTATGACTGAAATGAGATGATAAAAGTCAAATCTCACTTTTATTTACTCACCATAAATATGCTATTTGCACAAGACAGGAGTTTTGATCGAAACGCTCGACAGAATGGCAATTACAATTTGAACATCCTAATTATTTCTGGTTATAATTTTACAATAAAGGTTACAGTAAATAAGTTTCAATTTAATGTGCCCATAATGACTATAATAATTTGTTGCAATTGTTTTACCTGAGTTCGAATCTTTGTGAGATAATAATATGCAATTCAGAGGTGACAGTGAGTTTAATGCGCCAATGTTGAACTAAAGTTGATTGTTACCGTATCCGTACAGCTACACTCGGTTGTTATTTTCAGTTTGATAATCAATTAACATGTAGTCATAACATTGATTGAATTATGAAAATAATTAGGCATTCATCATGATAATATGGTGCCTATGTGGAAAACTTCCAATTTTCATGAAATTTCGCTCGCTCTATTTTTTTGAATTACCGGGTACTTGTCTTTGTAGTTTCTTATCCTTCTTCCAGCTTATGACATTGAAAGTTATTTTCATGGAAATTAAACTATCTCAACTTTGGTTACTTTTTTCAGGTTGCTCTGATTGCATTTATCTCAATCATTATTGCATACTTTTCATAATTTTCAGAACGTGATAATTCTGTCAGTCAGCCAGCTTTGAACGTGACGTTTTTATTGTAGATAGATCATCACATTCTGCTTGTTTGGGCTACGATGGTCAATGTCGATCAAACAGTTCATTGTGTACTTCTTCAAAATAACAAGTATGTTGTCCGAATAAGAAGAAACTATAATTATATTTCGATGATGTTGATTATATTTTTAAAAAATTATTCCACTCCAAACCAACGACTATATCCCCATTGCCTCACAAAAGAGGTACGTACCGGTGTACATCGTATAATGTACTTCTTATCAATCATGTTTGAGTGAGCAACAATTTTATTCATTGAACTCTCTACATTTTGTAATATAAACGTACAATGAATCATTACTAGGTCTTGTAAAAAATATCGAATATTTCAAATTTTCTGTACGAAGTTCGTATATATATATATATATATATGTATCACTTTCTTACACGTACTTAATATTTATGTTCTATCAAGTTCAACATCTTCAGAGTTTCTGATTTGTATTTTTAGAACCGGAGTCTAACTTTCATCCCTATTGTAAAAACAATACTAACAATGCTTTATTTTCAATTTCAATTTCGAATTAATTTTCAATTTTCAATTGGTCCTTTCACAATATGTCTATATACTTGTAACACTATCGGTAAAAATAAATAAGTGCGGTTATTAATTATCATTATCACCTATAAGAAAATTGAATAATTATTCGTTCTGAGTATGTTCGGCTAATAATTCTTGTAGATCCATATATATCGTATAATGATACTCTACAAGGTACTGCAAAATAAAACGGCTATATTTATATCATTCTAATTTCTACATAATTTTTTTCAAATTGCTTTTACTGAAGAGTGTAGGCCTATAGACCCCCCTAACTTAAACTGAATTTTGAACATCATTTAGTGGGAAACTACAAAAGTTTGGGGATATATTTCCTGCCGAATGGACGATCATCCTACAACGCATATGCTGCGTTTGACTAATTTTATATAAGAATATTATTATCTTGATAATCAAAACTAATTCCAGTTGTCACTTTTGTAACACGTTACGATACAGAATCACTGCCGAGATTCTCGCGCGTTTACTAGCGGACGTACTACCGCACCCTGTGATTGGTTACGGCGAGGACGACAAGAGGTCTCGCATCAACTTTCTCCAACCAAACCCATTCAGAATTGACGCGGAATTCAAATTCAAATGACATGGAAATCGAAAGTCGAATATGCATTTTATGAATCGATAATATCGAAGATAATGAATGCCCATTAGTTTACGCACTCACTTATACTAAAAGTGTGGATGTTCATTCGATAATATTATAACCCAAAGAAGTTCTTTATATTCTTTATTTCGCCCTTGTTTTCTTTATAATCATTATGTAAATTGTCATCCTCTATATTTGTTGGAAAAATTGATTGATTCGATTTAAGAATAAAATACAGCTTGGATTTGTTGAATACACGTGCGATAAGATACGTGCTATTCAATTATCATGGAATATACACGTAGACCGTAGTTCCATATTAGAGTCTATGTGGAATTAGTAATGTAGATTTTATGATATATTTATTATTGTTACACATGGCTTATGTTGCACAGTGCTAAAGCACTTGCTCCATTCGAGAGATGGAAATAGATCGGACTTCACCACAGTAGATCTTTAGAGGTTTTTCGTGGATTCCTCCTGTATCCTACGCAAATGCTAGAATGGGTCCTACAATATAGGTCACGACCGCATCATTCCCACTTATTACCTAAGATACCATCTTAACCATCTCTCCTCTTATTAGATGTTAATTGCCATTTGAATGCGTCGTTTTATCATACGCAATAAGACCCATATAGCTGAATGATAAAATAACAAATATTATTGATACACTTATTGCCAAGACTGCATACGCATTTAAGAAAGAGTAAAGTGTTTCTTTTGAACGGCCCTAAATATTGGTAAACATTGATTGCATATATATATATATATATATATTATATATATATATATATATATATATATATATATATATATATATATATATATATATATATATATATATATATATATATATAAAACATAATGGCAGCTATATACACCTTGATATCCAAACGCTATTGTGTCACTGCGATCCTTTTTTCATTCTAATAAACTTTTTAGAAAATGAAGAAGGCCTTGATTTAAACGTTTTTCATCAATTGATGACACTTGTTGCTTGGATTTGAACGTTATTTCAATAGCTTTGAGTGATGTACTAAAATGTCATTATATATTTTGATACATCAAAACGAATGAATCGATTTGAGTGAAAGTTTGGAATTATATGTTTAATTATTATATAAATTGACATTCGGTGAAAATTTGAATTTTCACGAAGGTTTTTTTTACGAACTTTCCTCTCTGGCTTATTCGTATAGATATTTTAAACACTCTACCATTAGTTTTCTCAGAAGTGGTACAACCAGTTGCGCATCCAATTATTAGTTTGAGAATATTTTCGGAAAAAATATCCATGCTTCACATGTGACTGTTCAATGAAAATGTCAGCTTTCAATATGCCTTTTATAGGTGAAAAATGCTGAATTGTTATATGGCTTATTCAAAAACAGACCTCAAACGTAACTGAATTTGCGAAATTGTGATCTTGTGACATCTACGTGATCCAGTCAGGATTTCTGTAAATTAAAATATATGAAGGCCTATATATATTATAAACACCTCAACCGGCATCCACCCGACTGACTTAGTTTCCATCGTATAGAAACACGATTCATAATAGACCTACGCTCTGCTCGAAAGACAAAAATCGATTTAATTTAATACGTGATGAATGAAACGTGAATTGATCTATATGATCTATTCTGTCATTATGATAAGTGATCCATGAGCTCTTTGAGCACATATTTTCTCTATTTTAAATACATATAAAATGTATATTTCTTTCCCCTTATCGTCATTGAATACCTCGTTAGTTTTCCATCACTGAAAAAAATAGTAGGTTAATTCACAGAAAGCTATAATAATGCATGAATATGTAAATCATTATTCATCAAAGGGCTGGGTCTTGGAGGACAAATTAATCAATTATAATTTCTGGAATTGGATTGATGATTACCAGTTTTCTCTAAAATAGCACAAATAAATATCGTCATTATTCATTGAAGGCTAGTTTTAGGGTTGTGCTCGCCTCGGAGAATGAGCCGCTAGGTAGGCCTACATAAAAGAAAAAATTGGCGGAAGCTGTTATGGAGTGCATGTCAACCCTTGTCATGAGATTCGCAATAAAATCTACTGTTTTGTATTTTTTTCATTCTTCTCGCGTATCTCTGATATTTTATATTGAATCATTGTTACTTCTACTGTAGGAAAAAAAACGTTTTTTGATTGAAGTTTTCAACCCAGAAACTGTTGATTATAGGAATTATACTGTTCATTATTACATTTGCCGTCTTACTTAAATCTCGGCCAATTTTAATCGTATGTCTGTGATTCGAAATAATTTGAAACAAGTAAAATATAATCATTTACATTTTATCGGAAAATTTACTCATTTACAGAAAAACACATCTTCGATTAATGCCCAAGCAATTTCAAGAATTCATAGATTTATACCTGCCGATATTTCTATAGAAAACTGGTTGTAAAGTTGAATGGTTGAGTAAGGGTTAGAGCTGTATTAGATGATTGTAAAATCTTTTTGGTGTAAGATTCTGTAGTCAATAGACAAACCCTTGAAGAGAATGGCCGGCGGGCAGGTGATTTCATTGGTGAGGGGCGCGGTCACGGGCGGTAACAAAAAATGAGTTCTTTTGAGAATCTGTTCAATCTGGACGAAGCCAGAGGGATGTCTCCACATCTCTCTTTCCTATTTGACACGATTCTTAATAGAACTCATTTGAAATAGCCGTTGCAGGAAGGTTGTCCAGATTGACACGATTCCTAATAGAACAGATTCTCAAAAGAACTTATTCTACAAAGAACAGATTCTCTATATCACTCATTTTTATCAAATCATGCCTACAATAACCTTGTCTCGATTGAACAGATTCTTGTTTCGTGCCATTCTCAATAGAACGCATTCCTAAAATCACTCATTTGGAAAAGCGCGCCAAAACGCTCGTCCAGTTTGACCCGATTCTTATTTGACTCGATTCTCCGTAGACCTCTTTCTCAATTGAACACATTTTCAGCTTTTAACTGATTTCTATAGATGAGTTCTATTGAGAATCTGTTCAAAATGGACGTAGCCGTTGAGAAGTAATAATATGTTCTACCAATTGAAGAACTCAGTTACCATGTGATGCACTTTGGCATTCACGACCAATTATACACTGTTTTCCGAATTAAGCCTTATAGGAGCAGGCGGTTCAACAGAAAGTCGTTTCAACACGTTTCTGTACGTTTCAACATATATATCATATATATCATATATATATATATATATATATATATATATATATATATATATATATATATATATATATATATATATATATATATATATATATATATATATATATTTTTTTTTCGTTTCGTGATGAGAACAGAAACAATTCAATGATGATGAGAATGTGTTAGTAAATAGTTCGTTTTGTGATACTGCACATTAATTAAATCAATTGAATCAACTAGTTGTCTATAATTTATATATATATATATATATATATATATATATACCACTTATAGACAACAACTAGTTTATTCAATTTAACAATTTAATTAATGTGCAGCATCACAAAACGAATCATTTATTAACACATTCCCATCGCCATTGAATTGTTTCTGTTCTTATTACGGAATCTAATTTCAAATATCAACAACTTCATGCATGGTGTTATTTTAATTCTGTTTTGAACAATTGACACAACTTGTTTTTCTCTCTCTATGTTGGCAATAATAACGACAACAAAATGTAATCATGAGTTTGTGATCAATTCCAGCCTCTAGCGACCCCCTAGCTCACCTCCTCTAACCTACCATCCCTTCTTCTAATTTCCAAGAAAAAGCCTTTTTATCAAAATACTTAGGAGGTCTACTCACCCGCCCGTCTGACACAATCGGTCAAGAATTGGAAACTGTATTAACTCATGCGTGGGTCCGAGTCCCGCACAACTCAATGGTTAATTGTCATAGTTAATTGGGTCATGAACGGACCCCCATATAGCCCAGCTGTTGGTGGGCACAGTGGAGACGTTCAGTGAAAACAATAACCCCAGTGTTCTTACTGGGTAAGAGCAACTGGTAAGAAGAGCGAGGTATTGTTATTGATTGCACTTGTAAACCATATTAATACATTGGTTTTATAAAGTATCAACTATATCGAATATATATTAACAATATGAGTGAATATTAAATTTGAATAATAAAAATCTTGAATATTCTCTTTCTACTGAGAGGGTACTTTTGCTCAATCGGATCGATTCTCTTGAAACAAAATCAACATGAAGGTAAAAAAGTCGAAGATTTCATCTCACACGACGCGACGAAGTCACCCAATATCAAATACCTCATTATGTACTTTATCCAGGTTTATAAAAGAAGTAAAAATACCAAATATTGAAACCAATGAATGTATACCACGTGCCTATAGAATAGAAGCAGTTAAAATGGTATTTTATCAAAACCGTCATCAGATGATTGTTAAAACTTTGAAAATGAAGTAGAATATTCATGAAATATGTATCGATCAGTGAACTGGTCGATTATGATCCTTTATCTTAAGAGTGCGAGTCGATTTAGCAAAATAAAGTTGTTTTGTGATAACTTTCGAAACGTATGAGATATCAAATTCCAAAACAGATTTTTTCTCAATGCTGGTAACCGACCCCACTAACAGCTAGGTTATATGGGGATACGCATGAGCGGGTGATAATGCATCGATTAAGTGATGTTAGGCGAAAGGACATTTACTAAAACCCATGCCTTATGCGGGACTCCCACCCACGCCCAACGGTCACTTCAGTCCCTGAAGCGTGCCTCAGCTGACTGAGCTGAATAAACAATCGTGAAACGTACATCAAGCCTATGTGACGAAATGAGATAATGTAACTCTTCTTCACTTGTATACATACGAGATTTGAAGGAAATCCATCAACTATACGTATTTGTCAAAACTATGGTAATTGAAGATCAAAACTCAATGCAAGTTCGAACATTCGAAGTTAATGTAATAATATGTAGTTTGTTTTTTGATCACGAATCTCGTCCTGAAAAATAATATATCCACAAATACAATAGGCGTACTAATATAACAATGATATTAGAGGTTATTAGAGTTTGTTCTATTGGTTTACAATATCTCACTCTCGTGGATACAGTTGTGTTGGTACAAGTCTAGATTGGTTCACCAAGTAAGCTATTTTGTTATATATTTCCCTGGAGACAAAAAAATGTATATTATTCATGATTAGATCACAACGTTTTCATTCTGCTAGTACAATACGTAACGCATAATCTATTGAAGCACTCAAGATAAACCCGCTAGACTAATATATGCTAAACTATTTCTGGCCGATTCGTGGCTCTAATCCGCCGTGAAATACATCGAGCCATATTTCAGCCTATTAGTCCCCCACATCTTCACGGTGTGAAGCCATATTGTATTGGCCCGTCCAAAGATCTTAGTCGAGAGAGATGAATAGGACAATTTAATACGATTAAATCTTTGGATGGCTACGGGTTCGTGTTCCGAGCTTTTTCCAGCTCAAAATGTCGTCAGGGATTATCCTGATTGGAACAAAACATTTTGTGTACCGAACAAAAAATAGTACGTCTTTTCCGAGAGAAGCTTTTGTTACATGATTAAATAAAGAACATTTTTACATATCATTACTCGAGAGAGGAGCAATTTGTTCGTCATTTTTTTTTTTGGTTTTGTTTCTTGTTATGAAATTCCGAAAAATTACCATATATTTTGAAGATATTTTCTATCTCATTTTGAATTAATTACGGCAGAGATTTCGTAGAACGAATATAAAATCGTCTGGTAATTAATAACATCAAGTTTAAGCTCACTTTTATTCATGTCAGTAGAACAGAAGATATCAAATAGACGCTCATAGCTTGTGTGTTGACAGCATGGAACATTTACGACGTATAATTAATATTATAAGACGCATGTATACGCACGCTAAAGACATCGAAATCTAAAACATTTCCGAGTTTTTGTCTTTCAAACGTATCAAAAGTGATTAATAAAATCTACATTTCTATACACTAGCATAGCTTGTTTTAGCCTCATGCATGATTTTTTTTAAATTTCCGAATGTGAAGTTTCCAACTTCATTTGTCATCAATCTTGAAGGATACTATAACTTCGAGACTAGATTCTAATTGATAATGACGATGTTTGTTTCCCAATTACTAAGAAAACTAGAAATCATCATCTCAATATCATATACCATAATTCATTTTTTTGTCCTTCAGAGACCATGCGTCCATGTGCCATTAGTAGGCATTACCGATTCAGTATAGCAACATGAACAGAATGGAATAATGTATATACGTCATGACTCCAAAAAATGGCTAGTCATCGAGAACAAATAGGTACATTGACTACAATTTTTGAAATGAAGATAAAGATTTCTAGTTTTCTCTAGAATCTGGGGAGAATAAGTATCATCATTGGTCATTAAAATTCAGTTTCAGGGTTGTGATGTACTTCAACTCTCATACTGAAAATCATGTGTCTTTTGACAAATTAAATCAGGTATTTACATGGCTACGAACTTCAAAATTTATTATGTTCAGGAGGAAAACGCAAGAGCTACTCTGACACAATTTATAACTCTTGTCAACGTAAATATTAACTAGAAAAACACAGCATTTGTGTTGTGAGATGAGCGAGGTTCTATAATGTAATGGAAAGTGATACATACACACACCTTGATTCCGAATCCTGCCGGACTTACATATCGATTACTTCAATAAGTTTATGATCCAATTGGTTTCAATTGTTGACCCCTTCAATGGTTTGCTCAAAAAAAGTAAAATACATGATAATTTTCACATTCAATACGACTCATCCGATTCATGTAAATCTTTGTTATCATGTACAGAATTTATGTATGCCTACCTAAACTCTGTAGGAATTCGAATTTATGCGGAGAAATGTGCTGACCTCCTTAACCTCACTGGGGTACTCTTGTGGGGATTTCTGAAATTTCGAATTACATTTCTCAAAAGTGGTGCGCCTCTACTCGCCAAAGTAACTAAGTCTCAAAACTATTAAGTGTCGATTTATTTATTTATATTGGGCACGACACACTCTACTTATGACCACGATCTATTGGCGTCGGTGAATAATATATGAGATGATGGGATGATGAGATTTAAGATTATTTCATAAGGTGTTTTTGGATAGTGAGAAAGAGTCGGTCGTAGCCTGTTGTAAAGAAACCAACCCAGTATTGACCTGAATGACAAATGAAAACCCCTGTCAGGATGGTTGGCTATGACGGGAATCGAACCCCGTCTCCCAAATGACGATTCAGTGTATTAACCACTTGGCCACACGTCTCAGTAAGTGTCGAATTGGATGATGATATATGTGTACGACAAGTTTCATCAACAGAATTACTTTCGTTCAACATGTAGAGCGGTGAAAAAAAAAAGAGAAAAATCGATTGCGGTCGAAGTGAATTTTTTATTCGCTCATCCTATATATCTCATTATATATGCCTACTTGTATCTAAGGAGAATAAAGTTACGAGCGACCATCCCCACTATCCCAAGCAATAGGCTTGCGGGCGATTCTCAAATTCTTCTTCCCTAGATACATGTATACATTGTATTATTTAAAATCCGGATTAAGAAAACTCACTTCTACGTTCTGTGATTTGATTTTCATTGGATGAATCACGGATTGAATTCAAACAGTTCTCTTTCTTATTGGTTTCGTGGGAAAAACACCAGTCACTCCACTAGAGGATATAAGGTGGGTAGAAAGTTAAGAAAATCAATTGCCATCATCTTCCAGTGCCGTATTCTGGAATAAGTCGTTAAAACCTGAATAATCACTCGGCTTAGAAGAGCGGGGAAGAAAAAAAGTATGATTGATTGAAGATGAATCTATACGTGTGACCACCAAAGAAGGCTGTCGTTTACAAATTGAATGATTGTGAAACTTCGATAATTACATACTATTGCAGCAGGTGCATAAACTTGGCCCCCTCCCCTAATTAGAATTCGAATTTTCTCTTAAGGCATTGGAATGTGCTTGTTCTGTGCTGAAATGTGCTGCAAAAAATGCGTTTTGTGCTGCTACCGTTAATGGCCAGCCCCCACATTTGAAATGTATACTTTTTATGACGTTGCGCAATGTGCTCGTTTTGTGCTAAAATGTGCTGTAGAAAAATCCGAGGTCTGTAGATGTGGTGTGAGTGACAGAATAATATCCACTCTGAACTTTTCACCTTCTCACAACGTTCGTATTGCGTTTTCCCAGCGTCAAGAACACGATCGAAACAACAACGTTTCAACTTCCATTAGTCTATGGATTCATTCGCCTATGTTCGTTCAGGGCGTCTACAGTGTCTATAGGTGGTGGTGCCATGTCTGCTTGTACTGGCGTGACCCCGCTGCAATACCAGCCGGTGCTTGCGCGACTGCTGCTCTGCGGGTTGCGTTCAGCAGTCTAGTAAGCTGTTCGCTCTATTGGCTATTTAACGACGTGGCGCGCCTTACTTTCATTGTCACCGAACGACAATTCATCGATTGTATCTAATTTCAAAGATATGCATCGTACTTATATTATTTAATATTTTCGAAAGATGAATCAATTTCAAATTGTTTGCTATCAATTACATTATTAGTTTAATATGTGTAGCAGATTTAACGAAGTGATCAGTGAGAATTAATCATATGAATATCAGTTTACATACGAACAGAAACGAACGTGGCTAAGGGTGATAACCAATTAATCCCCTCACTATCGCTTGAAATTCCAAGTTCAAATGTAGGGGGGGGGGGGATTAAGTTAAAGCACGTTATTGCAGCAAGTTTTTCACGATTTAAAAACGCATTATCGTGAAACTAGTCATGAAAATTCATGATAACCTAAAAGTACCACAATTATGGAAATATAACGATTATGGTATTATTAGCGTCATGCTTATAGACAATCTTCTTCTTTCGTGGAAATTCAGAAACGTAGTATTTGAACGAATAAACTTCCAAACGAAAATATCAGTAATTGGCATTCAGTGATATTTAACAACATCACAAAATAAACCGAAAGAATTTTTTTTGAATTGAACAGGAAAGAGAAGTTTATTAATAGAGTTTTTATACAGTTCAAGTATTTCTATGTTTGAAGAGAAATTGTTTTTTTCATCATTTCATCCCCTCTTCTAATGTATTCAATTCAGATCAATTCAGTGTAGTTGTTTAAGCGATTCATTCGTGCTTTTGTGATGCTACGCTTGAGGCATCCCCAGTCTCGCTAGGATACAAAGTTCCCGCCAGAGTGATTTCACAGATATAATTGATAACAAAACGTCAACAGCGCAAGATAAAGAATTGGCAAGTATATAATGAGGTGTAGACAATATTTGTCGAATATTTCAATGATTCAAATTTCATTGTAACAAAGGTGAAGGATCAGTTGTAACTCTCGATATGTTCGCCATTTATTTTTATCTAACACCTTATCGTTTACTTAAAACTTAAATGCAGCATATTGTGAATGTTTATTATGGGTCATTGGTCAACATTATTTTATAAAATACTTCTCTGAATAATAAGAAGCTACAATATATTCAAACGGAAAGACGCTTATATAGTTTATATGTTAGGTTGACACCAAAAAATGTGACGCTGTATAGAAGGTCCCTCTTGAACATCATTTGTTTCTTCTTTTTGACCTGTAGAGAGCGAACCATAACAAAAAGTTCTGTTTATTCAAGTCTGGTGAAACTGAGTCTTCTTCAACAATTAATTGAGATGTGAAAAAGAGTGAGATGAAATGTGAGAAACCTTCGGATAATGATTAGAAATAAAAGGAATGTAGTCGCTTGCAGAGCATCATTAGTGTCACAGAGTCGATGAAACAAGCCACAGGAAATTACCCATCAAGTCATTAGTGGCGAGAACCTCACTGCACACACACACACACACAAAAATATCATATACACACATATATGTATATATATATATATATATATATATATATATATATATATATATATATATATATATATATATATATATATATATATATATTATATATATATATATATATATATATATATATATATATATATATATATATATATATATATATATATATATATATATTTGATTCATTCATATTGGGTTTACCGACGCACTGTAATGATACCGAAGATTTATTGGCATCGAATAAATGATCAATTAGGCGATGGGATAATTAGATACAGTTTTTCTAGGTGATGGAAAGAATGGTGGGGAGGAACGGCCGTGGCCTATATTGTAGGAGCCATCCCGGCATTAGTCTATAATACACCACGAAGGGAGAGGGAAATCAGGGAAACCACGGGAAAAACTTGTAAAGATGGTGGGCGATCGACATGCCGAACGCCTTAGCAACTGAGCTGTATGCGCTGGTATATATATATATATATATATATATATATATATATATATATATATATATATATATATATATATATATATGCTGTATGTATATATATATATATATATATATATATATATATATATATATAAAGGCCTATATACTCCGCTTTCACAAAATATTCAAATATCGGCTCTATATTCTACGTCCCAGCCACAACAAGAATAAGTTGACAACCCGCTGTCAAGGAATATGGAAATGCCACATAAAAATGTATGATGAGAATAATTGATTAGAATGGATTGCTGCTGTAAACTGATTTATTGTATAAAATTGAATTGGTTCGTCTGCCTGTCCATCCCTGACGATACCATATTCACTCTACGATTCGTCAATCTCCGTCCAGTTCATGAATACGCATGAATCTGAGAATGGTCGGCGTGTATGCATTTTAGATTGAGTTTCAATCTACATAAAACGAATAACATTATGAGAAGATGGAAGCCAAAGAGTTGAAAAAATTAACAGTGTGCTTGAAATCGCATTGAAAATACGTGAAGCATTCGAATTCTATTAAATCGATCAGAAAACGTGATTTTGAGAGGCTATATTTATTGATAATGACGGTCACTGCTCATAAGGTAGCTGGTGGCCTCTACTGAATTATGACACATCATGGCTCAGTGTCCGAATTTATGACAAACCTAGCCACGCTCATGTTGAAATACAGTCGTTTATCTTCAATAAATACCATAGCAAGTAGTTTTCATTAATGATCAAAAGAAAAAACGGATCCATTGGTTTACATAGTTGCTGATTTCTATATAAAATTATGAAATTATTCATCACCGGTAATAGGTATTTTGTTCAAGTATTTCATGAGTATTGCATATTATTTCAATTTTTGAAGTAACTAAACTATTTTCCAGTAGGCCTAGTTCAAAATATATCAATCCAGAATATTATTCCAATATCATCAACAGATAAAATGACACGAAGTATATTTTTCCCAATTGAGACTAAGGGTGATGGAGTGTATTCGTTCGGAAGGGCACCACAAGGGTATTCTCATGGGAGTATCCCGTTTCGTCTCTTTCTTTTTTCGTTCGATTCCGCACAGACACGAATCTTTGTAGCTCTCTTTCCTCAGAGATTCGATTCCGCAGAGCTCTCTTTCCTCAGAGATTCGATTCCGCAGAGCTCTCTTTCCGTACACATTCGATTCCGCAGAGCTCTCATTCAAAATGGCGCTTTTCGGTGCTTGTCCTAGTTCGTCTCTTTCCGCAGCGATCTCTTTCCTCAACCATCTCACTATATATATATTTTTTCCAGCTTGAACTCATAATTAAACTTAAGAGTCCTGATTCAACGCAATCCTGTTCGATCGCTTTCTCCACAGCTCTCTTTCTCGATTGACACGATTCCGCATAGATCTCTTTCAAAATGGCCGTTGAACTATCGTTTGTCCGGATTGATACCATTCTTTGTGCGTCTCTTTCTTCATAGATCTCTTTCTTCATAGATCTCATTTTTTGTTACCGCCTATAGCCCGCTCCTCTCAGCCAATCAAATACTTGCGCTAGTACGTCTCATTTTTTGTTACCGCCTATAGCCCGCTCCTCTCAGCCAATCAAATACTTGCGCTTCTCCAACGTTCAAGTAGTCGTTCATTGGCTACATAATAATACTACCATAATAATACGCCCTCCCTAACCAATGCATGATCGTTTTTTTTAACCCTTGCAGGTATAAATCAACTGCTGACACTTTTCGTGTGCCTTAATCGAAGATGTAGCTTTGTACAGAACTGTACATTTTTTGAAAGAATATAGATAATTGGATTTCACCTGTGTTGAAACATTCTGAATGACAGTCATAAAATCAAAATTGACTAAGATACAAATGATGAGAAATAATAATAATTAAAAAACCTGAAACTTCCAGCAAGCGTAATCCTAATACGTAGGGCTCATAGACATACCCTCACTTTGCCTGTACCATACAAGAGAGCAAGAAAGGGGTTTTTACCTGTTCTTTGTTAATAATTACGTTCTACCAACGGTTATTTTTTGTTAATCAGAGGGAGTATCTCGTTCTCATTGCAAAATTGAAGAGAATGAGATGATAATCGAAAACCTTTTTCAGTTAATTCGAATCTCACTTTCATTTTATTCACATAAATATCCTGTGTACAGCTTGAAGCAAAAGTAAAAGTCTGTTTTTCTGAAGTCTGGGGGGTAGGCAACTTGTCAAACACGCTAGAAACCGGTGTGGGGGGTCAGGCCAGGATCCAAAGTCCATATGCAGGTATACTGATCGAAATAGGAATAGCATTGATTAAATATCACAGTTCGAAATATGAAGTGAAATAATTAAAGATATTTAGTGTAGTTTCTGCTACTGAGATAATGCAATACTTTCTGCCTTTTAACTGAGAACAACAGTAGTTAGGTTGTTACATGTGGAATAGGCTATCTGTTGAATATGGCGATATGTTTAATATGTTGAATATGGAATGGTATGATTGACTGAAATAACGTCCTGGTGGTTCATCAGAAAGTTGTCAAAATAATATAGCCCATATATATATATATATATATATATATATATATATATATATATATATATATATATATATATATATATATATATATATATATATATATATATATATATATTTATATTTATGTGTGATGAATTGAATTTCTGTTATATCAAGTGGAGTGTGTGTATTTATTTGGTTAACATTTTATTTCATATAGGTTATATTCATTATTTGAATAAATACAAACTCCACTTGATATACTGGAGATTCCATGATTTTTTCATCTATCATTTTATTCATTATTCATATCTAGTCGAGCGGTAGCTCGACGGAAGCCAAGTCCCGCGTGACGCCAGCTACTCGCTTATACACTGTTTACACGAAGTACTTACAGGCGGTTTTGAGCATACTGTAACTCAGAAACTAATACACGTAGATACCTCTAGTTTGTTTAAATGGAATGAGGCGCTAAGTTTCATATCCATCAGTCAAAGCCTGCGACCTGTGCAGCATGAGATACTTACAAACAAACATGAACAAAAACACACAGACAAAGCTATACACGACACGGCAAATCAAATTTCAGCAAGATTCTCAAAATTGGTCCAACCGATTTGAATCAAAACCTATACAGTTCTAAGTTGGATGAGTCTGCATGCATAAAAAGTTTCATATCCATCAGTCAAAGCCTGCGACCTGTGCAGCATGAGATACTTACAAACAAACATGAACAAAAACACACAGACAAAGCTCTATAAGAGTGGGATGGATGTCTTCGCTATCGCTCATCTAATTATATGAATAAATATTAGGTAACAGAATGCCTTGAGCACGGAATGAATAGACTTGAATAACAAAAATAGCTTGTAATTATTGTTAATCTACCTCATCTCAATATCAAGTGCATGAAACTCAACTTACGAATATCTTGTTAGATTTCGTAAGCCTACTGCCTATCTAGCCTATACTGCCTATATCTATCCTATCCGCCTATACTGTCTATATAGTTATCTAGCAAAGGCCTGCTGTTTCAAATTTGAAGTCATCACTTATGAGATTACATGGGAATCTTCACACCAGCTTAAGAGCTCACCCGACTTAATGAAAATTCCATACTGTCCTTCAACGACCCAAATTTCAAGTATTTGCAATAAAAAATAATTTTCACTTTTTTCTGTGATGTTATTCCCATTGTGGTTCTTAGATTCTAAACGGTATTTCCTCCGTAGGGCCTATCTACTTAACCATTCTTGTTACCAAAAACTAGACAGCTCTGAGAACTTATGATTTATAATTAGGTCTATCAATAAATCAAAAATCAATCAATTGATTAATTGGTCATTATAAAAAAAAAATCAATGTCAAGTATTATGATGAATATGAGAGAAAAAAAAGAAGAAAAGAGAGAAAAGAAGAGAGAAAAAAGAATCGAAGAAAACAATTCAGTTCAGAGATAACTTTTTATTCATGAAAAATAAAAATTTGGCTGCATCATACAGCTGAATCGAGGACACGAAATAAAAATACAAATACAAGTACATTATGCTGCATCGAGGACACGAAATAAAAATACAAATAGGCCCACATTACAATTATACATAATGTGGAATGTAATAATAATTCAGAATTATAAGACATGAAAGACAACAATATTTATAGTCGTTGATGAATAACTGACAATCAGAAATATGATGATGGCAATTAATTCTAAGAATGTGTGAGTCATGTGTTTTTTTTCGATTTGACTGATTTGATGAGACTATTGAATACTTTTTCTCCCCAATGCAAAAGTTTGAATTTTTTACTATCCGTGAAATTATTATCCCAAGATGTATTGTTTATGGGTTAAATCATGAAAAATTATTGTTTTGGGGTGGTAAGAACGAAACGAACGAAACTATGACTACACGAACGATCCTACCTTGTCTCAGTTGGGAAACAATGATTTTGTATTTAGTTTCGATGTTTAAAAAGAGGCAGGTGACTGATACCTATAAAAATATCTTGTTTTCTTTCGACTCGATTTGGACTGATGTATGATGTCTTTGAAATCGCTCATCCAACTATTGTATTCTGAAATACTAGGCGAACGCAGCATTTGCGTTGTAGGATGAGCGAGATATTCATATGAAATATAATAGAAAACTCTACACAGCTTGACTGGTATAAAATATACTTGACGTGGGAATTTCTTGCCAAGAAGTTTGAAAGTTTTTTGGAGATATTTTATCTTTTTAATTTCTCCGCTCATCATATAATCTTTTGGCTGTTATGTATGAGATTTACTAGGAAAACGCGTTATGTGTTTCCGCGTTGATGGATGAGCTAGTAAGAATGACATGATTCTTTCAAAAAGTTATATCAAGTTGATGTTTTGACGGCATTCAAGTTTAAAATCAATCTTGGTTGGTTTATTTCGTAGACTATTCTCATGATGGAAATATTAGATGCAATTTATATATTGTAATATTAGACTACTATATGAAACGTGATGACAGCTGTATACATATATACACCTTGAGACTCTCTTTTTATGTTCATTTCTCATTATCAATAATTTCTTCGATAATAAAGAAGGCATTGTTTTAATCGTTCTCCATTAATTGGTGACACTTGTTGCTTGGATTTAATTGGTTTTCTTAATAGCTTTAAACGATGTGTAAAAATGTCATCATATATTTTTTTATATCTAAACGACTGCATGATTGGATTTCAGTGAAAGTTCGAAATAATCTGTATCATTATTATATTGAGATTTGGTGAGATTTTGAATTTTTTCGGAAGACATTTTTGGTACGAAAATTCTTTTCTTGCTTTTTTTGTCATTAAATAATTTTTTATATCAGAACGACTGATTGGATTCCAGTGAAAGTTCGGAATAATGTGTCCATCAGTATATTGAAATTTGATGAAAATTTGAATTTTTTCGAAAGACACTTTTTTCACGAAACTTCTTCTCTGGCTTATTCTCATGGGTAATTTGGAGAATGGAAAATTAGTTTTCCTAGAAGTGGTGCATCCGATTGCTTATAAAAACTGATGAGATTTCAATCCAGATGATGATACATGGACATGCCAAGTTTCAATCGAATTTTAATTGTCGTCTGACCTGTAGAGCGCGAACAAAAAAAAAAAATGTACATTTTTTCGGGTCAAGTGAAATTGAGTCTTCGCTTCGCTCATCCAATAATGTTTTGGACGGTGTCTTTCAATAATGGTTCAACTGACTTGGCCAAGAAATTATACAGTTCTAGAATAGATTAGTCCGTGTGTCCCAGAAAGAGTTTCATGTCGATCAGTCAAACCGTGCAGCCTGTGCAGTGCTTATAAAAACAAACAAACAAACGAACAAAAACACAGATAATGCTCCGTATAAGATTAGGATAGAAGTCTTCGGTATCGCTAATCAAATTATTTGAAATTTCACAGATCAAACTACACATTAATTCTGTCTATTCTATTTAAATATGATTAATGAATACAAATCACACAGTCCTACTATGAAAATATTCCCTAGAATCATTTGAATTTTATGTTCTTTGTATTTTTGTTCATATATCAAACTAGATTCACGTTCATAATCATATTGTTCATTTCCCACTAAGTTATAATTAAAGATGTAGCATTCCATACAAAATTGGGCTTGAAAAAAGGAATAAAAATGTATTCATTCAAATACAATCTGATAAAAGTTAAACTATAGTGTATTTTATTCAATAGGCCCTACTACATTTACTTTCGATAACAATTTATTATTTGAGGAGAGATTTTCAAATCAACTGAACAATTGAATTGAATCGTGAATAAAATTGTGGGAAACTATTCGCTCATAAAACCTTCATTCGATTGAATTTGTTCAGAGTTCTTCATAAACAATTTCACCTCAAAAAATAAAAAGTCATATGAGAATTCAAGAGTGTGCATTTCTGACCATTCGAGAACAAAATGTTCTTTCTTCTACTTTGTAATGAAATCATTTGAACGCAAAGTATGAATTGACAACAATGGCAACAACCCTTAAAACCTGTCGAACTATAAGTTGAATGGCAACATTGCTTGATCCGTCAACCATTGTAAGTAGGTAAAGACGCCGTCGTCGATTGCTATTGTCCTCCGTATACGTGGTAATTTTAAGCTATCCCCACGCTGGTACGATGGTCAACAGCTGTTAGCATGGTGTCATTTACTGGTTTCACAGTTATTTTCTTGTTGTATTTTCTTGTTCTGAGAAACATCCCTATTAAAAAGCCGGCATATTTTACGAGTTATAGCAAATCATCCCTTCTTGGCTTGGTACGCGTCAAGTTCATTGATCCTACAATATCTTCTTCTGGATCTTCAACTTTTTCGCACACCATTATATTTTGACTTATGCGATGTAAACAATCAATTAAGGGATTCTCAGGTGGGAAGGTGATTGGATTTCAGTGATTGGAAACATTGAGGTTATCAAAAAATACATTCTCTCTGTATGTGAATAGATTCATCAATTTTTATATTCTTCTTTATTGAATTATATTATTCGTTCTCATTCATTTTCGCAGAAAATAAACCATGTATCAGAGTAGAAAAACGACATGTATTTTGTTGCGTTGTTGGTTTAGCTTATATATATATAGCTCATCAGCACTATATTCATTTATTTATGGAAAGGTCTTGGTTATGGAAAGGTTTTACAAACTATGAATGAAGCAATGATTAGCGAATTAACTTGGATTATCACCCTTGGTCATCGATGTTATCTTCGCATCTTAATCAATAATTAACTAGTTAATACTTCATTAGCTGCTGGTAAAGCTGGCTCTGACTAAACTGATATTTGTGTGTTCTCATTCTTAAATGAAAATGCATTTATTAATCAGTATATTAAAACGAAAAACGGATCATTATGATTTTCACATCTTGGCTACACAAACAATGTTTATTATCGGTAGACATAAGTATTTGTTTCTAATATGCTCCACTGTATCAATAACTTGATAACAGAGTCGACAATCACTGCATCAGATAGTATTCGAGTTTTGGAATCCTCTGAGTACCTGGTTCCACTAGACCAAAAAAACTACAATTTTAGAATTTTTCCATTTTTTTTTCCATCTGATTAATCCCAATTTAGTTAGATGAAAAAAATGTACAACAATATAAAAAATCAACAATTGAATTTTAAATTAAATGTTCATTGTTGTAACAATGACATTTTTTAACAAGGATTTTTTAGACTGAGAGTATCCTAGAGACTTGAATCTCTTTTCATTATGATTGGAAGACATGAAAGCAAGTTCTGGCAGTTCACTTTTTTTTTAAATCCATTAGACTTTTTTATTCGAATTTTTGAAATTTTTTATAATTTTTATGTCAAAAAAGTAGGTTAAAAATTAATATGAATTGTGTTTCAACTAGGAAGGAGAAGGAAATTCAAAATTTCCAACGGCTAGAACTTGCTTTCACGGATCATAGATATACTTTCTTTGAGGTATATCTTTGGTTCGTGGAGGAAGCAAAATATATTACGTCTGCAATCTATCGAAGCAAGTATGATGTTCGTTCAGTTTATTTGTTTCGTTTTGTTCGCGCTCTATTGACAGATCGGAATGAGTGGTAAGAAAACAATTCCATACCATTCCCAAACATCACTGTCAAAATACTATTTAATTGGATTTAGTTAATTCATTGTAAATTAGGTGAACTTATTTTTATTCTATGAGAAATGTCAAGTTTGTCTTGAAGTGTTGTCTTGAATAAAACTCAATTATTATTGCGATGATAACAGTACCACTGATATTTCGGAGAAGAATTAATTTTAGTGAAGAAATACTCCACGCATGGTTCAAACTTGATAAAATCTTTGGTAATTCAAAAAATAATCATTTTCACTGGGATATTTCATTTACGGTTTGATGTATCCCATATGAAACAAAGAAAACGGATCAATCACTGTTCTTTTCAATATTTCAATTCCCTCCACATTATTATCATTTTCTTTTTTTCGAATTAGGGTTGATTGTTGAAATTTGGTTTTCAAGCAATTTAATTCATAGTGAACATTGAATCGAGATAAGGTTTATTCGTTCATGTATATAGGTATATAACGTAATGAATGAACGATTCGCACACTATAAATGAAATCGAAGTTTTTATTTGACTTTCTCATAATGTTGCGCTGCTCCACATTCGGAATGGATAAACAAAGGAATTATTCCGAGTTGTATGAGTCTGAGTTTCCACAGAAAATTACTGTTGGATAAAATGTACCATTCAGCCCTATTAAGTGCATTTTACAGGTTTTTCAAACTTATAATCATGTCGATTACTCGATGTCGATTGTCATGTGAATATTGCTGGTCATTAAGGTACCTATATCCACTGGAAAAAGTCAATTTCAGCAAAAATTCCATCTTTCAGATTATTAAGTAGCATCAGTAATTATTCTATCCTCTTTCAGAATATTTCAGTTGCATTAAGCTATTACTTCTGGTTATTTTATAATATAATATTTTGAACACGTACTACGCACTTAAAAACACGATTGAAATCTGTACATTCATGAAGTAAGAATGGACAAACAACTTCCTTCACTTTAACTCCCGATTACTAAAAACTAGTTTTTTACTGTGCACTAGAAAGTTTTAACAAACGGATGGAATAGTAGTTCATTCTGTATGATCACGGTGTGTGGAGTTTCGCTCATCTTACAACGCACATTCCGCGTTTGCCTAGTGATTTCCCGGTATATAAATATTGTTGTTACTTTTTAAGTGCAGTGAGTTGATCAGTTTGATATGAGGGGAAATATATTCACAATCATTACATACTATTCGATATAATTCACTTGTGGACCCAGAGCCACAATAATGTAAGTTGAAATTCAACTGTAGACCCAGAGTCACAGTATAAAATAAATTGACATAGATAGAGAAAAATAGTATATGGTTCTATTTTGATCATATACGAGAGTGGTAACATGGCAATCTCTCATTCTTCAACACCATGGTAAACGTGTTGCGTTGAAGTCACCATGGAGATTTGTTGAAGCCAACTTTTTCGAAAATATATAGCGTGATAGATTTGTTGGAATCGAATGAAATATATTCTATATGATCAAGGTGTGTAGAGCTTTCGAGTATACTTTATATATAGACATCTCGCTCATCTTACAAGGCATATTCTGCGTCTGCCATAGTTATTCAGAAGATGCCTATATCCATTTTAGGCAAAATATACTTTTTCTTTCCTCTCCCTCTTGAATACGCGTGAGAAATAACGCAGAAACTCGCAAACTTTAAAAACTGAAAATGGCCGAAAAAATTCAGATACATAGAAAGACAGGCTTAATATGCAACAATACAAAGCAACATTGAGTTCATTTTGAAGCAATTGTTGTTAATTGCTAATTGACTGGGTTAACTAGCCCCAACCAAACACAGTCGGCTACTGCACTAGCGAACTCTGTGTACAGTTATGAAGCACTATTTACGGTATTGACCTAAAACTGAAAACAGCTGTAAATCACTTCCAAGTGATTTCATTGGCTGAGAGGTGTGGCCATGGGGAGTAACAAAGATGAGGTGTACGCCAAATCAGCTTTGGTCGGACAAATGATCGTGGGAGTCTCCACAGCTCTCTTTCTCGATTGACACGATTCCGCATAGATCTCTTTTAAAATGGCCGTTGAAGTATCGTTTGTCCGGATTGATACGATTCTTTGTAGACACGATTCCTGATTCGTTCCATTCCGCAGCGACCTCTTTCCGCGTCCAACGCATTTTCAGCTTTTAACCGCTTTCTATGGATGAGATGTACGCGGACCCGTCTTGTTTCGTTTCATTCCGCAGCGATCTCTTTCCGGCAAGCTCTCATTTACAACGACGCGCCAAAACGCTCGTCCAGTTCGACACGATTCTTGATTCGTTCCATTCCGCAGCGATCTCTTTCCGCGTGCAACGCATTTTCATCTTTTAACCGCTTTCGATGGATGAGATCGCTGCGGAATCGAACGAAAGTGGACGTAGCCTATTCTCATCACTCCAACAGACTGAAAAACATTGGATTTTTTGGGGGGAAAACTGTTGATTTGTTTGAAACGATTATTTGGACATAACGTACGTCATAGCTTGGGTTCTCGTTGTAATGACTCGGTGACGTCACCATGAAGTTCTGAACATTTTATTGGAACACAAATTTGATTGAATATTTTTCAATTTTGAACTTGCAGGTTGTGCATTGTGGTTCATTCAAACATCACCGGTATACAAATCTCCATCTCTAAAGCTCGTTATCTATGAATATATATTTTTTTCTGCAGCTAGGAACACAAATGTCAGAAACTATTGGAACAATTTTATAGAGAATAGAGTGAAAAAATCATTGCTCATCGAATATGGATACAATCTGAATTATCCTACATCATCATATAAATAATACATTGAGAAATAATATACAGAAAATGCATACAACAATATCATCAGGGTTCTGCAATAAATGTTCCTAAACTTGGTCAAATTTACATATTATTTCTTGACGCACTGGTCCCCTTAATCACACCGACTCTGTTCTACATGAATGAAACACTCACTTTTAGAATAACGGATTTCAACTGATTCATCAAGACCTGTGTATTGATGAAAAAGATGATATGACCACTAAATCCACGTTATATCCACGTTTATGAAAATGAATATAATCGTTTGCTGTCGTGCTACCAAAAAAAAATATATTGTATGTTGTCATGCTTCTAAAGATATACGTAACCATTCTGTTTCCATGTTTTTTTCTGCTGTGGTTGAAAATAATGCACGGTTGAATGATAGTAGAAAATAAATAAGTTCATTATGACGGTGTAGAAATGTTAGAATAGAAATGCAGCAGTTCTTAGTTATGGTCTGACTGGTTCCAATGCATGAAAGTCGGGAGGGAGGTACTGGGTGGTATAGCCTCTGCCAATGAAAGTCGACAAAAACAGAAATAAAAATCTTGACGTTACAAAAAATAATGAAAATAAAGTGTAGTAGAAAAACGCAGTTTCGTATTTTTTTACTTGGTTCATGGTTAGATAGCCCTTATGGTGTCCCGTCCAAACGAGCCTACCTTGTTATCCTCAACGTTAATTCGAGAACAATGGTTTTGTGTCAAGTCCCATATCGTTGATGAAGAATACACATGAAAGAACATGAAAGAACATGAAAGAAGAGAATGGACTTCCATGCAATATAACAATCACAACTATTGACGTGTTATATCATACTTTTCCAGGACAATGTTTACTTAAACAAAGCACTTGCAACTCGAGAAACATTTAATCCTTGAAGTTGCGAAGAGGCTTTGTATTTAACAAAGTTCTTACAGTTATTTGGTTGGTTTGTAGACCACCTCCTTTGGAGGATACAAGTTCATTCATATTTCATACTTATCACTTATTCTCTAATATAATTCGATCCGTTTTGTCCGCAAATGTATCTCAAAGTTTCAACAAAATCGGCGTATGAGAACAGACAAATTTTTCAAAATACGACAGTTTTTCATCAAGTTTTCCGTCCATCTCCAATTGTTTGATATGTGAAATAAATGGCAGAACGCTTTTACGTAAATCGCGTTCGAAGAAGAGTTTGAGAGGTAGGATGTAACTTCTTGAGAAGCCTTTTATCGCTACTTAAATGCACAACTTCTCCACACGGAGAGAGATGGTTCGTGCGGCGACCGCCGAGTGCGCTGCGACCGCTGCTTTCCGTGTGTCATAAACCATCGGGATCTAACAAGCTTTGGAACGGCTTACTTGCTGCGAATACTGCTGGGCGTCGGCGACGTCGTTCTAATGGCTTTGTTCATCATTTCAAATATACACCGATAAAGGCAAGACCAACTTCAGCTTTTATAGTTTTAATATTACCGGTACTACAAAAAACCAGCATGTGCGTTGTAAGATGAACGAGAAATGTACAAGACATGTAATAGAAATATATGCATCTTGGTTTTGGAATGGTATACATGGTTTGAATACAATTTGTCGAACATGTCCGCCATTGTCTTAGACTTGAAACATTTCTACATTCAATTTTAGGATATATATCATTTTTAGTTTTTATTCTTACAAAGTTCCTCTGTGTTTTTCTTATGGGAATTAGCAAAATTACAATCATTCTCAAAATCAACCTAATTCAACCTATCGACCTGAAATATCTGATGATCTAGATGAATTTGAAATTATATTGTTTTAAAAAGGTTCAAATGGGTCGATTCATCCCTGCGACCTGTGAAGCGAGTGTGCAAATTGAGAGAGACCTATCAGGAGTGAATGGGAATCTTTCAATAATATGCAATCGTATTCTAGACATCCATGCGTGTTGCATTCCAAATTGAGGATTCTGTTCTTCTGAACTGGAATGTATAAATTGATCATTAGCCGTGAAGGTATGCAGAGTTTACTATTTACAATTGCCAACGAGTGCCTATTTTTTTTTAGTGGTGGTACGATTGTCACTGTGGTGCCCCGTCCCAACGATCCTATAAATTGTGAAACTTCAACTTATTTGGGAGAGAATTACTCTGATTCATGTTATTAGCATGTTTCCCCCCCACGATTTAATTTAATGAATGTAGATCTGTATACTTGTAAGTATTACAATTTCAAGCCATAATATCAATAGAATCATTGGTGTTCCGGAATTAATTATCGAAATATTTGATGTCAAGGTTTTAAAACTTAACGTATCCTCTTACGAGAAATCATGAAAGTACTTTCCGTTTTGAATTTTAAATTAGATTTTTAATATGTATACTGAAATTCATATTCGCATACTGATGCTAGCGAATTGTTTTGACACCAAAGTTGAAAACATTAACATCATGTACTTTTCTAGAAGTTGTGTTTGAAAAACAAAAACAATAACGGAACTTCATACAAAATCACTGTACCATTGAAAATATTGCCGAGGTATAGTCGAAAATAACGATTTTGTGCTTAAACGAGACTTCTAAAGACGTTTACTTAATTTACATAAGTTATTTAGATATTGTATACGGTTATAAGTTAATCAAATACAAGCTTCTCGATTTGATTCATTTTAGAATTGATTTTCCTCAGATTATTGTATTACTGTTGTTTAATCAGAGGAGCCTTTATAATAAAAATATTATAATATATACTATTAGATAAAACTCTGGCTTAGTCAAGACGTGTGTGTTGCGTAGCAAAGATTCAAATTGAAGATAACGCATAATTATGAAACTATGGTTTTCATTTATAGCGAACTATTTAGGAAAATAACTCATTCCATTGGAAGTTAAACTTCAAAGTACTTATTTTTCATAAAGTAAAAAAACGAGTGCTCCTGTTATATACTTGAAAATATTTTTCAAACAGAATATTCTATTGAAGTTACCAATGGTCTAAATGTTTACATAAAAGCTTTCGATGTTCACGTTTTTCTTCTATTCGTTGAGATATTTGAATAATTGATAGTACGCCCATCCATTCTAATTTGTATGCTGATAATTCATAAGAAGCATTATCTTTCACACTAATCAACAGAAAATGTTGCGAACGCTGCTAGTGGTAGACATTGGAATTATGAAAGTTACAAAATAAATCGTGCGTATAAACAATGAAACCAGTTCAAAATGTTACAATGTTGACAACTTTTTGTAATCTTTATTCAGCCATATTTTATTCTGTTGTTACTTTTATGTGTCGGATAAGATAGTCTCTTTTATATCAGAACTATTACAACTGAATGGAGACGGCTGTGGTTACTTCGTTGTATCCACGGAAGAAGATCATCTAGCAACTAATTGATTGTAAACACTCCGATAATCACATATTGACTTTGCATCTTTTTGGAATGCAGTTCTGTTTCCTATGGTATACTTCGTTCTGAGAGAGCATGAATATAAAAATACCATATCTATGAACATAAGATTGATATTGATAGAACATTGATAGAACATTGATATTGTTAATGTTTTAATATTGGTGGAACCTTCTCCTTTCTTGGCTACAAGTATTATATCGCATAGCCTACATAAAAACCAAGCAGCTGTATAATTATTAATACACAATTTATTTATATATATATATATAAATATATATATATATATATATATATATATATATATATATATATATATATATATATATATATATATATATGAAACTCATAGGAAATCCAAGTCCATCAATATATCGGGGCGTTCATCCAACCCTGCTTCGAGATCAACATTGTAGTTTTATCAATTTTTTCAGCTCAAGAGCCAGTAACGAAAAAGTTGATCGGTATTTTTCTGTACATCAGTATATTCTGTATATTATCATGTAATCTGTATACTTTTCCACATCTTCTGATACCAACATCATGCATTGTCATTTAACGTGAAAAAAGCCCCATTTTGGGTAAAACGCGCCTTAGAGCGCAAATGCACACAAAAACGTGTCTCACGAAATACATTCGGAATCTGGGCGGTTTTTCCTACAAAATGACTTAACTTATCCATCTTTGTACCTCATGAGGTAAACTTCTGAGGGTCCTTTTTGGCCCCCATCGGTGGCCCTCAGACGATTCGTGGACACGTATTCTGTGTATATTCTCATTGACGTCTATCGATTCCGACGATCAGAACATATGTTCCTTATCAGGTAACCCTTTCGTCATTGACTTTTCATCTATTTCATTACCCGTGTCGTGGTAGAAATAATCCAGGAAGCAATATTTATTGAACGAACGACTTTCATAAGAACATTCATATTGAAATAAAAATGAACTCTCTCCAATCTTCAGTATGACTGATATTGTCTTCTCTGAAAGAAACTGATATTACAACAATCACCGTATAGCTGCGATGTGTCTATCTCACCTGACATTCGTACGTCCCGTTGTCCCTCTTCTGCACGTACTTGATCTGTAAGTTCCAGTCGTCACCGCCCTCGCTGTGCACAACCTGGAACCTCTCGTCATTCGTGTACGTGAACAGACCAGAAGTGAGGATGTGCCAGTCCCGGCGTCGAATCCAGGACACCTGGAACAGAGGGGGATAGCAGATCGTAGAGAAACTCAGTCAAGACAACAACGTGCTGACAGAGTCGTCACACAGACGTAGGCGGGACAACTCTTTTAAAGCGTCGAGTGTTCTTGTAAACGATGTTCTCTCCTAAGTTCACCGTGGCTCATCTAATATAGCTGCGATCTAATATTTCCCCTAATAATTTCAGGATCTAATATTAGGACCAAGGTTCGAATCCTCCTCATCCTAATTTCATGTAGCTGTCGAAAATGTGAAACGGTTATATTATTATCTCAGACACCTCAATTTAACTGTTACTTTGTTCCAGACAATACAACAACGATATTTATTCCAGTTCTACTCTGATTTTCTGGTCACTGAGATGTCAAATTCCTTGCACAACGTTGTCGGAACAACTCGAGTACAGTTATTTTATTTTTCATTTTTCCTATACGTCCTAGATGCATAATGTCTATCTATCTAGACCTCATAACGGAAATGTGTGTTCGAACATTTGAATTCTTTCAATAAATCTTGCTTGATTCACCGTACTGTTTTTAATAATACGGAATTCTTTCTATCAATGAAAGATACTTTTATATATGAAAAGATCTATTTTTAGCAAAGTAAATACGGAACTCGTCTCTCAACGTTTTCAATAACATTGAGAATAGAAGCATTCCTATGAGTGCTAGCTGACATACTGATGTGGGGAGCGTGTAGAATGAAATTATATTAACAAAGCATCGATTTGAGAAAATATTTATTTTCTATATTTTCAATAAAATATCTGAATTGTGAAATGCAATATTTTTGATGAAAGATAGATTCATCTCGATAATACGTATATTATTGAAATAACACATGGGAACAATCTTCTCTATGAAGTAAGAATTTGCCATCGGAAGTGAGATACGAACATCACGATTGAGACAAATAATCAATATGACGTAATAAAATACATGGAATTATCATAATATGAAAATACATTTGTTATATTAAGATACGATATGAAAGATTTTATTATCATATCTGTTCGTATATAAAATATATTCCAACTTATTTAAAGTGAACTAATTTTAACTTCAGTGATTTCAACTTGATCTTCAAACTATATTCTAAAAATGAAAATGGAGGGAAGTAATAGTTCTAGTTATATGTTGTGAAATATTTAAGATAAGAGGTTTTGACTTCTGGGCTAGTAGTACAGTAGCTAAGATGAGATATAAGGATGCATTCGGGGTTTGTGATAGAAACGTATAAATTTCACCACATGCTCAGAAAAATTAGCCCAACAAAACAGGCTACGGAGGACGGCGGATTTCTCAACCGTTTGGGGGTGGCGAGGGTGGCAATTTAGGGGTGAGCATTCATGAAATAATTTTTATCTTCAAAGGTGTTTCTGATATACATATACTTTCTCGTGAACTATACTATAAATGAATCATAAAAAAATAATTTTCAGTCGAAATCAAATTAGAGGACGGATAAATAACGATTTCATTGACCTTTGACCTTTTGTTTGATATAATTTCAATACGAAATGAAACTGCCCGTGTGACCATTTGTTTGAAAGCTGAAATCGGCCTGAATCAGAAAACATCAACATCTTGTAGGTGTGTTGACCTTTGACCTTCAAATAATAATTCAATTGACGATTTGTATGTAAATACAATATCAATTGTGTGGGCAATATACATAAACTATTCGGGGTTTTGAGATAGAAACGTGAAAATCTCACCACATGCTCAGAAAATTTTTCTCTACAAAATGAGCTACAGAGGACGGCGTATTTCGTAACCGTTTGGGGGTTGGCGGGGGGTGGAAATTCGGGGGTGGGTCGTTGGAAATTGATTTTTATTGTCAAAGTGGTGGATGAAAGTTTATAATGTTCGACCCGAATTATGCTATTAATGTAATGTAGAAAAATAATTTTTGATCCAAAAAACCTGTGGAACGTGAGTTGACCAATTGATTAACCTTTGACCTTGCATACGTAATGATTTTAAAACAACAGCAATATGCCCGAGTGACCATTCGTTGGAAAGCTTACATTGCCCTGAATCATAAAATATGAACATTATCAAGCTATGTTGACCTTTGACCTGTAATTATTCATTTTATGTATCATTTTATTGAATATACATACTGATTATGTGTAATGCCAACTTGAGAGCTAGTTCATAGGAGAAAATGTACAACAATAACCAATTATTCAGTGTCATGTCTATGTTTATCACATATATGTCTAAAGACGGGTGTATATAGTGATAACACCTAAACTGAAGTTCATTTCGGGTTGAGTTGTCACCAAAGTATCATTAAAAAATCGATTTGTTATTCCGTTACGATGACAAGCTTTATTGCCACAGGCAATTGTCTTCAAGCTAAATATATATATGTATATATATATATATATATATGAATAAAAAAAATATATATATATATACATATATATATATATATATATATACTTCCTCAATGGTATAACACATTACTATGCAAACACTCGTTACAAATTATTTGATGCAGGGACGATAAAAAAATGTGTTCACAATAAATAAATATAATCTCAGAAGATATTAATAATATTGAAAATCTTCACACCTTCAACAGTCGCATTCTGCTCCACATTTACACGATAACCAACATTTCTGACCACTGATCATGCAGATGCAGCTATCCGTGGAGCAGTCATCTGTGCATTTGCAAACAACAAGTTCATCACAGGACAAGATCGCCTCCCGCCCTGTAGTCAACACTGGTCGCCACATTCCTCCATCTCCTTTCTTCCATCCCCATTGTGATGGATTTGGATACATCGCAAAGGCTTCTAACGAGTTACCCCAGTAATGTCCAGCTTGGAGGGCTGCTCTTAAGGTGTGCTGTCGAAGAGCGTCTTCTGTCGGTGGAAGACTTTCCATTGGTTCATCCATTGACGTGAATAATTCCATCCTAGATTCGTCTACAGACGATAATTCACTCGCTCTATGGTATAAAAGAATAACAAATCTTTCTATTTGGGTGAAAGTAACGTCTATATCTGAGCTCGGAGTGTTCGAGAGCTGTGCAAAAGCATGCGTCACTTCTGGGAAATTCATCCACGTCCGCCAGGCCGATTGTTTTCCCTTACCCGAGAAACGAGACGTTGCATCACACCCGGTAAACGCGTGGAAGAAAGGAAGAGCTCGCGATCTGTTTGGTCCTAGTGTTGCTGCAATATCAGTGGCTGGAATCATACGGTGGTTTTCCCAACACCGAACTCCACCAAAATCTCTCTGCTGGGGCAATCTGGAAAAAAGCTACACAAAGCACCACAACATCTGAGTCCACTGTTCTCATAACGACAGATTGCTCACTATGTTCCATGTGTAGCAACATTCTTGTATCGGCCTCTTCGTGGTTGCAAGGTGTTAAAGTCATCAGATCATTGGTGTCCTCAGAAGCATTCCTGATGATTCCTTGGCTCTGTGTCCCAATAACTAAACCTTAACTCCTTTCGATATTCTGAGCGTACTCCCCCAGCATTTTGAAGAGTCCAGTTACAGAACGAGTGAATTATCGTCTGTAGACGAATCTAGGATGGAATTATTCACGTCAATGGATGAACCAATGGAAAGTCTTCCACCGACAGAAGACGCTCTTCGACAGCACACCTTTAGAGCAGCCCTCCAAGCTGGACATTACTGGGGTAACTCGTTAGAAGCCTTTGCGATGTATTCAAATCCATCACAATGGGGATGGAAGAAAGGAGATGGAGGAATGTGGCGACCAGTGTTGACTACAGGGCGGGAGGCGATCTTGTCCTGTGATGAACTTGTTGTTTGCAAATGCACAGATGACTGCTCCACGGATAGCTGCATCTGCATAATCAGTGGTCAGAAATGTTGGTTATCGTGTAAATGTGAAGCAGAATGCGACTGTTGAAGGTGTGAAGATTTTCAATATTATTAATATCTTCTGAGATTATATTTATTTATTGTGAACACATTTTTTATCGTCCCTGCATCAAATAATTTGTAACGAGTGTTTGCATAGTAATGTGTTATACCATTGAGGAAGTATATATATATATATATGTATATATATATATTTTTTTTTTATTCATATATATATATATATATATATATATACATATATATATTTAGCTTGAAGACAATTGCCTGTGGCAATAAAACTTGTCATCGTAACGGAATAACAAATCGATTTTTTAATGATACTTTGGTGACAACTCAACCCGAAATGAACTTCAGTTCAGGTGTTATCACTATATACACCCGTCTTTAGACATATATGTGATAAACATAGACATTACACTGAATAATTGGTTATTGTTGTACATTTCTCCTATGAACTAGCTCTCAAGTTGGCATTACACATAATCAGTATGTATATTCAATAAAATGATACATAAAATGAATAATTACAGGTCAAAGGTCAACATAGCTTGATAATGTTCATATTTTATGATTCAGGGCAATGTAAGCTTTCCAACGAATGGTCACTCGGGCATATTGCTGTTGTTTTAAAATCATTACGTATGCAAGGTCAAAGGTTAATAATTGGTCAACTCACGTTCCAGAGGTTTTTTGGATCAAAAATTATTTTTCTACATTACATTAATAGCATAATTCGGGTCGAACATTATAAACTTTCATCCACCACTTTGACAATAAAAATCAATTTCCAACGACCCACCCCCGAATTTCCACCCCCGCCAACTCCCCAACGGTTACGAAATACGCCGTCCTCTGTAGCTCATTTTGTAGAGAAAAATTTTCTGAGCATGTGGTGAGATTTCACGTTTCTATCTCAAACCCCGAATAGTTTATGTATATTGCCCACACAATTGATATTGTATTTACATACAAATCGTCAATTGAATTATTATTTGAAGGTCAAAGGTCAACACACCTACAAGATGTTGATGTTTTCTGATTCAGGCCGATTTCAGCTTTCAAACAAATGGTCACACGGGCAGTTTCATTTCGTATTGAAATTATATCAAACAAAAGGTCAAAGGTCAATGAAATCGTTATTTATCCGTCCTCTAATTTGATTTCGACTGAAAATTATTTTTTATGATTCATTTATAGTATAGTTCACGAGAAAGTATATGTATATCAGAAACACCTTTGAAGATAAAAATTATTTCATAAATGCTCACCCCTAAATTGCCACCCTCGCCACCCCCAAACGGTTGAGAAATCCGCCGTCCTCCGTAGCCTATTTTGTTGGGCTAATTTTTCTGAGCATGTGGTGCAATTTATACGTTTCTATCACAAAACCCCGATGCTTTGCCTTATCTACTGTACTATAGCCCAGCTAGGAAGAAAGCTGCTCACAGCTAATTTCAGAGTCACGACCACACAGAGATTTTGTGAGTTCCATAAAATATGGTTTATATTATTTTTAATTTCCGTTTTTTTACATATTTCAAATTATAAATGATACGAAAACATGCAACAATGCAGATTATAATGAATCCGACATTAGGACACTTCTAGTGAATCATTTAAGGTGTTTTCCAATACGTAACAAGAAGAACGAAGAGTAATTAAAGTCTAAAATTGACTTCATAAATACTAAACTGGTAATGAGTCACAATAACACGCGAAGCTGAAAGTTGAAACTGTGAGACATGAAATCTTCAAGTAAATTATAAAAATCTTATAAATAATTCTTATCCAATTATAATGCATTGTTAAAAATATTATTTACAGTCGAGTACATGGTGAAAGGAACGAGAATAATAATCGTTATAACTTGGAGGTTCATTTTTTGCAACACATTTCAGAATGGGACAAGCAATTCGAGTTTGGAGATCCTTGATCCACATCCTCTTCTTTCTCGATATCTTACTCTTTCCTCTTTCCTCTTTCCTATTCCCTCCTACTAATTATGTGCATACCTCTCTATACCTTCTCATCACCTATCGTCTCCCACTTCTCTCAATGTTTCCCTCTGTTACATGCCCCTTGTCCTCTACCATATTGCCCTTGCACGGTCTTCTAACCATTTTACACACTCTTCTCTCAGAAGAAAAGTAAACATATGGAGTAAGACTAATGGTTCAGTCGATAGAAAAGCACACGGAGAGTAGAACTGCTTTATCGAATGTGCTAATTATGTGTATCGTGAATGACGCAAGAATCCTGGCACCTCGATTGATATAAATTTATTAATTTAATATGCTACATACGTAAGATGTGTATAATACTTGACATTAAAACGCGAAGTTTCCAAATTAGCATTTCATTGTAATATTTTAGTGATCTTAGCGCCTAAATAAATTGCACGTTGAAAGTAATGAATTAACACATGACGTGTATGCAACGCAGTTATAAAACGTTAAAATATGTAATTCAGTTCCAGAAAGTTTGTCTTTAATAAGCCTGTTTCTTCAGACTTCCAACTTAATTATTTATAGAATCGTTTTTAATTGCGTTTACAATAACGAGAGAGCGTGCAGGTCTCGTCAATTTGATGTATCTTCCATCTAGTGTTAGTAATCAGACGCTATGAATTCATTTGATTGCTAACAGAGAAAACACGTATAATTGTAATTGTAGCTAAATGTATAGCTAAAATTGTAGCTATAGCTAGAAAAACTCGTCATATGCAATGTAGGATGAGCGATATATATTCGAGGGAAATATGATAGAAGCACACAGCTTGGGTTTTAAAATACATCAAGGCACTGTCTCCCTGTCCTGCTGTCTTGTTGTTCATGTTTTTATTTTTCAAGATAACTTTAGTTTTACATTTTCATCTTTATAAGAGATTTTCAATTCATTTAAAAAAATTACAAGATGATTTTTTTCTACAAAACTTCTGATCCGATTTATGCGAGACTTTGGAATAATGTGTGTCATAATTATCTTAAATTCGGTCGGAATTTGGATTTATGCGAAGATTTTTTCAAAAATTCTCTTCTCTGGTCATTCTCATTCGGCTTTTTAAATGATCGGTTTGGATTTTATCAAAATTGGTTCAACCAAATTCACCTTAAAACTATACATTATCGCGTTAGATGATGAAACATGTGTTCGTAAAGATTCAACAAAACTTGTGCATTCATTCACCATGGCTAAGAAAAAAGAAAATTGTAGTTTTTCATGATTACTGTCAAACTGAGTGTTCGCTTCGCTCATAATGTTTAAATAATCGAGAAAAGAGTTTTGTCGTCACGATCGGAAGTCAAAATGTTCATGAAAATGAAACTTTGTTCATTTTTGTCGTAATATTTTAATTACCCGAGGCATTATATGCAGGGCTACATTTCCTCGAATATTTCAATTGTTCATTAGCAAGTTTGAAAATATTACAAATCGAATTTATTTCGTTCATTGCAACAAATCAGTGATGCAAAGATGGACTCTATGATCTGATTTCAAACGAGATTCATCAATTCAACTAACGCAAATCAGTATTGCTTAGTAGAAACCTTCATTGATATACATGCGGGAGACAATACTGAATAAATGTCAGAATGTTTTTTTTTATTAAAACTTCATTTTTTGAATGTGTGCGCCTTTCAATTAGCGATTGTAGGTGAGAGCTTTTCGTATGAGCGATATCGAAAAAATTCGGGTCTTCGACTGTTCATTGTCATCATAATTTTTGCATGGCTAGTTTTATTATTCGAACCATAACTACATGTTGGTCATCTACCATGAAAACAAGAATATTAGCAGGAGTAAGCAATTGTTTTTCGGATACATTATCAAAACAAATGTTTTTCATGTTGAATTATTTGGCTTTCATCCACTTTTGTTCAAATAAGTCGTGTGTTATAAACGTTGTCACATTCATACATATTCTAACACTGAGCCAACTCATGTAATAAAATAAAGTTGTGATAAAACATCTCTCCTCTTATAGCTGTTAAGGGTGCATGGTGGTCGTATGGCAAAATATCAGAGTTTTGATGATAAATTTGGAAATGTATATTATGTCAAAATACTCTTAAAACAGATAGACAGATCTCTCCAATACCTTGAAACTAATGAGTATTGAAATTAATAAGCTTGAATTCTACCATTTGTAAAGATAGACGGGTGATACATTTATGTTTAAAATTGGATTACAGACTTACAGCTATATGGATACGCAACCACTCATTCTCATTCCTAATCCAAGGTAATCCAAGGTTTGTCGATATATATACCAGGACCCCTATTCCTGAGATAAATGAGATGTGAGAAAATAAAAGTGTGTGAGAAAACGAGTATCTCACATAAAATATGAGATGAAATATGTCATTATTATATGAGATAGTTTACTGAGATAAATGAGATGTGAGAAAAATAAAAATGAGTGAGAAAACGAGTATCTCACATAAAATATGAGATGAAATATGTCATTAATATATGAGATAGTTTTCTCACTGATTTTTCTCACATCTCATTTATTTCAGGAATAGGGGTCAAGTGAATATTATATTATTCGAATAAAACAGCTGCTGTTTCCTCTAGGTGATTCAGGAAAGACTCAAGTGTCTGAAGGCAAGTAGGGCCTGGGAGACGTGTAGGGACGTGCACATGTGACAGACGAATTACTATATCACTCGTCTATCATACGCTCAAATAATACCCCAAATAATTTGGCTGTTGGTGGGATCGTTGAGCAAACAGTAATATCAATGAATAGCTATCACGTATAACAAAAATATACTGAAATGAGCAATGTTTCTTTAGGGTTGTTTCTTTAGGGTAATTTTGTTATTATTTATTTTACAATAGTTACCACCAAAATGAGATGATACTAAATATCTTTCTCTAGGTTCCAACAATGTGAGGCGAAGGGGGGGTTCCCATCATCCAGGGAATCTCAATAATTCCATTTGCTCAATCCAATAGTATAATCTCCTACCTCGTCTCCATCCTCATCTCCTTCTTGCCTCTCCACTTATAGTATTGGCCATTCTTTGCGTTCATCCCACAATCTTGCCTTTCCACATCTTCCCATACATCTTCTCTGCTTCCTCCAACTTCCTCGTGGTCTTCGAGACTTTCTTCATTTTGTAATATTTCAGAATTCCCTTTTTCAAAAACTCAAATATTTAGCGCGACAGTTTTGTGCCTCATAAGACGTAATCTACAAGTATGTTTATTTTTCCGATGTACTGATTACATCAATAGTTGTTACAGTATTTCCAAGATCTTTTGAAAAAATAAAACATTTTCTGAAAGAAGCCCCAAAAATGGGTGAAAAACCCGAACTTTTGCTTGTCAATTTCCTTGAGCAACTATCCCACAGAATGATCCATCATGAAAGTCAAACTAACGAATCTTCCTACCCCAAACACTGCAACTTCTGAACTAATCACTTTTCCGAGTATTTTTCTCAGTTCCACCCTCTCCAGGAGCCTATATAATATCTCAAACTCCCATGAAAAAGTACTATTTCTCAATTCAATTTCAATTCATTCATTCATTTATTAGAACATTAACATTATCCACATTGTGTTAAAAAGTACCTGTTATGAAATTACATAATTACGTGGTGAGGTAGAACTCGATGGAACAAATATCAAGTGTTACTGTTACATAAAACTGATCTTTCCACCTTTGTTGTCATAATATTTGAATCATTAGCATTTTCTGAATCATATCATATTCTCTAAATCATATCATGTTCTCTTAAAGCTACACAAACAAGCTTACCATCACAGTGTCAAACTCAGAGGCATGAGTTTATCATGTGATGGCGATTGAGAAATGTGATTTATATATTCTGAAAAGTCAACCCCACGCAACCCGTGTTGTTCATTGACGAACGGTTGAGATTTATGTGATCTTATTCCATACATAATCTCTACCTTTATTGATTCCGGGCTCAAAACAATTCATAAATAAAGGCTGTACATTCCTGACAAAAAGACTGAGTTTCTTTATTATTCAAATTGTGAATGGACAAAAGAGAAATTAATGGAGTTGACCTGAAAAGTGGTTCATTACGTAACACACTCTGTGTGACGTTGAAGTTTTAAGGTCATTGTGTGTAAGTTTTACGGCTGTGTGCATGCAACGTTGTTAAAACGCTTCCAGCGCTGTAACACGGAGCGAGAATGAACAACATGTTCAAAAATATTCAGTCGTCGGTTCAAACATTAAGGGGGACCTACCCACAGTAGTTCAGTTTCACAATCGTAGTGGCTTTCTTTCTGAATATATTGTATTGAAACTGCTTTGTAGCAATCGAAGATGTGTCTTATGAAATAATGTCGATCCTTAATAAACATTCACTTTAGGTTAGGCCTACGTGTTATTTGTATACAACGGTGCGCGATGAGGTGCAACTCGATGGTAAAAATATCGAGTATTACTGTTATAGGCAACTGATCCTTCCACCTTTGTTGAAATTACATTTGAGGCATTAGTCTCTTCGATAAATATCATCTGCATCAGATTAAACATCTGTTGATTTTGTATCTTGTATCTTGCGCAACTATGATAGGCCATGTAGAGGTGTGAATAAAAATGTAAAAAAAAGTTATATATATATATATATATATATATATATATACTCTTGATGATGCAGTTGCTACAAATCACGGCCAGTTATTCCTATATGTTATTTATATATATATTTATATTTATATATTATGTTTGTTTACCGGTATGTGAATATTTATATAGAAAAAATCATCCCATAACCTTCTTGACCAAAATCATTTGTATTGACCAAAATCATTATTATTATTATTATTATTATACACTCATTTCAATTTAAAAATAGTAACTCGCAACAGAATTTGATCCACGTACGTACACCCCATTTACACATGAATGTAGCAGACAAATCTCGTGTAACCCATCGAGAACGAAGAGCGGCCGAATGCCCGAACGACACAGCAGGGCTACTGGCCCCGACCAGTTCGTATTTTCGAACCCTACGGCAACACTATTGTTTGGTTTTCCTCGATTGTCGGTCATGACGTCACTCCTGTGATTATCACCCATAGCAACAAGCGTTTACTGTACTGTATGCTTAACGAGAATATGTTGGGTGAAATAAATAATACCCGGAACACGTGTCAGTGTGAAACAATATGCAAACGAGAATGTATACACGTTTTAAAAAACTGATAATTATTCTATTTTTAACCTCGTTTCAAACTGCATTTCCAATTTCAATTTTATACTCGTTTCGAGTGTTGAACGAAAATGTAAATTAAAGATTGTGTAACCGGTAACCCTACCGTTTTGCTCATCTTATTCCGTCCAATTTTTCAAATATATTGAATTTGTTATATTTCAAAACATTCAAATTAGAAAATGTAAAACACGAATAGACCAGAGTTTTTCAAACATACACAAACAGACAGTAATATTTGAATTAAGTCATGCAATTAGCTTTCCTTCACAGATATATCGTTTTTCAATTAATGCATATCAACCAGTTTATATGTAAGATTATTATCTGCACGGACGATCTACTTACCATGTCTAACGCATTAAGATAATTCTTATCAGACGTCAGTGCATTACTCACCCCAACTTGAGTATTTCTTTCACCACCGTTATTTGGAAAACTTCAGAATGTAATCTCGCTTAATTCTGCTACACGCTAAAGGAGTTAGAGTAGCTCTCATGAAATGTTGATATACTATTTTTCTTATTCTTAATTTTCAAAAATTGACACGAGCAGAAAGATTTTTTATTATTAAATTAATTAATTTTCCATCTCCGCCCGTTTGAACGTACGAGTTATTCTCACGAAGGTTCTGAAATAGGGTGGAGAGAGCGTGCTAGTTAGCCTTAACTTGTCTACATAAAGAGTCGAGATAAATTCAAATCACACTATCTGTATTCAAACAAGAAATGCGCTAAACTTCATCAAACAGCACGTGACCACTATGGAGATCTCTCAGTTATAACTCGTTTGATATTTATTTGTATTCTTTCATCAAAATCTATACTCCTGTATATTTTCTCTGCAGTGTAAGTGATCTCTTATCTTAACTGTTGCTTATTTAATTATCCTTACATGAATATATATATATATATATATATATATATATATATATATATCACAGAGTGAAATGTATGTGATAGTGCATCGCGTAATGCATGCTGCTCAAAACATTCAGAAATAGTACATTAAATGTACTGCCGTTGAACGGATAACGAGCAGGATGAGGAGAGATTGAGGAGATGAGGAGGAGATGAGGAGATGAGGAGGATGAGGATGAGGAGTGTTGAGTTATCTGTTTTGTGAATATCTCTTGACTGTTGGAATGATGGGGAAAAGACTCAAGGCGTACCTAGGCGATAGAGGGCAGAAGTTCCTGCCAAGAAAATGTCTGAGATTTGAATTATTATATGACTTGGACCGCCAATAAAAAAAAATCGAATATATACTAAGATTCAGGCAATATTCGTCGATAATTCTAATGAGTCAAATTGTTCAATAATAACGATGGATGAATCAATTGTATAGAACGGTAGCACCCGATATTTTTGCAGTCGATCTTTACCTCGCCACCGACCGTTTGATGCACATAGCACGTAACCTAATGTGAAAAGTTTATTATATATCGACAGTATTTTATAAATTAACTATCTGAATGATAATTATGACTCCACTAGTTCTACTAAATACGTTCAACCCGAAAGTTCCTACAACAGTTTTAGTTACGTTGTCATTGAAAATGTTACGCTGCGGGTAGATTTCTCTCAATATTACGGAAACATTATAGCATGCACTATCACTATACTGCTAAAAAACATGAGAAACATCCTTCAGGATGGTTGACGATGGTGAGAATAGAAGAACGATCTCCTGAATGACGGTTCAGCGCGCTAGCGACTTGTCCACTCGTCTCAGTGGTTCATTGTTGATTGTCCGTATCAATGGGTATCAATTTGGTGTAGCCTATTATTTTATATGCAATTGAGAAATGTCACTTATTAAAATGGAATAGAATAGGTTTTATTGCACACTTTGAGACATATAACTTTGAGACATATAGTGCTATATTATATATTATATATTATATAGTTAACAGTTATATAGTGTTCTCGGTGGTGTGAAGATTCAAATGATAGTTGAATATGAACGTTGTTAAATGTCCTTAGTGATTAGCCTCGCACAAGTGTAATTGTATCATCCTGGATGAATAGAAAAGAGAAAACTTGAATTGAATTGAATGAATGAGATTAGTTTCAAGTTCGATGTATTGATGTATGGTATGAACTTACGGGTCGCTCCCCCAGGTTTCGAACTCGACAGTTCAGGAAAGCGGTGCCTCCCAGTTGAGCGGTGAGGTTGGTAATGAGGTTGTTATCAAAGACAGGATCATTGCTCTTGTCTCGCGGTTTTCCCGGTACCTTCGGTGGATTCTTTTCAGTGCTGCCGTCGCCACCTTCCAGCGAGTCTGCAACAAAGAGAAGTTTGGTTCATAGATTATTCGACAAACCTTAAAAATATCGTTCGAGAAAAGTGAGATAATGTTTCTACAGTTCGAATAACATTTTTCTACAACCTTTGGTGCATTATTTGAACTAATGAAAGAATTATGTATATTATATCTTCATTAGCTATGGCGTGGTCTGTTTTCACACTTCGAAACCAGCAATGGTTGAATTGTATAAATAACCCCATAATGATAACCATAATTATTTCACATTAGAGCTACCGTACCTTACTTTGTCAAATTTAATTTTACATCGTATTTTACCATTTTGAGTAGAACTATTCGCTCACTCTTAGCGTTTTCAAATATTATTCTATTGTGTTTTTCTCATTTTTTTCTAATACATGAATTAATTGTATTTCATTATTCTGCATTCTCGGGGCAGTTGTATTGTTAGAAGAATATTTTATTCAGTCGAATGTAAGGTTTCTTCTCTCTTTTTACCTTTAGAGTGGTTTAAGGGTTCTGCAAGGAATTGTCCTAGCCTTATAATTACCGTAATTATATCGTGAGAAAGAAACAGTTTATAGCATGTGTGAATATAACAATTGTAATTAATGATAAATAAAGTCGGAAATGTGAAGAGAAGAATGAATATAATCACCCAACGTGACAGTGTGAGGAATATAATCTTATTCATTCTTCTGAAATTCTCAAATGAATAATACCAACAAATTCAGATTTCCAGTGTTGATAATGAAAGAAATTTCATCTCATTTCATCTCATGTCCTCAAATCTAAGTGTGTATCACATGTATACATTATTTTCTTCGAGATATGCAAATGCAGCATATGCGTTGTGAGTTAAGTGAGATATTCGAATAAAATACTGAAAAGCTTGATATTGAAACCACTTATAACAACAATGTGTTGGAAAAACAGCCTTCTGGATATCGGTGAAGATGAATCTGCAGGTACCTGTGGATGGTCTGGAAGTTGCCTCAAAATGATGTAACTTTATTCTTCAAAATGATTCAAGAATAAAACGTGAATAAATTTCAATTAAATTGGTTGGAACTTGTGTCAGAACAATAATTTATATACTGAAAATTTAATTACTATAAAAAACAAAGATTTTGATGAATAATGACGATATTCATTCCCCTAATTTTAAAGAAAACTATAGAAATCATTATCTTAATTTCAATTTCTTTTTGTCCTCCAAAGACCACGAGTCATGACGTAGGCATTACCGATGATATTCAATAAAAAACTAGATTTTGATAAATAATGACGTTATTCATTTCCCTAATTTTAAAGAAAACTAGAAATCATTATCTCAATTTCAATTTTTTTTTTGTCCTCCAGAAACCATGGGTGAATTGCAAGAACGAAGTTTAACCCCAGTCTACTTCAGACGCCGTCTAAGTACAAAAAAGGATTGTCTCTGCAATGTTATTTTGTACTTAGACGGCGTCTAAAGTAGGCCGGGGTTTAAACTTCGTTCTTGCAATCCACCCCTTGATTCATGACGTAGGCATTACCGCTGTACAGAAACGTAAACAAAAATCGAGTAATATCCAAGGGTCGAGTCAAAAACACCGGGTCCTCAATCCTTATTGAGAAGTTATTGACTATAATTTTGGAAATTGGATGAGATTTCTAGTTTTCTCTAAAATTAGGGAAATGAATATTCTCATTATTCGTTAGAATCTAGTTTCAGGGTTATGATGCCCTTTAATATTTTGCAATAATACATTGTAATGTAGTGCCCTTGTAGTGCCTCATTCAAACGAGCCTGACTTATCGTCCGTAGCCTGAATTGGAAACATTGACTTTATGTCAAGTTTCCGGTGTTAACAAAAAAAGGTTAAATCGAATATAAAACTATCTTGAAACCAGTCCGTAGTTTCCAACAACATCCAGCATTGGAAATATTCTCTTTGCAATAAAAGAAAAATATTGAAGATACAACTATAAAATGAAATGAAGACAGTAAAAAGTAGCGTATAAACGTCGGGAATCGAACCTCACTCGACTGTGAAGTCTGAGCGAGTGGATAGCAAAAGATGCTCGAATATATTGTGTTCTGATTGGATGAGGGAGCGTGGTTCTATGGATTGATCTGACGATAGAGCGTGTTTGTTTCTCACGTATATCGTGTTCCATAGGCATTACTCCAAACGTTCAATAACCACTCATAACGCCAACAGAAATATCTCGACATTATTAGATGAGCGATAGCGAAGACTTCCATCCCACTCTTATGGAACTTTGTCAGTGTGTGTTTTGTGTTTTTTTGTTTGTAAGCACTGCATAGGTCACACGGTTCAACTAACCCGGAAAGTTCTTTCGACCCGGAAAATTTTCTGGACACTCAAACTTATCCAACTGATAGAACTGTAATACTTTTGGGCCGAATCTGTACATTCGAGTAAATTCTATATGAATACGTCACTAATCTTACAACGGATACGCTGCGTTATATTAGTGAACATAATTAGAACTGCTATTCGAGAAATTATAGATCGGAAAATGTTCAGTACTAGTATTTGTATCGGAGTTTGAAAGAGTTTAATGATTTTCTGTATAGATGAAAAGAAATGTTGGGCAGAGCAACATATATCTGGATGACAGTGAATCTTGAAGGTTGACTCATCCTGCGCCAGTTGTAATAACAAAATTTTCAATAATGTAACATTTAAAAAAAAGTCATTTCTAGAATTGCGCACACGTTATCTACTACTTTTCATAACTTTTTCAAACAGCGTATTTGCAACATTTACTACATTACCCTAATATCCAACTTACATTCTCGTCAATACCAAACTTCTGTTCAGATAACAGAATGAATATATGAGGGCTGCGTCTTCCCATAAAACACTAATTGTTTCTATTATTTGAATAATTGGTTTATTAAAAATTCTAAATTCAAATATTCAGGTATTTCTTAAACTTTTTTCATTTGGAAAAATACGTCACATAAAAAATACATTTTTTGTGCTTGCATAAAACCTTGTACAAATGTTCACTAATCGAATCAATAAATAATAAAAACATATTGTAATGAAATATTCATGCCAAGTTATATTGGTCACAATACGGACTCAGCCTTCATCATCTCGACGTTTCCATATTTAGAGAGCCATACGTCTTCAACGACGAATATATGAATTGTTATTTACATACGATACAAGCCTAGCTCTGAATATCAAGTTTGTATTCTCCATCTCTCCATTCATCATAAATATGTGATACAATCTTTTGGCTCAACATAGATCGCATGTTCGTTTCACGTATACATATAGATTTCCATGAAATCGATCTTCCACCATAGTTTTGATACAAGCGTTATACTTGAGGTGACAAACGAATGAAACATGAACATTTTCAGAGAAAAGACTTACGGGATCAGATCGTGAGATATAATTGTATTTACGAAAGAAGAAGGTCGTCTGCCAACTAAATGATTGTAATACCAACGGTAACAACCTAATTTCGCAGCAACTTTGGGTTTCAACGCTTTCGGAAGACATGGTTGTCTTAATAATCGTAAATCTCGTTATAAAAAATCTTATCACCCTAAAAATACCCTAGTTGTACCATTTTATCGTTGGTATTTGTGTCGGTTATGTTGGTAGACGTCCTTCTTCTTACGTGGATACAAGTATACGACATGAAGATTTCCATGAGTTTTTTTATGGAGATTGTAGAAGATATCATCCGAAAATAAATAAATATAATATATGAATGGTGAAATTTGCCTTCGTTGTAAGAATGACTTTTCACAAAGCGATCTTCTCTACTTCATCATCCACACCTTGACACTTTCACTTGCTACAATAGCGCCTCACAGCGGTGCTAGGTTGTAATAATAAATAACCCGGTATCGCTGTAGAAATATGACCTGTCAGTGAGTTTGAAAAATTGAGACCACAAAATTTGTGTATCGTAAGTCGTAAGTGCGTTTTTTTGAAGGTGTGAAGATGAATTTCACGCGTATATTTTCACTATGTTTGGTAATAATTGTTCAAGTGGTGTGTGCGGCGAAGTCTGCTTCAATTACTGAAGAGACGTTTCATGAATACGCAAGCAAGATTGAAAATATCTTCACTGCACTTGTATCCACGAGGAAGGAATGCCGTCTACCAACATAACAAGCACAAATCTCATCTTCATATTTGATTGGCGGTAGTATTCTTAGAGTATTCAGGACGAGGTTTACGACAAGAAAGGAAACTGCATCTTTCAAAAGTATTAAATCATTACGATGGGGCCGGATTATGTAATTACCAAAGTTTCTACAATTATTGAATAAGTGAGTGTAAATTCTCATTTGGTGGATGCAAGTATATACTTGAAGTGGAGCGTGTGGTACCAACAGAATAAATATGAAGACTTCAAACAACAGAAATTTTTGAAAATGTCGATGCAGCCCAATTTATACTCATGATTAAATAACATTAACATATCATTACTCTATCTTTTCATGACCACCCGTTGATTCGTACCCCCGTATAACCAAGCTGTTACTGGGGTCGTTAAGCAGCATTGAAATGGATCAATTCTATAAATATGAATGGTTGAATTCTTTATCTTACTCCTAAAGATGAACCTTGAATATTATTCTTCCTAGAAATACCACAGCAATACTAACTTAAGGAAGTATTAGTGGATGTTTTGGAGTATAATTACATATGCTAAAAAAAATCTTCTAGGCGGTTGAGGTATTTCGTGGAAACAGTGCGCTTCGAGATTTGACTCCCGTCAATCTGCCGCTCTACTATCACGTGACCTCGTCGAAACCTCACGGATTATTCACCTTTGATACATGTAGTTGCATTTCTTATCGGGAATCTTGTCGGGAAAAATCATAATACCTCAGAAATACCACAGCTACACAAATCTAACGATGATATTTATGTTTGTTATATTGGTAGACGATCCTTCTTCTCTCCTGGATACAATTGTGTATACGTTATCTTCGTGCGCGAGCATGTTATATGTTGTGCAGAAAAGTGCCCGACTCAGTAACAGAAATAATTGAAAATCTAGGTTAGGAAACTTTTGAAGAAGGAGAAGACATCAATTATATGTAATCTCTACAGATCCAATGTAGCACAGAAAGCGTGGATAGAAATAGAGAAAAAGTTTGTTGAAAAACTAATTTCTACGGAAAATCTGATCATGCATATAGAATTCAGGCTATATCAAAATGCGAAAACAAATATGAGAAAACGTTCATAATGACAACAACAATGACTAAGAGTAATAAACTGAAGGTGGAATGGAACATATTTCTCAAAAACAGTACGCTACTTCGAGAATAGATTACCATAACCATATTCTAATAGCATCAGTATTTCACAATACCATTTGCAAATATATTAAATCATCATTAATTATAGCAAGAACCAAAGATCTAGTTTCAGACACATCAGAAATGTCCGAAATGGTTTTCTTTATTATAATGTGTCATTAAAATTGATATTAGAAAATTAGAAAATTAATACGGCTCTTGTTAGTGAAGTCACCGAGTATGTTTTCCGAGAGGGAGTAATCATGGTTAATGCTATTGCTAGCACTTCTTACCGTCGAAGTGAGTGTGGTCGAAGTCGTCAAACTTGGACAGATGGAAAGACTCGTTAAAGCTCCAGAAGTTGTTCTCGTGCAGATAAGTGTTTGTATCGGGATGCAACATGGACGACAAGTTCCTCGAGGGAACAACATCGTTCTCTGGAACAGAAAACAGTCATGGATTTCAGGAGGCAATTTGTATTATTCTTGTTTATCGTACATAACTTTTCTTGAAACTTTGTTCTGTTTTTGGAGATTTTTCATTTTATAATGCTGCTCAACGACCCCAAAGCTACAGCTAGATTATGAGGGATAGAATTGGAGGGTGATAATGTAATATGAAGTGTAGAAATGTGAAAGAAGGTATGAAAATTACGTTAAAGTTAGTTTCAAAGTTTCAACTCTGATAAAGTTTTAAACTCTGATAATTGAACGATTGATTCATATGAGAAGAAACAATTGTACTACATCTGATTCGTATGGAAGTCCCATTCGTACGGAGCCTATCTGAAAGAGGCCGGTCATGGGACCTGGTGCGTCATGTTTTAGCCAAATGAGTCTTCCTATTTATACGTTATTACTCAGTCTGCTAGCCCATTCTTAGTTCAAAATGAATTAAATGTAAAGTTCTCGTTCACTTGCACGTAAGTAACACATAACCTCCCATAATATGACGGAGAGTAGATATCAGGAGAGCGGTGGCCATTTCTTTGCCAAAAAAAGTCACTGTATGGCCAAACTTCTTTATAATATCAAGGTTTCTGTCAAGTAACGTCAATCGTTCTTAAAAGAGGCAGACAACAATGCTCATTAGAATATTTGAAAATTCACGAGTCGACAGTGTTAGCCATAAAAAAAAAACATGTACGCTGCTAGTGTTGGAAAGTAGAGCTAGTGAAAAGTATCACAATAAAGCGTGCGCATATTTTCAACAACGAAGTGTCTGGTGTCTCAGCTGTCACTAGCCTTTAAAGTCAGAAGAGGCTGCAGCACTTAGTTTCGTACCTCCGGTTTCGGTATTCGGTGGCGCTCTCAACCTGTGGCAGATCTTAACACTATTGACACTTAGTTTGGTATTTCCGGTTTGGGAATCAAGATCATTGAATTTGTAGTTGTATCTACTGATGATATTATCAAGTCTTAAAATAAAATAAAATATCTTTATCTAGACCTTGGAACATTGTATGGATAGTCTCAAGTTTAAACATTGAAAAGGGATAGCGACGTATCGGTTTTCTCTCTAAATTCTTAGCTAAATCAGATAAAATTGATCTTTATCTCTGGAATGCATCAATTTCAATGCATGCAATAGCATGCAATGCATTCAATAGAATGCAATCGAAATTGGTATGTACATGACCTTTTTATTCGATTTAGATACTATATACCCTTCACATATTTAATTCATAAGGTTTAATATCATAAGTGTAAGTGTCATCAGCCACAGCAGTCATTTTGGCTAGAGTTGAGAGGGAACACTCAAGTTCCACGAACATGAAAACCGACTGACACTCTAGTCTCAACAGAAACGGTTTTTCAACAAAGACGTTGATTTAAATTTATATTTTCGATTGTTTTTTCGTAATTTTTCGTCGGACGTACCGCATTTAGAAGTGCATACAGTTCTTACTTTCCGTGTAGAATTGCCATGGTAACGATTGTTATTGTCATATGTTCTGTGACAGAAGTCTGTTTGCGTACCCTTTCGATATCCTCGTCTGTAGAATCCACGGTCCATAGATTCCATGGGCCGCTACGGGCGTTTAAAAACAGTTCTTCAGCGAGCCTCCAACGCTTGCCATCTAGCTACTTATTCCGAAGCACTGTCCTAACTGTGCCAAACATATGACGCACTTTTATTTGGATGAAAATTTCAGAAAAAATATATGATATAATAAGCGATGTGGAGGAATAAATTTCGCGACAAAATTATTGATTTATTGGCAGAATTATTTTCTTCTGTAACATAATAAAAATCATATTATTCTTTTTTATATATAAATAACAAAATACGTTCCTTGCTTCTTTTTATAACGAAACTCGTTTTTCTCTCTAGATCCATTTTATTGGCACGTCTGAAGAAAAGAGTCTGTAAGATGTGTATATGGACCAGAAGGGAACTGCCGTGAAAGCACATTGGAGCCCGTCACCGTGCTCCTAAAGTCGATCTCGTCTCGCGGAATGGCCTCACGCTATCTCTCCTTAAAGCATCGCTCGATGAAATGAAACGGAACATTTCCTACTTTCCAATGCACTTTAGTAGGCCACGGGGTAGAAAACGAAGCGCTTTGGAACGAGACAACAATGTCGTTACAAGTCGATAGACTCGATTATTCAACTCTTACTAAACTAACTAAAAACAAATGTGATACATTCAACCACATGGTTTTATGGTTATTAAGCTAACAACGATGATGGAGAAAATGTCAACTGAAACGACTAGAGACGTTTGATGCAAGTGAATAACTATCAAGTTCAGTATTACATTCGAAGAAATGACACGAAACAATTTTTATTATTATTGACAACTATTCGTTCTTTTCATTGGATTTGTCATTACAAAATGTAAATGTATGTATGGCAAGTCAAAATTATACACATTACCCAGTTTTCATCAGTCGTCATAATGTATACTGCAATGTAAAATCAGGCCAGGGAAACATAAAACAATATATTGTTGGTGAAAACAAAAATGGAGACAATAGTTCACCACAAAGAAGATAAAATTAAGATTCTGAACGAAAGAAGATAAATGCTATGTCCGTACAGTAATAATGCTATCAGCTCTGTGGATAATGCAATTTGGCAAGCAATTGAGAAAAGTTCACACGGTATAATTCTAACAAATTAGGCTGCTAAGCTGACACCTGGAGGTAAAAGTTAATAACAAGGATTGTGCATACAGCCAACAATCTTTGTCGTACCATTATTATCAGCAACATTATTAAACCTATAGTGATAAGTCATAATAAGGTACTCAATTTATAATGAACTCACAGTAACCACTCCAGAATTCAGAAAAAAAAGTGATCTGGCAGAACGCTTCAATTTACCAATTTTCACCACAGCTCTAATTTTATAAAAATGATTGCAAATTTTCGTATTTTTCTCATCCTTGTTTCGATTTTCAGTGAGTGATCAGAGGCCATCTTGGATGTACTTTCATCCATCTTGCGTAGTGCATCCCGGGGGGTTTGATGTGATGATTTTTGGTGGTACCACAGTAATGATCCTCGCCTCTAATGATTCGAGGTTCATGACGTCTACACGTCATGATTATCCGTCCCGTAGACTATTTACGTCAATGATTTTCCTGTGTGAACGTAGATTAAAAAAAGAAATTGAATAAAAAACAAATGACGATCACTTCAATAATAAGATGTAGATCCATTTTCTCTACACAAATAATAGTATTGTTTATTGTCCTTGATTTTGTCATCCTGATACTAATTAGAGTATGACAAGTGCGGTGGGTCTACATTGAAATTTATTTTTCAATTTTTTCAATTTTATTTTTAATTAAAGTAAGATTTCCCGTTAGGCACCTCGTCCAAACGATCCTACCTTAAAAGCCTCAGACTTCGTCGGGGAACAACGACGTTGTAGGCCGTTCATTTTTTTATATTGGGTTTAACAAAGCACTGTAATGATGACGAAGATCTATTGGTGTCGGACGGATGATTAATGAGATAATGGGATGATGAGATGTACGTTTCCTCGGGTAATGGGAAGGATAGAATAACGGGAAATGGTTAATATAGTTATGGGAAATGGGTAAAAATTGGTAATGGGTAATAAGAAGGATACGTTTTCTTGGGTAGTGGGAAGGAGACGGTCGTAGCCTGTATTGTGAGAACCATCCTAGCATTAACGTAGACCAAGGAGAAACCACGAAACCCCCCCTTAAAGATGAACGGCAGCTCAAACCGGGTTCGAAATTCCACTCGTCTCCCGGATCACACGGAGCGAGCGCGTTAATCACTACGCTGCATGTGCCGGTTTTGAATCATTATGTATCATTGTATCAATTTTAAGATTATTAAAAAGCAAAAATCATTTGATGTGTAATTGATTGAAACAAAAATACAAGAGAACGCAATGTTCAACATCATTCACATCTATCCACCGTCAGCTATTATTCCGTTTTAGTACTCATTTTTTCAACCAAGCGAATACCACACAATGTACTGTGGTACGTGTTGTAGCTTTTTATTCTCTGCTTCTTATCTCTCCTTTACATAGCTGCACATTTCAATCTCTTTATGTATACACACGAATGCATAGGGTTAAAATAACAAGGGATTGTGAAGCACAGAAGGCTGTGGGATTAACCCAGAAAAGCTCACACACGTTCAGTCGCCAATTCTATAGTTGTACAGTGTAAGCTCAAATTGATATGATGGTGAAATGGTGGAAAAAGTATCAAAACATATGTAGGATTTATTCTAGTTTTGAAAATGAATGTATTCAAAAGAATCAAAGTTTTTTCGTTGTGAAGTTCAAATCGTTTGATGTTATTCATAAACTGAACAAAAATGTCACGTATAATGCGTGATAAAAATATACTTGTAAAAACGGAAGTTGGAGGGTTTCTGTAAACACATCAAAACTCTAATTTATTCATTCATTCATTTTATTTTATTTATTCATTTCACACATATGTACATACAAAAATAGCGAATGATGAATTTACTATCATCATAATATCATAATGTCGGACATAGCTATATGATACATACAAACAATAATAATATATTTTGATAATAAAACATAATTGCCATATATAATACTATGTAATTCATGTGTGAAGCTCACATAAGGAAACGAATCCTTGTGTGTGAGCCAACTAATAAAATATGATGACACCGTATATTTTATTAGGTGTGTTATTTTTATGGTCAATTATATTTCAAGACGAGATTTACGATTATGAACACGACTACATATTTTGAAAAAAGTTGAATGTTTCAAATTGCTTCTAGTTTCATACAACCACCAAAGTTATCAATATTATGCAGTCTATAGATTTGCATCAACTTATATGTTAACTACCAATATAACTATGATACATAAATAATTGTATGAATAAGAAATATGATATTCTTTTTAAAGTTTCTCTCGTGTAACATACGATAAATCTCAGTAAAGTAGAAAGATAATTAATGATTGTATCGTAAATTGATCACTTTCAAGCTGAAAGAGTGTAATTTATATACCTCGAGCAACTTTGTGGGAATTACTATCAAAGTAAAGTTATCTCAAGAACAGTAACTTTTTAACGAAGATTTAACGATCTTTTCCGACGTTTTTCAGAACTCCGTTAAAACTGTTTGACATTCCACTTCAATATCAGCCCTTAAAATCTCGACTTTTTTTAAGCAATTCAACAATTTCGCACAATTATTTGTGAACTAATATAGAATGATCTGATATAATATAGTTGTTATTATATAATACTGTTCATCATGTTACTGAGTATACTATAATACTGACTCGATCATTATATATATATATATACCGGTATATATATATATATATATATATATATATATATATATATATATATATATATATATATATATATATATATTCCACCATTATATGTTTCCACTATAGTCCTCCAATTTAGCATCACTAGGTTCATCATCTCATTACCAAGTTATCTATACCAATTTTACCAATCAACCAGTCGAATCAACCAATCAATCGAACAAATCAAGAAAGCACAATCAATTAATTGATTTGTCAGTGTATTGTGTGTATTGATTGTGATCAATTGATGTTTTTTCGGTCCAGTTGTACCAACTGATAATCCCAATAGATCTTCGCTATCATTACATTGCGTCGTTGAACCCAGAATAATTAAATTAACAGTCAATCGAAGATATAAGTGACGAAACAACTTGGGATCATCCGTAGTTATGTATAATATTTTCGTACCTTAACCAATAATAATTAACTAGTATCACTTTGTAAACCGGCTCTTAGGGCTTTTTATTCATCCATCTATAGATGAGAAATACTACGTTTCACGGAGGTATCAGTCAGTGTATATTGAATCAACTAATGCAGTACCGTAAAAGTGTACTCATATTGAACGCAGAATGAATATTTACTTTTTATCGTTTTTTTCCGCGTAGCGTTAAAATAATTGAAAACTTTAACATTTGAGGTGAAGGAATCCCACAAAAACAATTGTTTTCCGAACAATCATGCCTTGATTCACAACTCAACACTGAGCTTAGTTAACTTTCGGGAATTATTTCAACGTGAAATAGAAGGTACAAATGGCACGGCACCTCTACAGGTATCTGACAGTTGGAAGTTTGAGAGCCATTTTCGACTATCTAGTTATTTTTTACTAGTTGATAAGTATCAACTACGAAAATGCAGCACATACATTGTGAGAGGAGCGGTATAGGCCTGTTGATTTGAAATGTGATGAGAATTCATAGATACACACAGATTTTTAAATCATTAATGCACGGTTGCACTTGTTGCTTATCATTGGAATCGTTAAACGATCCAATTGATTTCACCACAGATCGTCCCGATGGATTTTTAATTCATCTGAAAAAACTAAATTATAATTATTTACCACAAAACGGCTGATACGATATATGTGAAAATTCACACGAATATTTCGTATTATTTTTTTGACGGGAAATAAATCTGAAATTTTCTCCTCCAGGTTATATTCTTATGAAATTTTTGTAAATTTCGATACACCTCTTGTCAAAAGTGGTGAAACTGATTGCACGTCAATACTTTACAGTATCAAGCTATACGATGACACATGTGTATGTCAAGTTACAACAGAATGTTATGTCCTCCCGTTTGACCTGTGGAACGCGAACAAAAAAAAATCGAGTACGGTAAAATTGAGTCTCCGCTACACTCATCCATATGAGCACATCATATCGATATCATATCCATATGATCAATTGAATTCAGGTCATATGAGGTATTTTCATTGAATGTCATGTGAATGTTGTGCATGCTTGAAAACACGGCACCTCCACCGATAACACAAACTTGCCGATAAAAACCTAACCCTGTCATTGGTTTTCGGATCAGTGCCGTGATTCATGTTCTATTATAATCAAATAATGATCTTTGACACTTTCAATTTGAAGCGTTGTGTATCGCTGTTTGTATTTGTAGCTACGTGATCACATCCCTGTTCAGACCACGCCCCTCCCCCCTCGTCTGACCACAGGCTATGTTCGATCTGACGATTATCCACGTATTTGATTGGTCTGAGTAAAGTTTATTCTGGGTTCAAATTTAATTTACATGGAGACAGTATGTTTGCCTAGTGACCATGTCAATTGAAATAGTTGGAGGCATATAAAAACCAATCCCAAAGTTGTGATTGGAAAATACAATTTGGGGATCAATGCGTTACATCATTCAGAAACTTTTATATTCCTCAGATGTACGAGATGATCTTTTTCAAATTCAAAAACGTTCTCTTGATTTTATTATCAGTTGTACAAAATAACTATGACTACGAACATTCGATGTAATCTTGAATAAATTTGTATTTTAAATCAACTTATTTACTTTTAAAATGTATTCTCAGAAAACTTTTTTCATTCGAGTTTCATCCAAGTAATATGCCACCGTATTGTGTACATTTCATAATCAAGTTGTCGAGATTTGATTAAGATTTTGATGAATAGATTTGACGAAGTAAACTGCCGGTCCCTGCGAATCACAAAGCTCGACTCCCCTCACAATAAGCCATATTTACTTATAAACAGAGATCATTCTACCTTCAGAGGAGATCCGCTCGAGCACAGTGATATCCATTGTCAAACAAGTTTAATCCGACCGAGAAGTTTCTCTTTGGCGCAAGTTCACTCGATTCCAGCCAATATACGACTGCGTGCATTGGACTCACGCTGATAATAGTAACACTTGGCTTGAATAGAGGTGTGCGGTAGGCAACACACGAATGCTATTGAAATTCTATGAATGGATTCAACATTGAGTTATTGCCTGAATACATTACCAATAAGCAAATGATAAACAAGGTTCGAAACATTGGTTTTATAGAGACTCGATGTGTGTAGACGACATAATGCATATATACTAATTATTTTATCTTTGCAACTTACTATCCTGTTAGAGTTTATTGATCATACATTATTCTGTTTTTGTTGCTTCAACTTGATAAAATGTATAATTTATGAATAAACTCAAGTATTCATAATATTTGATAACAAATGTTAACAATTGTCATTCTTAATGGAACAAATTGTATGAATATGTTCATGAAGCTCTGAAATTACAACACGGGAGTAGCTCTAACTGGCAGCCAAGTGTTGTTATCACCGTGCAAAGCAATTGTTCTGAATATTTCTCAGATTTTGTAAAACAGGGCATAGAAAAAACTCCTCCGTTTCAATATGGGTAAGATTAAATAGATAAATAGATGAGTGGAGATAATGATATACTTTTTGTTGCGAAAAATAATAATACAAATACAAAAGAGTATTCAGATGAAATCTTCAAGCGAGGAGTTTACATAATCACTCACACTAGCCTATATAACTTCCATCTGAACTATCTTATAAATAAGTTTTATACAACTTCATAAAGTAATTCAAATTTGTAGAAAAAGAGTATAAAAAACTTTGAAACTCTGGAAATGACATCAAATGCAACGATTCAAGCTAGACATAAAATACGATGATATATAGTAGTAGAAATGCCGTAAAATTGAGTTTATCTCTGCTTAATTCAATCCTTTCAACAGATAAGAATATCCACACTTTACATTCACATTGATCCTTAACTAAGGCCAATATCAATAAAAACCATCACAGAACATTTATTATTGTTATTCGGTAAATTACCAAACTGTAAGCTTTACAGATTGGGTGGAACATAATACCTGATGATTATTCAAAACCACAACAACAACAACAACAACAACAACAACAACAACAAAGTACTATTTTCAGAGTACGATGAAATTGAGGTTTCGCCTCGTTCATCTAATTAGCGTTTCCCAAGGTTTATATCATATACCTCGATTCACATTCAGAATAGTATTTCATTCATGAAATATATCATCCATGAATGTATATCAAAATGAATGGATTGAAGCAAATTAAACAAAACAGAATTGCAGTAATTTTGATATCGAATCCATTGCAGGCTTAAAAACGGGAAGGCCATGGCTAGAAGGCGGTCTACACGGCAACAGAACAACTCTTTCGGCCAAAGTCAATTCGAAATTATTGAAGTTGAACGAAATTTTCCGAAATAATTTGGAGCCGAGATACGCCATCTGGTTTCGTTGGAATTCTGGGATGTGATTGGACAAAACAGAATTTCAGACGGAATCTCGTCGGCTGCCCTGAAAAGAATAGAAGTGGGAACCAGGCTATGTATAATTCACTTCTTTCTATATTCAATAAAGCTGCTATTCTGTGGTATCAAATTAGAATTTATATACGTGAATACAAGAACGTCGGTTTTAATTAAATATTTGTATTCACGTAGGTTAGTGATGGTGTGTTTGTGAGTGTTTGTGTTTATATATATATATATATATATATATATATATATATATATATATATATATATGTATTTATATATTTCTATTACATATCTACATCCACGTGTTACTTTTGAATCAATGTCAATGCAATGCTGAGCAATAAATGTGCGTTTCTAAAAGAATGTAGAATCTAAATTACTTTCGCACTCAATCTGAAAAAACTTTTGTTCACATAATAGAACGTTTTCCAGTCATTATTTTCATCTACACACTTACAACCTAAAGTAGAGAATAAATTATACATATATGTTGAAAATATTTCTTCAAGAACTGAATTCTCATTGTTATATTGTTTTCTTCACGTTAATTGACGATTGGTGATAGTCATGGCTTCTCAAACTGGCGATTTTGGTCTATATAATTGGAGATACCCTAATTGATAATATGAAAATCTTTCATCTGAAAACAGCTCACTTGATCGGATGTTATATTTTGTGACGTCAGAGGGGCGGCGAAACGAAAGAGGATAATTGAAAAACGATTCAGCCCAACCTGATGAAATGTCATGCACCATTTGCTTGATTTCCACACAGTAGTTTTATATGTTGGTGGTTGCAGAACAACTATTGTTTTTGTTCTTTCAAGTCAACTTAGATCACTTAGATCACGAGTACTTCGAGACGAGCTTCTTATCGTGACGCTGAAAATCATCAAACCCGTCTTTCAATATTGATCACAACATCCGTTATTTCTCCAGCCAACTGTTCTTCTCTTTCTGCGTGATTGTATGCGTTATTGTCTTTATTACGCTAGGGGGAGCCATCAATAATATGCAGATCAATTATTTTCATCAGCAATGTAGTACTATCGTATTAATTCAACGTGAATTTAGTCATATGTGTAATTATGTTTTCAGCTTTTATTCATGTTTCCACTAATAAAGTGAACATATGGGACAACATTGAACCATGTATATATTGCATAAATTATTGCATATGTGAGTTCCATTCATCTGTTGAGTGGTTTCTCTACAAGGTAAGAACGCGTTGGTACAGCTTGAAGTATAAGTACTTTTTCTTCCTGAGCCCTCATTCTAACTATGGACGACATGAGAGTGAGACGAACGTGAGATTTATAGAATAGGACCCTGTCTACTCCAGTTATATTTGTCGAACATGCTTACAAGTTACAAGTATGAATGCTCTTGCGTGTTTTCACACAGAGTTACTATAACTTGTTTTCAGAAATCGAATAAAAAAACTCAGCTGTCGTATTACCTCAAATCCAACATTCAATTTCGTGGTGTTCAATGAACTGGAACTCATGCGAACGCACAATAATACGGGTATTTGTGTGAGAGGAGGCTCTAGCTTGGAAGTGTTCACAGCAACCGTCAAGTACAGGTCAATTGCATGAATGCATTCAACTTCGAATGCACTGCATTCAACTTCGAATACACTGCAATCAACTGAGAGTGCACTGCACTAAAACAAGATTTATTTGTAGTTATTTTATATTTTGTATTTGTATTTTGTATTTTATATTTTCATTATTTCCATCAACATTTTTTTTTTTTGAGACAATTGGATACGTGTCAACTGTTCCAACTCAATAAAATCAAGAGTTGAATTTGAAGTATTTGAAAATTGATGGTGATAATTTAAGAATTCACATTTCACAGCATGCGTTTATATTACTAGGCCTACTATTGGAAAACTCAACACATTTCTAGGTGTCAGTGAATTATACAGTTTGGTTGATCGTAAGCTCGGTGACCATAGTGACCATCAGAAAACAACCAATAGCCAACTTTCAGTATCTACTGAACTAAGAGCCTATCAACTATCAATTAGTGAACTGAGCAATAATCAGTGAATCAACTTGTTATCACCCCTGTTTATACTCATTCTATTTTCGTGCCTTGACTGATAATAATTAAGTGATTAATATTTAATCGTCACTCAATGCAAGCGGGTCTTATAAGCTTATTAATAAGATACCAGCTGGGCCCGTACCGCGACTGCCGCATGAATTGATGCCCCAAACCTCCAAGAGACTAGGACTATGATTGATTATTGTTTACTAAACGACTCAAGTATACTGTTGCAACACAAGGTAATAACAAAGTCACGGTTGCAAAAACTTGACATATTTCTCAGACAGATTCATGAGCAGTACTTGCACTTGCCAATTTGTGTTCACAACAATAGAAATACATAAGGACTTAACATATTACCATGGAACTTCGGTCTTCGAGTGAATAATAACCAATCAAGGAACTAGGCCTAGGACATTCTTTCAAGTGGCAGTTGTGGTAAGGATCTGGAATGACTATTTGAGCACTGCAGTTCCTGGTAAGAACCTTGATGCTTCGTTCATGTCAGCATATATATATACATACATCTTTCTTATCAGCACATTCAACTTGTTTCACTGATATGACTACATTCTCGCACAAAAATACCTTAACTCCTGTTAGATAGAATAAAAGAAGTCACTCGTAAAGTATCGACAACTTCATGTCTCTAATACTTGTATCCACGAAAGTAGAAGGTCGTCTAGCCACTAAGGACTGAATAATAGTGAGACCTTGAGTAATTACACAATTACGTTGCAAATTTCAGGACATGAAGGTTTTAAAGATATAGTTGCGTTTCTTATCCCAAACCTCCCCTTAAAAAAACATGATAACTTTTAAATTGTACAACTATAAAAACATAACGATGATATTTGTGTTTGTACTGTTGGTATCCGACCTTCTTATTTCGTGGATACAGCTCTATCCTCTGAACAGACACTTTTTGGATGAACGAATAGAAGACTGAATTCTACCGTACTCTAAAAAAACGAATATTCTCTCTTTTTCTTCTCGCGCTCCACATGTCGAACGAAATCATGAATTCTGTTGAAACTTGGCATAATAAGCATTTGCCATCATCTGACTCGATACAGTATAGTTTTGAGGAACAATATGTTGCACATCTTTTAAGAGAAACCATTTCTTGAAAAAAATCTTCAAAAAATCATTATAACCCAGAGGAGAATATTTGAGAAGAAGATTTACTTCGAGTAAGTTCAAATTCACATGGAATATGAACATAAGAATTATTCCAAAGTTTCACATAAATCGAATCAGCCGTTCCGTAGAAAATACCTATAATGTAGTTTTCTCATATTAGTTAATAGGCTATTGAAACGATCAGAATGTAGAACCAAATAAAACGTCGAGATTTGACAAATAAGCAACAAATAGAATAGTTTCATAATCACCTGCTCATTCGTACCCCATATAACCTAGCTGTTGGTGGGGTCGTTAAGCAAACAATAAGCATCATCAGAATAGGACGCCCATGCATTAATGGTTTAAAATCAATGTATGTGTTCAAAAACTGTTCATAGTTTTTTATTAAGTTTTACATAAATAGGCACATCGCTCATCGCTCATTGTATAAACCGTTTTTCCAGTATAACAAAATGTGAATCTCATTTCAGTTCTCTGCATCATTTCCGAAAACACGAAAAACTTGTGAAGGTTCTGTGTGTTTTCATAGAAAATTATGGATGATGTATGCTCTTCCTAGTTGGTGTCATTGTGTTCTAAACGTGTATCACTATAGAGCAGGGATGACGTAGTTGTTTGGATGGAGCCAAGCCAACTGGAGTGTTCTTATTCTACTATATCAATAAATATACTATTCTTTTGAAAGTCTGTATCTACATGGAATATGCGCCAAACAGATAGTGATACCGGTATTTACACTTTAAAGTCAACAATATTAATTCTACATTCTTTATATATATATATTTTATATTTGCAGTAACAAAAATGTAGCATTGATATAGCTAGATTAGGATTAGAAATACGGAAATTGAATTCAGAAATTCTAGAATTGTACTTGGTTTAAATTCACAACAGCACTTGGGGGCATGATTATCTATTTCCTGATATACTTGTTACCATACTTACCATGGTAACTCAGAAACCTACCAATGAATACAAGAAATGACCAAATAGAATTTTAACTATTGTATCAGTCCTCAACGTTTGGATGAGAAGATGAGATTATTCAATTCATATTTTCCATTATTCCATTTTTGTCGTTCTCCTCGTGAATATTTCAAATATAGTTTGCAGAATTTCGATCGAGCTGAAATAAAAATGCGGATCGTTCTCTTCAAAAAAACTTTCTCTTCAAACTTCTACTTTCATTAAAAAATAACAATGTTGGCTTTCGCTCTTCAGTTATTCGTTATTTAACACGTCACAAGTTCAGCTTGTTTTAGTTCACAGTTCTGAGACGTTTTCCAAACTAAAATTTCAAAATTTTACTTTATTGCCACTTTTATTGACTCATTATTCCGTATGATTATGTATGTTTGAGTAATTCAAGAAATCTTGAAATAAAAATTACTCTGTTTGGACAGCGCGTTTTACAAAGCATAAAAACGTGTTAATTAGAATGTAAATAATAATTGAAGTACACGAATATCACTGGTAACCAAGGGTAATAACAAGTAAATCCACTGATCATCCCTTAATTCCCTAATTTGTTATTCGTAAAACCGAACCTTGGTTCATTACGATAGTTTTGTATTGGTATTGGTATTTTTAGAAATCTTTGATACCAATCCTTATGTTTTAACAATATATTTCATGAATACACGATTCATATTATATTCCAGAAACATGTTTTATTCATGCCAAAAAAGCGCATGGGAGTCGCTCTCTAGTTTTTTTTATAACTTTAGAACGTTATGATATATCGAAATTATAATACGGGAGGAACACAGATATTTCTAAAACCTTCAAAATGACATGAAATAACATTATGAACCTTGCATTTTCACATTTTACATGTTCACTGCGTTTCCTCTGTATTAGAACTATATAAAAAAGTATATAAAAGTTATCACCAAACAAACATATTTCTCTCGTGCGCTCACAAGCTAAAACAATGTCCTCAAGAGTTTCAGTCTGATTTCCATAATCTACAAGGATCGGTTTGTTCAATGTTAAATAAGATACAGATTAGCAGCATGAGCAATCCAATTTAGAAGATCTAACGTAAACTTAATGTTGACCATCGGTTATGTGAAGCATTCCGTGAATAAGCAGGGTTGGTTAGGATTAGGGGCTGATCTGTCTCTCGCTTACAAGACAACAGATTGTGGTAATTGATCCACACAAAGTCTAACGACCATCGTCTTCGATTAGACAAGCCGCACTTTAACAGGGGTGTGTAATAATGCCGACATTACGGTTTGTGGATGAATAACCACGAAGGCGATTGGAACATGCGGTTGAGGCAAATCTATAGATCCGAGGAAGCATGGTTTCCATCAGGGGAATTATACACGTGCATAGATGATCATGAAACGTTGGCAGTGTGGTTGATAATTTGATAAATACCGAACTACTTAAGGTGAAAGCTTCAACTGTAGAAAATATTGATTTCATATTTTGTAAAATCATGTGTGGAGAGGTTAATGTATATATTCTATAGTGAAAGTCAGTTTTACGCGTCTCAGTCAAGTCTTACAAGTCCCAAGCTGACTTCTAATTCGCTTAATAATAGTTGAGGGTACGAAAATAACATATGTATAACCAAAGGTAATGTAACCAAACTTAATCCGCTGGTATCCACTATCACATCTATCAATTCGTAAAACTGTGCCAAAACCAGATTATGTTAGTAACTATTGTTGCCTAGCACGGATCATAATCAATGCTATAGGGGCCTATAATAAAACATGAGACTGTTTTCCATGGATTAGAGTTTCAGCTAATTTCCAAGTGGTACATATCAAGCCAATACATCACGACAATACATTCAAGCCGAAAGTCACCACTAAACTTCATCATATATTATTATATACGCATCATATATCACTAATACTTTATTATTCTGACATGTTGACGCTGAAAATTCTAATCTATGTCTAGAACCTAGCTACGAGCGCATGGGAGTCGATTAAGCAAGCAAAATAACAGTATTTTTGTGATAACTTTCATGCGATAGAAGATCAAAATTCTTATATCGTATGAATACATATCTTTATAATATATTGACAGAAGATATTAATTGAAATTATTAATCTTTGATCCGAACAATTTCACAAACTGCTGAAAAAATCAGGTTTTTTCAGCCGTATACTTGTGAAAATTATATGATGGGAGGTGGATAATTCTTACGTATACCGTCTTGAAGATATTACGTGTAAATTTCAGTATATATTCTATTAAAATTTGTATATTTACCGCTAGAAAAATGTAATAAGACTGAATAATAACGTTAAGTGGCAGTTAAGGAATAATAACAAAAACACCATAGTCGCTGCCAATTAGTCTTGTTGAAATAAGGTTATCTGGTAAATAACTATTCACTTGGGCTGCTAACTACCGGTCATAAATCGACTAACATGCGCTATTAACCATCGTTATTGGGACAAGATATGCGACCGCACATTAGAACGACCTGTTCTAGGGATATGTACCTGCATTCCTGTGTCTCGATTAGCAATAAACACTCGACAGACCACAACAAGGGTCCGGTGTCATGGTGATTGGCACGTCACCGCTCAATGGCCAATTAAATCACTCGTTAATGACAATTAGAGTTAACCCGCATAGTGACATTAACCCATTGTATTTCAACGAGGAATAAAATAAATCGTATATTCAAACCACAGCCGGCTGCATTTCATTCATTCCTGTCGCTTATAATGGAGCAGGCTGTGATTCAAACAGACTTTTATTCGTAGTCGCATCAGTAAAAGTGGGTTGTACGCTGCCTAGAGGTAAACTAAAGAACTTATGAGAAGTAGTAGAGAAGAAGCGCACTTAAATTGTAACAATGGATATATTAAAATGTCCTATTGTTGGTAGTTTTTCAACTTTTTTCGCCGGCCATATTGCAGAAGGCGTCCCCAGTTCTTGAAAAAAATCTTTCAAAAATCATTATAACCCAGAGGAGAATATTAGAGAAGAAGATTTACTTCGAGTAAGTTCAAATTCACATGGAATATGAACATAAGAATTATTCCAAAGTTTCACATGAATCGAATCAGCCGTTCCGTAGAAAATACCTATAATGTAGTTTTCTCATATTAGTTAATAGGCTATTGAAACGATCAGAATGTAGAACCAAATAAAACGTCGAGATTTGACAAATAAGCAACAAATAGAATAGTTTCATAATCACCTGCTCATTCGTACCCCATATAACCTAGCTGTTGGTGGGGTCGTTAAGCAAACAATAAGCATCATCAGAATAGGACGCCCATGCATTAATGATTTAAAATCAATGTGTGTGTTCAAAAACTGTTCATAGTTTTTTATTACGTTTCACATAAATAGGCACATCGCTCATCGCTCATTGTATAAACCGTTTTTCCAGTATAACAAAATGTGAATCTCATTTCAGTTCTCTGCATCATTTCCGAAAACACGAAAAACTTGTGAAGGTTCTGTGTGTTTTCATAGAAAATTATGGATGATGTATGCTCTTCCTAGTTGGTGTCATTGTGTTCTAAGCGTGTATCACTATAGAGCAGGGATGACGTAGTTGTTTGGATGGAGCCAAGCCAACTGGAGTGTTCTTATTCTACTATATCAATAAATATACTATTCTTTTGAAAGTCTGTATCTACATGGAATATGCGCCAAACAGATAGTGATACCGGTATTTACACTTTAAAGTCAACAATATTAATTCTACATTCTTTATATATATATATATTTTATATTTGCAGTAACAAAAATGTAGCATTGATATAGCTAGATTAGGATTAGAAATACGGAAATTGAATTCAGAAATTCTAGAATTGTACTTGGTTTAAATTCACAACAGCACTTGGGGGCATGATTATCTATTTCCTGATATACTTGTTACCATACTTACCATGGTAACTCAGAAACCTACCAATGAATACAAGAAATGACCAAATAGAATTTTAACTATTGTATCAGTCCTCAACGTTTGGATGAGAAGATGAGATTATTCAATTCATATTTTCCATTATTCCATTTTTGTCGTTCTCCTCGTGAATATTTCAAATATAGTTTGCAGAATTTCGATCGAGCTGAAATAAAAATGCGGATCGTTCTCTTCAAAAAAACTTTCTCTTCAAACTTCTACTTTCATTAAAAAATAACAATGTTGGCTTTCGCTCTTCAGTTATTCGTTATTTAACACGTCACAAGTTCAGCTTGTTTTAGTTCACAGTTCTGAGACGTTTTCCAAACTAAAATTTCAAAATTTTACTTTATTGCCACTTTTATTGACTCATTATTCCGTATGATTATGTATGATTAAGTAATTCAAGAAATCTTGAAATAAAAATTACTCTGTTTGGACAGCGCGTTTTACAAAGCATAAAAACGTGTTAATTAGAATGTAAATAATAATTGAAGTACACGAATATCACTGGTAACCAAGGGTAATAACAAGTAAATCCACTGATCATCCCTTAATTCCCTAATTTATTATTCGTAAAACCGAACCTTGGTTCATTACGATAGTTTTGTATTGGTATTGGTATTTTTAGAAATCTTTGATACCAATCCTTATGTTTTAACAATATATTTCATGAATACACGACTCATATTATATTCCAGAAACATGTTTTATTCATGCTAAAAAAGCGCATGAGAGTCGCTCTCTAGTTTTTTTTATAACTTTAGAACGTTATGATATATCGAAATTATAATACGGGAGGAACACAGATATTTCTAAAACCTTCAAAATGACATGAAATAACATTATGAACCTTGCATTTTCACATTTTACATGTTCACTGCGTTTCCTCTGTATTAGAACTATATCAAAAAGTATATAAAAGTTATCACCAAACAAACATATTTCTCTCGTGCGCTCACAAGCTAAAACAATGTCCTCAAGAGTTTCAGTCTGATTTCCATAATCTACAAGGATCGGTTTGTTCAATGTTAAATAAGATACAGATTAGCAGCATGAGCAATCCAATTTAGAAGATCTAACGTAAACTTAATGTTGACCATCGGTTATGTGAAGCATTCCGTGAATAAGCAGGGTTGGTTAGGATTAGGGGCTGATCTGTCTCTCGCTTACAAGACAACAGATTGTGGTAATTGATCCACACAAAGTCTAACGACCATCGTCTTCGATTAGACAAGCCGCACTTTAACAGGGGTGTGTAATAATGCCGACATTACGGTTTGTGGATGAATAACCACGAAGGCGATTGGAGCATGCGGTTAAGGCAAATCTATAGATCTGAGGAAGCAAAGTTTCCATCAGGGGAATTATACACGTGCATAGATGATCATGAAACGTTGGCAGTGTGGTTGATAATTTGATAAATACCGAACTACTTAAGGTGAAAGCTTCAACTGTAGAAAATATTGATTTCATATTTTGTAAAATCATGTGTGGAGAGGTTAATGTATATATTCTATAGTGAAAGTCAGTTTTACGCGTCTCAGTCAAGTCTTACAGGTCTCAGGCTGACTTCTAATTCGCTTAATATTAGTTGAGGGTACGAAAATAACATATGTAACCAAAGGTAATGTAACCAAACTTAATCCGCTGGTATCCACTATCACATCTATCAATTCGTAAAACTGTGCCAAAACCAGATTATGTTAGTAACTATTGTTGCCTAGCACGGATCATAATCAATGCTATAGGGGCCTATAATAAAACATGAGACTGTTTTCCATGGATTAGAGTTTCAGCTAATTTCCAAGTGGTACATATCAAGCCAATACATCACGACAATACATTCAAGCCGAAAGTCACCACTAAACTTCATCATATATTATTATATACGCATCATATATCACTAATACTTTATTACTCTGACATGTTGAAAATTCTAATCTATGTCTAGAACCTAGCTACGAGCGCATGGGAGTCGATTGAGCAAGCAAAATAACAGTATTTTTGTGATAACTTTCATGCGATAGAAGATCAAAATTCTTATATCGTATGAATACATATCTTTATAATATATTGACAGAAGATATTAATTGAAATTATTAATCTTTGATCCGAACAATTTCACAAACTGCTGAAAAAATCAGTTTTTTTCAGCCGTATACTTGTGAAAATTATATGATGGGAGGTGGATAATTCTTACGTATACCGTCTTGAAGATATTACGTGTAAATTTCAATATATATTCTATTAAAATTTGTATATTTACCGCTAGAAAAATGTAATAAGACTGAATAATAACGTTAAGTGGCAGTTAAGGAATAATAACAAAAACACCATAGTCGCTGCCAATTAGTCTTGTTGAAATAAGGTTATCTGGTAAATAACTATTCACTTGGGCTGCTAACTACCGGTCATAAATCGACTAACATGCGCTATTAACCATCGTTATTGGGACAAGATATGCGACCGCACATTAGAACGACCTGTTCTAGGGATATGTACCTGCATTCCTGTGTCTCGATTAGCAATAAACACTCGACAGACCACAACAAGGGTCCGGTGTCATGGTGATTGGCACGTCACCGCTCAATGGCCAATTAAATCACTCGTTAATGACAATTAGAGTTAACCCGCATAGTGACATTAACCCATTGTATTTCAACGAGGAATAAAATAAATCGTATATTCAAACCACAGCCGGCTGCATTTCATTCATTCCTGTCGCTTATAATGGAGCAGGCTGTGATTCAAACAGACTTTTATTCGTATTCGCATCAGTAAAAGTGGGTTGTACGCTGCTAGAGGTAAACTAAAGAACTTATGAGAAGTAGTAGAAAAGAAGCGCACGTAAATTGTAACAATAGCATTTATTGAAAATTTCCTATTGTTGGTAGTTTTTCAACTTTTTTTCGCCGGCCATATTGCAGAAGGCGTCCCCAGTCTTCATAAGTTTAAAAGTTACCACCAGGTTGATTTCACAGACATTAACGATCATAATAATTTACCAGTAGACAAAATAAACCAAATTGAAAAGTGACCCACTATAGTGGGTCACTTTTCAATTTTTATTATTCACATATCACATATATGTTAATCAATAAAAGTGTAATATCATATAAAAAAGGTTTGTAGTATCTTCCTTATGACCATTTTTTATAGTGTTTCGAAGTCAAGTTTAATAGCTTCTACATTTATTTTAGGTTCATGTCCAAAATATTTATCACCTCGATAATTTCTTCAGATGTAGATTTTCTGGAACTTGGAATAAATTTACTTGAAAAACCAAACTCCTTACATATAAACTCTTCTAAATTATATGCAAGTAGAGCAAATAGTTCATTATTACTGGAACGTGAAACTTGACACAAGGTAGAATCCTTTCTCCAGGGAACCACAAGGGTGGTCTTACCACCCCAGATAAATAGTTGTATATAATATTATATTCAATAATCTGTTAATAGTTTTCGGAGATGGTAAACAATTCAATCACTCCTGTTTAGGGAATACCAATGAAGCACATATTGTGAAAACTGAATGAAATTCAAATATAAAATATAGCCGTAGGTTGGTAAGCCAGCCAATACAGTTTATCCATTTTCCTTCAGTAAAATGTATTTTAATATACACAAGTATCCTTGTCGATACATTAACGCTTTCAACGGAAGTAGCCACAAGCTAAGAGAGGATGTGCTGGAGAATAGTAACATCAGTTGGTACCAGCAGTAGAGATGTGGGTCACACAGCTCCCTGTATATAAAGCTATTGAAATATTTTACACGAACCTCTATACAATCCAGTGACTAAGATAAAATCTGTAAATTATTGAAAATCGATTTTCACTGTAGAGATAGTTTCTTTGTTCGAAGACTGAAACAAAATAACTTCTTGATGCTAGAATTTCTGTGGATGAGAATGAGAGACGAGCGAACTTGTTTTTGCTAATGTGCAATTTGGCATCTTCTTCTCAGTAGCATGGATAGCCAAAACATTAAAACAGGGATGTCCAGTTTGGCAATGTCGAGAAAATGTCTAGAAAAGTCTAGAAAATATTCCATTCCTCACGTAGTACTTCCACCACAATACGTCTTGATTTTCAATGTTCAATTCATTGTTGTATTTATTTTTCAATATGGGAACTGCTTGCTAACATGCAAATCAATCGACTTACATTAAAATCACGAACAGAAAAGCTCGGGAGTTTTAACTAGTTTCCAAATTTTCTAGAAAGTTTTCGGAAACTATACAAAAATTTATTGTTTCTAAAATACCTATACTCAATATTGACAAACATTAAACTACCCTGTAGCTGTTATCATCTATTAGAATAGAAACATTTCTAAAATAGCTTTTTAAACCAATGCTTATACATTTATTTTTACGATTTTTCAGTAGTGTATTGAATTTATTATTTTTACCGAATTAAGTGATCGAATACGAATTAAAGGAAGGGAGTATGAAGACTGATCACTAAGTAGATATGAGATTCCATTCCACGACACGAATCAAATAATTGCCCATTACACCTGAGCCTAATACTGTATATGTCTACTATTTACAGTTTACAATCATTTCGTTATAGGGGTGTTAACACTGCCCTTGTGGTCCCATCTGAACGATCCTACCCTAGCCTCCAATGGAAAACAATGTCTTCGTATCAAGTTTCACACGTTATTAATAATAAATGATGAATAAGTGTATACCCACACTCTGTACCGTATAGTTTTGACGCTTTCGGAAGGCGCATTACTCAAAAACGTATTCTGCTATCCAATTCAGGGCCGTTACCTATTATTTAAGGTACGAAAAAACATGCGTCACCAAAGGTGATAACAAGTTATCCCGCAAACAATCGATCCACTAACATTCAGTTAGTAAAGCCAGACATAAAAAGATTAATTCAGCCACTGACCGTCAATGTTTGTCTATTAGTGTTGTTCAGATGTTGAATTGATACTGTAGATTGTTTTCTAATTCACTTACTAAAATCAACTATGAAATCAACTATTATGATTCACTGTCATCTATAGGCCTATATTTGTTGCGATTCCCAATGTGATTCTATAACTTGGAGCCAGTTATTATATTAGCTAATAGTTAGTGAATTAAGCCATAGTTAGCGGCTTAAGCTATAGTTCACGGATTAGGTCATAGTTAGCGGATTGAATTACTATTATCACCTTGGTTACATATTTCATTATTTTACAATAACTATAGTTGGATATATAATGCTTGACTACGAGTTCGTAAAACCAGTTCTTAGTTAGGTATTAATTATGCAATTAAAAAAAATGTAGGTACGAATATAACATATATAACCAAGGGTGATAACAACTTATTTCATTTTCAGTTCGTGAAACCAAACCTTGACGAAAGTAGAGTATCATGAATATAACGAAACAATGCTCCAGAGGTGAAGGTGCACATCGCCCTTGTAGTTCCCAGGCCCAGTCTGTTAGCGAGGTACTTTACGTGGATTGATCGCCTCACAAATTACTTCCTAACAGTGGTAGAAGTTTAATGAATCCTTATCAGGCGTTCTATATCGCTTACCCTCTCGCTTATCAGCCGTTCTATATCGCTTTCCTTCTCCCTAATCGCACGTACATTAAGCTGGAGATTAAATCACATCTAAATTACAGCCAACATGGCGAGGAAATACATAAACAAAGTTCCCAGTTGGGTCACGATTCTGGTCAGTGATGGCTTTATTAGAGCTTATTATACTTCTTCAAGTATATATATACATATATATGGTAGTATATTGCACACGGCCCTTGAAGAACAAAAAACGCCACCGGATATTCATGTACGTATAAAAATGATGAAAATGAGTATAAAACCGTATAGAAATTATGCATGAATGAAATAAAACAAAATAAATATAGCTAACATATTGAATTCCGAGTTGAATATATATTGAAATGATAATAAATACACACTCCACATTCATCTAGCTTTTACTGTGTCGATTAGTTTAAAGGAGGTATTTCTATGTTCGTTGGTGGATCTCAAAAAACATCACAACCCGGCTGAAACTAGAAATCAGCGGACAATCACAATATTCATCTCCTTGAATTTCATCATCATCATCTCAATCTCGGAAATTAAAATTTATTTATTTGTCCTCCAGAAGCCGATCTTTGTTCTGATGTATACATTACTCAATTCTGTTTATGTTTACATACAGAATCGGTGATATCCACGTCATGATTCATGATCTTTGATGTACAAAAAAATGCATCAGTTTAATTTCTGCAATTGAGATGTTTTCTCATGAATTCGAATACAAATATCGTAATTATTCGTTAAAATCCGGTTTCTGGGGATGTGATGTCTCTTTAAAACGTTGTTTCCGGTAAGTATTCAATGATCCAACGTTTTTGAACAGTTGATCAACGTAACTTCAAACAAACCATCTAGCCTACAATTTAAGCCTTCATTAAACAAAAGGAACACTTTGAAGTTTGAAGAACACTCTCGAGAATTAAGCCGCGAATTTCACTGTTGAGAAATAGGGCGAAACATGAATTATGTCAATTATTATTGTGTAACACTTCTGGGAAAGTTAATTTCGAAAAAAAGAAACATATTTCGTTCTTCAAACAAAAAAAGAGAGAGACATCATCGAACTCTTGACACGGTGACACCATTTCCTCTTTGTTCTGTTCGGGCTAAGTCAAGTCAAGTAACGTTTTATTTCATTAGTAAATACATTACATGGTAATAACATAGTCACTCACTTACGTTTATGGGCTGGGTGCCTTACAGTATTGAAATACGTTCAGTTCAAAATGAAAAGAATTTAACTGAATGAATTGATGATTCAATGAATTTAACTAAAGATACATAGAATATAATATAATAGTAATTAGTACTATTTGAACATATGTCATTAAAAGATGACAAGGTAAGATATTTTTCACGGGGCACCACAGGGGTGATCTTACCATACCAGGGAAAATAATTGGATAAAAAGTTAAGTGAAGACACAATTTAACCGTAGTTTGAAAAACGAACGTGTCTTCTTTTTTACAAATGTTGCTGAAAGTTGGCATACATATATTTTACTATCAAGCTCGATATTGTACATACGTTTGGGGTGCAATCGGGAAAACCTCTTTGAAATAATCCTTTTGAAAGTTTTGATAACCCCCATAAGAAAAACCCAGGTCAGAAAAAATAGAAAATCAGAAATGTTTCAAGAAAATTATCTTGACAAATATATTCATTTGTGTACGTGATTCAAGCAGAAAAGTGATATACATTAGTATTTGCAGAGTTATATTATTTAGTTATATTATCATTTTGTTTCAAACAATTAATTTTTTCCATATTTCGTATATTCAATATTTCTTCGTTGCCTGATTCTACATCCCACTATTCCACTTGAACCCGACTGAGGGAAACCAAGTAAAACCTAGTCAGGACTCGGGATGAATGTGATCAGATTGCAGATCGTAATCTGCGCAACCGAAACATTTGAGAACACTGCCAATGCGTTAAATGAGCGAATTCATAAACCACAGCGTCACCGCTAATGGAACGTTTATCAGTGATTTTCACTGACATTTCGTTGCGAATCGTTTTTGTTAACAACTGTCACTTTCCGTCCCTCAATCAGTTCTATGATCATAGCAGCTAGGCCTACCGTAACAGTCAGCTATCATCGATAAATCTCGCGAGAGTGCGTGGCATTCGATTTAACGCGATATCAGTTCTTTATGTGATGACTTTCGGACGATATTAAGAGTGCATGGGAGTCGATTTAGCGAGAGAATTTTTTATTTTGGGATAACTTTTCAACGGTCTGAGACATCGGAATTCTGTTGAATGCGAAACACAAAATATTTGTGATATTTCTTCAAGATGATATCAACTCAAATCGCATAATTGTTAAAGGTATACGCTAAAAAATGTGTTTTAGCTGTATAGACCTACGTTTGACCATTATACGAAATGAGTAAAATAATTGTAACTTAAATCATCTTGAAAGTATTGAAAATATATGTGTTTCTTTTGTATTGGAATTTTAATATATCATGCTGTTCAAAAGTTATCGCCAAACAACTGTTTTACGCTGAATCGACTCCAATGAGCTCTCAAGATGTACCTGCCACAGCTAACATTTTCAGTATCAACGTAACATATAAACGGACTTTCCTTTTGAGAATATTTTATTGAAACTACTTCACACCGAGCAGAGAAGTATCTTCTCCACAACATTTCTACTGTCCACATTCAAGTCTTGTTTAAAGAAGAAATAAGGCACAAATTAAAACAAACAGTACATCAGGCAACCATTGAACGTGTAAGATCACAATAATCAAATTACCAGTTCTATTTGAACTTCTGTGTGTACCACAATTTGAACACAAAAGGTTACAACAATACTCTCATCAATTTAACCGTTTTAATAAATGGCATTGTTAAGATATGCGTTTGCTTTATTTTGTAACTTTTTATAAGTTCTACTGTTCACCACTGACCGCGTATACCTAAAACTTTTTCTGTCGAATACGACTTTTCTTCGTTCTGGTATCAGGAAGCACAACATAAATTTAGATGGCAGTTTATATGGCCTTGCTGGTGACCATGGTGACCATCAGAAAACATCTAATAGCAAACTTTCCTTATCAGTATGCCTCCATTATGCGTATTTATTGTCGTAACGTAACGTAACATAAAGTATAACTTAACGTAACATTTGTTATGGATCAACAATTAACCTAAAAGATACTTAATAAACGGTGTGAAGCAGCTTCACTACAATGCTCAACCGGAAAGTCATGCGATCGTTTATGTTTCTTTTACACTTAAAATGTTACGCTGTGGGTAGTCTTCCCTTTCATAATCAGTTCAACTATCCCAAAGCTGGTTGAAGAATATATGAAATATTGGGAAATTTCAGGGATAATTTCCAATATTGTCATCACTATCATTAGAGATTCAGTCTTCATTCTCAGAAATCATCTTTATGGTCATTCATTAAATTATTCACCTTTCATTACTCACTGTACAAATCATATATATTTTCACTTACTCCATGCCATCAACGCAAACGATATTCACTCTTTCATTATTTTTCATTGAATAATTTTTATACTGATTGTTATTCTGTGTCATTAAGGCAGCTCTATTGTGAGCAGAGATTTTGTAATAAAGTTTATATATATACAATTGACTCTGATTGTGATTTCATACATTTCGAAAGTTTTCGGCAAAAACTAACATTTCTCTAGACCCCCATGTGCTCTTAACTCACACAGCACGCATCCCAAATAATAAACTTTCACGTCCGAAAAACAGTTTCACTAAACAGTTTTTGAGCTGTCACTGATTGTTCCTATATCCGTGTATGTGTTAACACTATGCCTTGATTATATGTGTACCAACGTACCGGCTAAATCATGACTAATGCAACAGCGAATAAACCAATGCGGTACGCATGCAGGAAAACCAACGTTCATTAGAGCGGATTTTCAATGTAATACCATTAAATCTATAGTTCTAGAACACGCTGCCATCTATAAATGTCAGACGGTTGCTTTGTTTTCACGCCTACGCAGCGCTGCGATATGATATAATAATGTACTGAACATGCAAATGGCGTTGGCAGATATTTTGGGAATAAGGTTTTATAATGGTGATATGTCATAATGAATAAATATGAACGAAAAGTTTTGATTAATTGTAATGTGATGGAAAATTGGGATTTTAATGTTGCTTTTCTGGAGACTATAATTATGTATCATGAAAAAATATGTTTAATACGTGTAGGCCTATCCACAATAGAAGAAGGTCGTCTATTAACTGAGTAAATGTAAAACTTTGGTAATTGTGAAGAGAATTTGATAAAAATAATAAACTTCCGACTGTTTTAAACATGTAGTTGTGTTATAGTCATAGCCAAAATGCATTCAAAGCTGCAGTGAAAAGACTATATACCGTACACAATAACACAAAGATCGGATCAGAAGGATAGCCATCAGTTCTAATTATACATCGTATTTCATACTGTTTATCATAATATTCATTCATACCATCTTGTTTGTATCCATTATATCATTTAATTCTTAATCTTAGTTATAAGTTAAAATAGTATTGGTTATATGGAAGAGCAGAAAAATTTATCAATGCTAATATCTGAATATCGCCATTTTTTGGGGGAAAAAATAAAGACAGTTGAATTGAAAGAATAAATCTCGTCCTGAAGCTGCATCAAGCATGAGTTTTTGTAAGCATCATTCCATTGATTGAAATGATAATGATAATTATAGTAATAATATATTTTTATTTCATATCAATCCTAATCACAATTATACCGACGTGTACATTTGAATATAGAAGTGAAAGTATTGAAATACCTCAAGCTATGAATATAGATAGTCAATAATGTCAAGATAGAACCAATTCAATCACATCGTGTAAAAGTCATTTGTGTTTGTATATTCGTCAGAAACATCTAATTTCTGTTAAAAATGTAAAATGTGAAATCAACCTAACGGGAACTTTTTGTCCTATGTAGACTGGGGACGACTCAATGAAAACAATGTATCAACACTGAGTCTATAATTGAGCATAGATTAGATTATAAGATTTTCAGATTTTGATCCACATGATTGTTCTTCACAAAAATGAAAGTTTATGGCAAGACAAATTACTATGAAGATATGAAACACATTAGAAAGCTTATCAGACGAGCTTTAGCGAGGATTCAATTTGACATACTGAAAAAAATTGGTGTTCGTTTTTATGTTTTTTTTTTTTTTTTTCATGTTTTTTTGTCGGTTCTCCACAGGTCAAACAGCTACAGCTATCAACTTCAAACATTTTTTCAATATGGTTCCTTATCTAGCTTAGATCTGTACAGTTTTGTGACATTATCGGGTGGTAACTTTTTTTTATGAATTTTTAGAAATTCCAAAAATACCCATTAGAATAACATGGCGGAAAAAAAAAGAAAATATTCTTATTTTTCAAAAAAATGAAATTGTGCGTGAAGTTGAATAACATTTTGATACACATTTTTTGAATTTTCAGCATGATCGGGTCAGCCATTTTGAAGAAAAAACATAAAATGTGCTAAATTGGTACCACTCGAAGCAGTTTTTACCCATTTTTACCCATACTATTACTATTCGCTCGTCTAACAACGCATATATGGCGTTTTCCTAGTAGAGCTTAATAAAGCTTATAGAGTATGTAGAGCTCAATCTTCGAATAGTTATGAATGAACGTGATTATTTTTGTTCCTTCGAGTTCACAGCTATCGGATGGAGTTCTATCGAGCTCGTTAAAGTGAATGGAGAAATGGTAGGTGCAGTCTCGTGGTATAGTGATATATACTTCTGTACACGAAAAAAAAAGTCGTATACCAACATAACAAAACAAGTATCACCTTCATATTTTTATAGAAGTGATATTTTCAGGGTGTATCATGTTTTTCCAGGACGATGTTCAAGATGAAAAACGTAACTTCATCTCGCGAAAGCGTTATGATTAAACCCGTGCTTTCATTTTTGAATATATTCACATTTTCAAATTTATTTAACAAGGCTTCTATAATTTTATGAAGATAGGCCTACTATATTTCACAAAGAATATGGAAATATTAGGTTTTTAATATTCATATAGGTATTAAGATGATAATAGATTCAACTTTGTATTGCTACGCTGTGAAGAGAAGTCTTTGACATAATAGGCCTATTCCTAATAGGCTATATACCTATAATCATTTTAGAGATTGAAAGTTTCGACAAGCCTTGTTCATTCAAACATGTATAACTAATTCAGTTTGTACAAGGTAATGAAACTCTACTACATAATTATAGATCAAAGGATTGTATTATGCCCGGGAAATTATTTTGATATACGTACATAATTTTATATGAGAGCAGATGAAACAATTTTAATAAACGATCGTTAACTCAATTGCAACATTTCGCTCAACACAAATTCTAATCTGTATGGAGTTTGTGTTGAAAACAGTAAGTGCAGCGGTAGTTTGCTATGCCCCAGGGTATAAACTATAGAACCTATACGTAACACACACGTCTGTGGTGTTACTCGATTCACGGCAGTTCCGGACACTGCAGTCACCACAGCGATTGGTGGTTCCGACCCGTCAAGTGTGCAGGATACAGGCATGGGATGTGATGTGATTTGCTGAACTGACTGATGGGTAAGCGTACTAAAATATTTACAATGTTTTGGGAGACATTTCACATTGGAATATTTTAAAGTTCATGTTGTTTGCATCGGAAGGGGTTTCAGAGGGGAAAAAGATTGAATATAAATCAGAAAATTTGTATCAGTCAATATTTTGTAATAAGTATCAGATTTCGTTATTGAGATGGTTAGACGAGAAACGTCATAGATATGTAACAGATAACGATTTGAAATGTATACCTGCGGTCACATATGGGAGGGAGAGACAGATTCATGAACCTACCTCCCAAGTGTACAAATTGGTTTTGTTGGTGGAGGTGCCGTGACAGTTTAAAGTAATCCCTACGTAATACAGTCACGTAACCGAAAATAGATCAACAAAACATTCTGGATTGTAAATTATTCGTTACATAATTATTGGAGCCATTTTACGTACCATTTTAGGTACTCTTAGTTAAGCTTTAACTATCTAACTATTACTCAAGTTATAAGCATTCATAACCGAGGGTGATAAAAAGTTAATTCGCTTTGGCTGAATCAAAATAGCGATTCGTATAATATAATGATGGAAGAAATAATAAAACACCGTCTTTTCGAGCCCAGTTGTAACATCTGATAGTTAATCGACTAATCAATAGTTAGGGGATTAACTTATCACTATTGATTACGCATGTTATTTTCGTACTCTAACTAATGGTTGGCTAATTAATACTTGAAGATGATTAGGCTGATAGCTACTAGCTAGTTTATAAGTAAAACCGGCTCTTATTGCTCACGACGGTCAACTGGTATATCTGGACGCGTATTGATTATTATTTAGTCATCCTTTTTCTGCCGATAACATGTCACCTCACTATTAACCTTCCGAAGTTTTTTTTTATACCATGCATTTCTATTTAAGTAAACAGTCGGAAAAGCCGTGAAAGTACTAAAAATTCCTCTTGAAATCTATTCTGTAATGTACTACTTGTGGCAAGTTTTTGGACACTTAGAGATTGGGGAAAGTTTCCAAGACGGGTAACAGCTCAATTCAGCATTAACGTCTCCGCGTCCCGTTCGATAGTTCGCCCCCCCCCCCCCCTCCTCCCCCGACATTATTCCATTTTCCTGTACGAACTTCGGCTTAACCGACTCGTTCAAAGTTTATACCCGCTCCTTTGTACGCCAGAAATCTTTGAATTCCTAAATATAAAAGAATCGACTGCTAAAGGCGGGAATTTCTCCCGCGCACAAACAAAGCCATATAGACCCTAAGGGATCTGACAACAATGTACAGTCACGGCCCCTGTGACAGCAGACGCGTTGAATAATTGCGGTTCAAGAGACGACGTTGATTAATCAGCCCGAGAATTAGAGATACAAAGCTATGTTTGTTTGTTTGTTTGTTTATATATTAGTCGATATACGTATTACTGTGGAAGAGGGAAGAGGCTAATCTCAGACTGAGTAATGGTGACATTTCACGAATAGTAATCTAAATTGCAAAACAACGCGTAGAAAATATACGCGTAATTTGAAAGAGTTTTTTTGTTAATACGTTCATACTTGTAGCCACGAAATAATAAAGTCATCTACCAACATGCAAAATACAAATAACACCGTGGGACTAATTTAAATTTACCTGGAGTATTTTAATTTTTAGGGTATTATCATTTTTCATGAGGAAATTATCGATTATAAACTATTACATCTTTCAAAACTACCCAAAACAACAAAACATGTAGGCCTTCTACTCTGGTGATCGTCGTCCAACAATGTGGCAAGTGCTGAATGGTGCAGAGTGTTCCCATTAAATTACCGAAGTATTTACAATCATTTATAGACTACTTGATATATTACCTTCTTCTCTCCTGGATAAAGTTCTATAACATTTCATGTGCTGAGAGAGAAGGGAAAGGGAGGTTGGAGCGCAAGGGTGGGGTGAAGAGGGGTGGGGGGGGTGTTTATCAGAGTGTATACAAAAAAAGAGACTTCAAAATAGTAATAATTAACCGTGTTGTTGAATGCAGGAGTGATGGCTGAAAATATATATAATTATTTAAAAAAAACAATTCAAACAGACACGCTACCGATCTTATCATATTCAATAAGTAATAAATATTTTCAAAATAACATTTGATTTCTGTAGTCCTGTGTGGATCGACGTTACATACTACCTACAACCTAGAACTAGAACCATCTAGAGCTATGCTATAATACTGAAACTACCGATGTCTTTTTTTTAATAACATCGAAACTTGATACAAAATCATTGTTCCCCTATTAAGGCTAAGGATGAAAGTAGGATCGTTTGGACGAGGCACCACAAGGGCGATCTTACGACCCCATTGTATTATAATAATAATAATCAGACTCTGTTTCCAAATAATTGGGTCAGAGGGTGTTGTCTCACCATATCTGGGGCTAAACTTTTCAAAACCGGCTAGCCACGCCTGGCGTTTTATCATATTCTTTCATTACTACCAGCTCCCTCCACAACTCTCTATCCTCCCACTGTCTGTCACTGATCACTTCCTCCCATATTCATCCCCACTCTTGCACGTCCTCTTTAATCACTGCACTCCACTTCACTCGCGGTCTTCCTACTCTTCTCTTCACACTTCCCGCTTTTTCAAATTCTCGTCTCGGAATCCTTTCCATGTCTATTCTCTTCATGTGCCCGAACCACCTCAGACGTTCTCTCCCAATCTTAAATGTAAGTCTTTCCCCTCCTAATGCCTTCCTAATATCGGTGCTTCTCAGCTTATCTACTTTTGTCACTCCTTTTATACTTCTAAGGAATTTCATTTCTGATGCCTGTATCATACTCTCTTCCCTTCTTCCCATGGCCCATGTCACTGACCCGTACGTTAAAATGGGAACAAAATACGCCTTGTACATTGCAAGTTTGCAGCAAGTGGGAAAGTCCTTGTTCCATAGTAATTTTCTCACCGATTGGTAGAAACCGTCGTCTTTGATAACTCTGGTCTCCACTTCCCAGTTTACCTTTGCATCCTTCGCCAGAATACTTCCCAGGAATTTGAATTCCATTGTTTCTTCAAGTTCTTTGTCTTTCAGTTCTATCCTTTCTCTCGTCCTATCAAGTTTCTTTTCCATGATTAGTAATTCGCTCTTCTCTACACTTACCTTCAGACCAAACTCTTCAGTAATCTCATTCCATCGATCTATTTTGGTCTGTACTTCGGCATGGCTGTCGCCCTATACAGCCACATCGTCCGCGTATACTAGAGTTCTCGTGTCCCCATTTTCATTTGGTTCTACTCTTCTTAGTATTTCATCCATTACGATAACGAACAATGTAGGAGAGAGTACACTGCCCTGCCGCAAACCTTCTTTCACTTGGAACCATCCCGACTTTCCTAAATGCGTCTGCACACAGCTTCCACAATCCTTGTACGTACTCATTACCCTCCCCCTCAATCCCCGTTTCACTCCTTTTTTCTCCAAACTTGCCCACACTCTTTCTCTTGGAAGTCTATCGTAGGCCTTTTCCAAGTCCAGGAACGTTAAGTGGACTTTCTCGCCGTTTTCCCATTGTCTCTCCATAACTTGCCTGATCGCAAAAATTGCATCCGTGGTTGTAACATGATAAAAATACGACATAAACATATCTCGATTTTTTTTTATTACTAAATATAAAACCAAATCATTGTTTCCGAACTGGCTATAACCACAACAAGGTAGCACGTAGTGATATGACGATTTTACCACCCCAGAGTAAATAATTAATACAATTAGTGATAATAACGCATGTATTACATCTAGTTCCCACTCCACTCACGTGTAAAACTTTGTTTTCTACTCATATCTTATTTCTTATAAATTAGTCCTCTTCAACATGTGTATATTGTTCACACAATATATCAATGTAGAATTCAAATTGTAACATAAACACATTTTATAATTAGGAAGATTGAATTTCGTCTTCAAGAATGAATATTTATGCGAATATAAATCTTCATTTTAGTAAAGACTATGTCATACGAACTATGGTTGCCAATTGGCGCATGATAAAAATCATACATAATGCTATGAAATAAAAAAGATGAACAGAGGTCGGAGTTAGTTGAAAGCTTACATGTTATTGAAATGCAATAAAATGAAAAGCTAGTAATTTGTAGTGCAAATACTAATAGAATTATAATGGGAATTGATATAGGCCTAAATACTATAGGTATGGAGTCATCTTCGTGCGAGGAGCAAGTTTATCAAATAATCTTGAAAAAATGAATTCTTGAAATTGTTTATCTTCAACATCTTTACTGCCTTCTTGAGCATTTCACTTCTTCACAAAAAAGGCAATGCATATTTCTGGATGCATGAAAAAGAACTTCGATGAATAAAATGTTATATTTACAAACGTTTATTTACATTTTCATCAAAACTACGTACAAAGTTTCATTTTATTGTTCACATGTTTATGATAATAACTCTTGAACGGAATGAGAAACTATGCATTTCCAAAGTATCAACGTAACCAGACATCAAAATTGAACCAGAAATTCATAATAAATTAAATAATTGTGTCACGTAAAACGTATTATCAATTTAAATTAGAAAATAGGTAGGTTTTGTCAAAGCAACTAATGCTAATAGATAGGACAATTTTGTTGAACTTTAACTGTACATATTTTGTAAAATAAGTCGGAAACACTATTGTTCATGGTATATCATTGTACAGGAAATGATTGTATATCGCAAATCCAAAATGAAGCAATTTTGTGTCACGGCGAGCCATGATCGAGACTCTTGAATACGAACATAATCCTTATAGGTCAGAAGAAATACATTTTTTTATATACTGTTCACCGACCCCACCAATAGCTGGGCTATACGGGGGCGAGTCATGATCTAGACTCTTAAATAGGAACATAATCCTTATATGTCAGAAGAAATACATTTTTTTCAATACTGTTTACCGACCCCACCAATAACTAGGCTATACGGGGGTAACACAAAATTAATGAAATCACCACCAACTGCAAACATTATACACAGCTCAAAAAAAGGTATGTTTTTTAAATTTAGTGATTCAAGGGAATTCTCATCGTTTAAACGCCGTGTTACGTCGTGGTTTCACTTCCATTTCTTCGATAAAGTGTATTTTCAAGTCCAATATTTGCTTTACTTCGTTTTTTGTTGCTTGTAGAGAGTACATTTTCGCTACGCATTATTCTTTATTATTCTCATTCTTTCATTATTACTCTGTTTTATATTTAATATCCACTGTTTATACGCGTTATTGATTCATTATTTCCTATAAAATTCATATTTATTTGATTATTATTATTTATAATTTCAGTATCTGATGAGCCTGTTGTTATTTTTCAAAGTTTGTTCTTATTAGTATTTTGTAACCATTGTCAATATATTTCCTATTATATTTCTAAATTGATGGTTTTTATTCTTTTATGATATGGTCTTAAGTGTAAGACAGAATTGGATAGTTAATAAAACAATAAGTGGGAATATATCGAATAATAGCCACACCTAAATTCAGTGCATTTAATCTCCATAACACATCATAGTTTGAAGAGTACGGAATGAATCACATTTCGTCAGAAAATTACGTCAATAACAATTATTAGACGAGCTTTAGCGAGGATTCAATTTGACATAGTGAAAAAAATTGGTGTTCGTTTTTATGTTTTTTTTTTATGTTTCTGTGTCGGTTCTCCACAGGTCAAGCGGCTACAGCTATCAACTTCAAACTTTTTTCAATATGGTTCCTCGTCTAACTTAGTTCTGTATAGTTTTGTGGCATTATCGGGTGGTAACTTTTTTTATGACTTTTAGAAATTTCAAAAATATCCATTAGAAAAACACAGCGGAAAAAAAAGAAAATATTTTTATATCCAAAAATAATGAAATTTTGCGTGAAGTTGAATTACATTTTGATACACATTTCTGGAAATTTTCAACTTGATCGGGTCAGCCATTTTGAAGAAAAAACATATAATGTGCTTAATCGTTACCACTCGAAGCAGTTTTTACCCATTTTTACCCATACTATCACTATCCGCTCGTCTAACAACGCATATGGCGTTTTCCTAGTTATATTATAATGCTGATAATTTTTTATCCGGTGTGTTCTGTTTTTATTTTTGTCAAATATGATATGCCGTGTACCAAACAAAAAAGAAATATATATATATTTAGGTAAATGAGCATAGGTGACACTTCTATTTCAGTGTAAAATGAAAGTATCGATGTTCGTTATGAAGTTTTTTGGAGTATTTTGTGTGTGTTTTTTTTTAAACGGCATACAGGTCAGACAGAGTATAATCAATCGATTCAAAGCTGTTTCAGGACATTTTTGTCATACCAGAAAATAAAGTCTCATTGTCTTAGATCAAAATCTAAACGGTAATTTTTTCGGTAATGTAATATTGACCATTTGAAAATCCCTTTGAAAAATAGAATTGGGTGAATATTTAAGTTTAAAATTTCAGTCTATTGGAATGGAATTTCCATAGAATGATACTATTGTTCTAATACACGTTTATACCAAGCTGAAAGTGATTTGGTTCTGGTGGTTTTATGAAATGACAGATACTTTTGAAAATTCGGGTCATTATACGATAAGTTCTCGTCCACGGCCATCTAAAATTGAACGCTAGCAATCTCCAGACAGCTATGTTACTATTATCTATGACTACCAATAACGTAACGGGATAAGCAACATGGCGTAAGTTATATACTTTCAACATTGGACGTCTTCTCACCATGATGGAAGCAAAACATGTGACGCGCTGAAGTGTACATTTTTGAGATTCGCAATTTCAAATCAAAACGTACGCATTCGGCTCGTATTTCAATGTAAAGTACCATAGTCCAATAATATTACCCAGGTCTGCCCATACGCACATAACAGCGTTGAGCAGTGGTAGCGTGACGTCATCTAGTACACACACTGGCTCCGGCCGGCTGACTACTATGGGATAACCAACCTGGTTTTAAAGCGTACATTTGAGTTGACAGAGCATATATGATACAATTTATTGAATCAGGAAGCTTAATGGTGTGTTACCATACTAGAAGGTTTCCACATCATTGAATAAAGGTATATTTATTCAATTATAATAATCATATGAACAGATAATTAATAATACAAACTTTATTAGACAACCAGGTTTATTCGCCCATCCAAGCTCCACTGAATAGCCTACTGTTCAATAGCTCTATTATCTGTGATTCAACTGTTGACGTCGGGCTAAACACAGGGATAGCTGACGTGGCTTTAAATAAAATTTAGATTGACAGAAATTATTTAACACATTTCATAGAATGACAAAGCAAACAATGACAGCATTATGACAGTATATTTCACACTTTACAGTATGGATACAGTAGCCAATACTTTAAACGATGTATCAATAATTTTACTATTCGATTTTTCAATTGTATTTCATCCTCGTATTTTTAATTTCAATTGCATTAAAATACTGATGCCATGTTAAAGTGTATGAACTATAATTTTACATGTCTTCAATGATTTGGTGTTTGACTTGTCTACTAGTCGAGTTCTATGCTCATTTTGTTTGCTCCAATTTGTTATTATTTGGCTCATACTGATCGTGTATACTGTGGGCCTATATTGTATTTTCATATCTATATACTGTCGTGAAGATGCACAATGTATAAAAGAATAAGAATTATATTTCAAGATTGAGAAATTGTATTTTATCTAGTTTTTCTTATTTATCTAGTTTATCTAGTTATCTACTTCGTTAGTTATCTACTTATCTAGTTTTTTTCATGGGGCCATGGCAACCATGGATAACAACAGTTTTTGAGGTATATCTGTCCGTATATAAATAATGTTTTAAAGGATTTAAAGTGAGCCAAAGTTACTTCCGGTGATGTCTACATGATCTTCGAGTACCATACTACAAGTGAACGTAAAGGGAAGTAATAGTTTTAGTTATTTTGTGAAATACTTACGATACAAGATTTTGACATCTGGGCTTGCCAGAAGGAACGCTGACATTCAGCTAATTTGATATAAAGTGATCACACAGAGTTTTTATGACTTTTAGAAGTGGTTTCGATATTAGCGTTTAAATATATTGTATTTTAGAATAGATTTATGTAAGCACATTCATTATTTCCAGGATTTTCAAGATATTTGGGTCCCAAGAGTTTGAAAATCACTCATAAGAATACAGGAACCTTGGCAGATTGTTTTTGTGCACGGCCATCAGGATATCATCAATGTCGAGAGGGCTATGGGGGATCGAGACTTTCCACTGCCACTTGGTTTTCCTTGCATCCATGTCATCACAACTATCAATGTCTCAAGAAACGAAGAAAACAAGAACAGACGAGAAGAATATAAGTTGGAAGAAAAATGTATATTTCGAGACCAACAAACATTTGATCCATCCTGACGTGGTTTTTCGTGGTTTCCCACAGTCCTCGAAGTGAATGCTTGGATGAAGTACTAATTGGCCACGACCTTAATTAGTAGAGTGATAGGCCTAGTTATATCGAGGGCTGTCACTCCTATTGTTTATCCTCTGTATAATGATGAACTATGCATCTGCTGTTTTGGAAGAAGTGAACATTGCCTAAGAGACTTGGTTCAAAGTGAAATATCAACATTCGTGTGGTTGGATTATTCCTAATACCAATGTTGGTAGTGTCCGGATATATCGAAAAAATAGTTTATACTGTGTTCCGGACTTTCGACAACTGAAGACTTTTATCTGCTGCGAAGATGTGTGGTCACAGACAGCGTAGACCTGGTGTCAAAGTTCATTGCTTTAATTTAAAATAATAATAAAATGGGGTGGTGGGATCGCCCTTGTGGTGCCCCGTCCAAACGATCCTACTCTCATCCTTAGCCTTAATAGGGGAACAATGATTTTGTATCAAGTTTCGATGTTATTAAAAAAAAAAAAAAAAAGTTTTTCTTTAGATACATATTGTTGTGCATGCATCCTTGCACGATTATAAATGATACAGTCAATGTAAAATTACGATTATATTACTGTTACTACCACTATTACTGAATATATTATATATATATATTATATTATATTATATATATATATTACTGTATTATGATATTACTGGTGTTTAACCTTGAAAAAACTAGCAAACTACTTCTTTTTTTTCGTTAGACTTTCATTTCATTCCAACAGCATATAGTGATATTTTATACGTATGATTATTGTTTAATCAAGCATTTATACAGAGTTAAAAGCTCCCAAACAATTCTAGTATCGATTTAATATCACGTTATATATTACTGTATTATTATATTACTGGTGTTTAACCTTGAAAAAACTAGCAAACTACTTTTTGTTTTTCGTTAGACTTTCATTTCATTCCAACAGCATATAAGTTAGTGATATTTTATACGTATGATTATTGTTTAATCAAGCATTTATACAGAGTTAAAAGCTCCCAAACAATTCTAGTATCGATTTAATATTACGTGTTGTTGTTATTATTAACGTAATTGTACAATAAAATATTCAAACATGGGAATAAATTGAATGTAAGCAAGACGCGTGTAAGTTTAACATGGGGAGATATGCGCTCCGGCCGGCCAGTGTGTACTACGTGACGTCATGCGCGAGCCGAACGAGAACTCGTATGCCGGACGGTCAGACCTTGCTTACCAAGAATATGATTAGACTATGGTAAAGTACATAGTTGAGTATTTGCATTGTTTCTGTTCTTTCTCGTAGATGTCAAGTAATTATCCAGTTATCAATTGGTAAATGTAGCAGTAAGGCTCTTGACTAGGGGTCCAATGCTTTCACACACGTATTTAAAATTTAGATTGGCTAATTCAAATGAAACGTATTCAAACGTTGCTTAATACAGTTGGGAAGAGCTGGATTCACAGAGTGCATTACACGTATTACTTTTATGAATCAATATATAATACTACCAGTAAATTGAGTATGACGGCATCCCTTTGATTCCCGCATGGTGCGAAAGGAAATGGCCATGTTGCTTATCCCGTTACGTTAGTGGTAGTCATAGCTATTATGTTGTTGTTTTGGGTAGTTTTGGTTGGTTTTTTGGTAGTTCTTGGTTTTGGTAGTTTCGTGTGTATATATCGTTCAAGTATATAACATGAATAATTCGCTCATCTTATAACGCATCTGCTGCTTTTTCCTTGTTCATAAGACAGACATGAATGAATCGTCAATCATAATGTCATTGTGGCTGTGTATTGTTGTTTCAATTCTACTCCATTCAATGTGAAAAAAATACAGGTCTGACAAGACACAAAATAACCCATAACATTTGGATAGGCCTATATAGGGAGAAGGTATGTTCGTCAAGTTAGCATAGCAACTGGCAAAGTTACCAAACAAACTAATACTGAAGCTCTGATTGGAGATAACACCATTTTAGGAATATTATTGTCCACTTGATTGAAACAATATAAACCAATAACTCAATGTATAGTGCACACAACAATAATATTACAAAGAATAAAGTGAGGTCCGTTTATTCAATTTATTATTGATACGAACGGCCATGAAGGGAAAAATGTCAAAAGTTGAAAAATGAGAGAATTGGAGAGAAATGGAAAATGGAAGTTGGTCGGAAGATATGAAGAACTAATTGAACGAAACCAGAGAAAAATACCTCTGAAGATATGTAGACAATGAACATAAGCAACGAGTGGAACTGGCTGACACCGAGTACAATATAAGGACTGTCCTAGATTTGATGAATACCAAGCCAATGTACAGTGATAGTTGGTTATCTATCGGTGTATTTAAAAATATTCAATTCGTTAAATGATACCACACTCCAACAGCCCTTCAAACCTAACAACAATACTTCCCGCTTCTGTCAACTGAACTCACTACTTGTTGAAAGAGACAGATAGCAATGATCACCAGTTCGTGTTAAATAACACAATCATCTTCGATTGTTCACCAATTCGCTGTGTTCCTTTTTTAACGATTTGTTAGTCATTTATTATTTGACAGACAGAAGTCTATACTTTTTTTACTATATTATTTACTATACAATTAAAACGTAAGTATCTTGACAAATCGTGTTTGAAATTATATTCTAGCCTAGCTGGCTGCAAGTGATTTAAAAATCTCTTTGATTCGTTGTTGGCTACGAGAAAAGATAGTTAATATTGCAACATGTCTAGTCTTTGTGTATTTCCATTGTTGTTAGCACTAAAACGTAAATATGTCAAATTGAAGCAGTCTTAGAGACCGTGACTTTGTTATTATCTTCTATTCGGCCATTATGGTATTATTACTGTTATATCACAGTACATATAGCATAGCTTCGCTATGCTTTCAATACTATGGTTATATGCTGTTGTATTGTTTTATGCTGTTCTCATTGGTATTGTATTGTATTTACCTAGTATTAGCTCTTTTAGCAAACATCATCCAATAAAAGTCTAGCCTTTTGAAGCTAGCTAGACCAAGAAGACACGGTTTTATTAAAATATTAACAATATATACATGTTCAGATCTTCCATAATATTCGTGAACTTATAATAACACATTAGATTTTATGTAGACATAAATTTAAGCATTACATTCGATCGTGCCGACTCAAATCGTGTGGTTTATGATCAACGTTTACGACAATTACAGTGATTGGTGACTATTTATAGAACTGTATTTCAGCATTCACTCACCTTAGAGATAAATCACGACAAATGATGAGTTTGCATTCTATTCATGATTGTTGCTTTCAACATTTCACTAGGGCTGAATAATGTCCCTAACGTTAATCATCATTCTCATGTAGTTGAATTTAAGAGGTCTCGTCTAACAGACTGCATCCATTAACATCTTTGTTGCTCAAACACAGCTATGAATTATGCAGCTTCCTGATTTCAGTACTAAACGAGTTAATTTGTCACTGGATGCACTGGCTGCACGTCACTCTACATCACAGTGCAGTGCATTCTGTGTGGATGTATGCAAATCAGTAGAATACTCGGCGAGGAAATTCTTCTCCGGTTCTTGTTTGACAGACAAACTATCTCGCAAACAATCGAGCCGATTTTATGTGCAGTGTGATGCATTATTCATTTAGCAAATGCTTCTGATAGTAATAAGTATTTAAATGAAGCAATTTTGACGAAGTGAAACATTCAACTAATGAATCATTTGTAGAAACAGTATACCCCTGTATGTACAATTCAAAGTGTTAGGAAAACACAGTGGATATTATGTTGTAAGATGAGCGAGATATTCATGTGAAATATAAAGCTGCAGAAAACACTGATATTTCACTAAATCTCTTGAAACATCTTCAATTCTGAAGTTTTTCGGATGAAACTATTTTTGACATATTTTCTTCCGATCTTACATCATTGCATGTGTATTTTAAAATATAATCTTCATTTCTCTTGTACATCCACTCGATCGATTGTTACCCAAAACTAGTTCCAAGTTGAAGGATGAATTAGAGAACACATATTGCAGCACCGGGGACCGAGTAGGCCTACACTTGGCGAACCTCTCGTATTAGGAGTATTGCCTATAGAAGAGATTCACATGGGAATGACTTTTGCCTTATATCTGTGGAGCGAGCACAAAACGTTGAAAATCAAAAGAGAAAAAAGAGAAAGACCCGATCTGGACCGAATGGAAGTCACGATCATCCAAGCTATATTGAAGCAGAAGTATAGTCACAGACATCGTAGTGATGGTCTTGAGAGCTAATTATTGTACTTAATTTAAAATAGTTTACACATAGTTATTCACATTTGTTGACAAGACCGCCTCGAAATTGAAAAACAACCACGAGGTGCCGATTCAAAACGGTCTTACTGATTGATCCTTAGTCTCAATTGGAAGACACTGACGATTGACGTTGTAAAACGATTGAGTATTGAGTTGAGATTTCGAAGTTATTGACAAAAATAATAGCGATATTATTAATATCTTAGTTATATATATATTTATATATATATATATATATATATATATATATATATATATATATATATATATACATATATATATATATATATATATATATATATAATATAATATATATATATATATATATATATTATATATATATATATATATATATAAATACATATATATATATACATATATATATACATATATATATATATATATATATATATATATATATATATATATATATATATATATACATATATAATCAGCTCTTTCTTGAGTATCCGTTATCGGCGCAAATAAAACCTCGTCGCGGAAGTGACGTAAAAACACACATTTAATCGACTATCTGTTCAATCAACTTAACTTTGTAGTATCAGATATCACTTCAATTTCACTGAACATCGCATGGTTATAAGATAACTCAAGAGTCTATTAGATAACTTACCAGAGCTAGAAGGATCCTCTGCCAATGCCACTACAAACAGGCAATACCAATGTGCCACCGCCATCGGCCACCAAAATGGCGGTCGAACCCTCACTAAAAACAATAAATGAACAATTATTATTGATTTATATTAATTAGTGATTACCATTCATACCAATCTGGGTCACAGTAAAAAACTCGTAAGAAATAACGATGAATCAACAAAACTTTATATTTCGTTTCAAAATCCGTAATTTGTATAGCTTATAGTGGAAGAGGCAACCATTTATCTTGAAAGTACGCATACATAAAAACTGTCATATTAATCACTCAAACGCTTCAGACAAAACTTTATGGGGGAATAAAATAAACGAATACCCGCGTTTGCGCACATGGAACACGTTTTAATTTAAATGTAAATAATTCATCACTACCATTTATATCGAGTATTTGATCGTGATAGAAACGCTATTATAATACAATTTTAGGTTAACAGAAGTCGCAGTTCATTTCGTATTTTATTAGAAATGCATAAGTTATATACGGTAATAAAACAATTCTAGCTCTTTATAAAGACGTACATAATAGAACTTGTTGACATTAAAGAATAATTGAAGGTAGAATTCTTCACAGTATATGCATAATCAACTTGAGTGAGCGTCAACATTTAATCGTCACATTGCATGAAATGAATGTCACAACCCTCACTTGGTTTAGTTTTCTATGACTTATATTTTTTAGTGGTGTAATGGGAAGTAAAAATATGAATTCCAAGTCATAACTCAAATAATCCTCTCAGTACGATCATCAAATCGTATAATAGTTATTATATATCTCAAATGAAATTTTTCAAAGTATTTCAAGTGAGACGAAGATGGAAAGAACAAGAAGTAATGACAATTGAGAGAGGTTGACAAGAACGTTGGTAGAGAAGTATATCAATATAGGCCTATGGATCGATTGAAATGGAATGGACATATAGAAAGAATGGATAAAAAGGAAAGAACACCAAGGAAAGAACTTGAAGAGTGTCGGGGTAGAGAAAAAAGTTGGATAACCGTAAAAGTAGGTTAAGGGATATATGAAAGAGAGTGTAAGGAGAATAGGAAATAGGGAACAGAAAGCATTTCTGGGATAGCCGAAATTGAAGGCAAGCCACCATTAAAGGTGTTTTAATTGAAGAACAGTATATTTCAATATATTTCTCTCTATTATTCTATGTATTCTTCATATTGATTGCTATTCTGTTTGCTAATGTTTAGTCAGGGACCAATAAAGGTTTTTTCTTCTTGGTCGAAATACCAATCTGTCGAAATACCATTTTGTGTAGGTCATGTTTGATTCAAGAATATAAGAAGATCGGAATAATAAGAAGATATAAAAAGAAGAATGAAGATTTTTACTTCCAAAAGCAAATATTTGAATTATTTCCTATCCCTGAAATTGTTACACCAAGATTTATTGTTTCCTAAATTAGTAATGTTATTATTAATTATTCTGTGGGGTGGTATAATATGAGATAAGATAACGACCCACCTTCCACTCTTAACCTTAATTGGGAAACAATAATTTTTTAGCAAGTGTTGATAAAAAATAATGAAAATAAAATGAATACTAAATTTCCGTACGAACGAAATCTCGAAGTAACCAATTGTAACAAATTGTAAAAATAGCGGTTAGTAGAACGACCATTTTGTCGAAATACCCTTTGGTCGAAAGAATGTTTTGTCGAAAGACCCATTGTTCGAAAGTCATTTTGTCGAAATTTGAATGATCTGGCCCTCGGCGATAAAACGGTATGTAGCCAACGAAGTAATTGAAGATGATATGACAGGTACCATAGACCAATAATAAACTACTTCTTTACTCCCTGCAACTTCCTGCGAACATTTTTCTGCAAGTCGGTTTTTAAATTGGACTAAAAGTGACCAATGGGAACGCCAAGATTTGTGACATCATGGCTCAGTTACTGACCCATGCTACGATTATATGTCACTGTGGCGCTATTGTTAGTATAGCTGCTTCACATGTTCAGGGTTCATTGTTTAACTCTCGACACATAACTTATTATTAGAACAAAATAACTGTTGCATGTTGTCTCGAGCGCAGGGTTATGGTAAATGTTTTTCTTTTTCAATTTGATCACAGAATAGAAAATATCTACGCAAATGTTTTGATTCTCAACTATTGTTTATAGTCTCGTTTACGAACAGAAGTGCAGAAAAATTCTAGACACCCAGCTTCATATGCAAAGGCCCCTACACAATGGTGGTCTACCAGCTCCATACACCACACTGTAGGATCCTTTATAATTATATGTGTATTATTTTATTATTTATGTCTTATTTTATAATTATTTCTGTATACATCATTTATGTTATCTATTATATTTTATTGTTATATTTCTCAGAGTCCAAATAAATTTCAGAGTCGTTAAAGTACATTGGTTGGAAATTAAAATAATCTGGATGAGATTACGCATCTGAACAAAAATCTTTGTGATATTGGGTATTTAGTATTTCAATACCCAATATTAGATAGTTTAATATTGAATAATTCAATATTTCATTTGAATATTAATATTGTAATATAGTCATGTAAGTTCATGTTGCACGGGCTATATTCTGCCCCAAGTATGAGGTTATATTGTATAAAGGGTATAAGGTGTGATGGGCATAAGGTAATTAATGGCATAAGGTATCGGATAAGGTAATATAAATCCCAAGCAGAGGAACGTCTCAGTTTGAAAACATCTTGTATCCTGTACTTCGGTTATACTCTGTTGTAGCGTATTAATTTCTAGCTTAGTTGGTATGCTGCGAGTGAGTCGCCGACGTCGGACATTTGAATAATGCGGGAGAGCTGGCGTGGCCTGTGTATGGATGGAGGTACCCGCGACGCCCGACGGTCATTATGCGTCTCTGCTTTGTGTACACGGCGATCCAGAAGACCGTGTGCATGTGACAGAAACACTGGCGAGTAACTCAAATGCAAATGTCTACACCTACCGTATATATACACCCTTCAGAAACAAATACGATTCATTAAAAACTTTATCTCTCTTTTTGTTTACGTTTGTTTGATGAAAATAATAATGTCATGTGCATTGAACAGGGAAATATTTGTTTCGAGTTTCAACAAGCGTGATAATACAAAACAGAAAAACAATTTACGTGTGACCGTAATCGAATAAATTCACTTAATTATTGTGGATGCGTTCCTGTGTTCATGGTAGCACATTTGAAAAATATTTATTGTACCTATACCATTCATGAAGCTTCTTAGAATCTAATTAATTAAATTGATCAAACTTGTATTCATTTTGTAGAGTGAAAACAAGAACAAATCAGATAATTTCTGGGAAATAGCACTTTGTTAATTAAACGTTTATAGTTGATAGAAACTCCTCTTTGATACGCTGAACGGATTCTATCAATTAAATCATTGATATTTCTAGGGTACTCAGATTCACAAGTACATCATCAAAAGAAATATGTTCAAATAACTTGTACGTTTGTACATACTTATATAATACTTCAATATATACTTCGTATATACTTCAATATACTTCAATATATATATATATACAATTTATACTTCAATATAATACTTCGAATATTGACATTAACATTGTACAAAAATTATTGAAAAAAAAAAAATGTAAATATTATATATACGTGGTAAGTAATGAATGGATTGACTGGATTTCGCTAATCATGAACGATAGTGTGAGATATCGAATAATCGCGATTGAAACAACTATTCACAATCTCTCAACATGTACGGGGAGTTAATCAGTTTGTCGTTACCTATCCCACATAAAAATGAATCATCCTTACACGGGCTTCACTCAACTAAATCTGCCTCATTTTTTCATCTTTCTATTTGGTGTTCTTATCTATAGTCACTATGGTGTGTGAATTGAAAAAGTACATCAAATGAATCGAATTCAATCGTCACTGTGAATTATCAGTAGTCCCAATAATAAATTACATGAGTCTTTATTCTACTGAAAATAAATAAAAGCGGTTCATCGTTGCTTTGAATTCGTACTATTCTATAAATACTTTAACGTAGTGGATCATATGGGCTCGGATACTTTTGTCGCTCTTCCATTTCGTTTGCAGTTAGCGAATAATAACAAGGAGTGGTTACAGAGCTTTTGAAATTCGACGTATATATATATATATATATATATATATATATATAATCCACGCAAGACGAAGTGATCTGGAAACAAACTAACACAAGTAGCACCGTTATATTTGTATAGCACAGTTGTATTTGTATGGAATCATGATTTTTTTCATTGTGAGATCTACAGTAAGAAACGCGACCACATCTTCCGAAAGCTTAAAGTTTTTAACGTGGTTACGTAATTATTCATTTTATCAGAAATGATTATTTGGTCGATTTTTTTTTTCAATATAAGTGGTTTTCGTTCGAAACATGATACATTTCAGAAATAATAAAGAACATCAGAACAATGAAACTAGATTTTAATTGATAATGCCGATATCATCCTATCATCAAATCATCCTCTCAATCTCAGATGTCATGATTTTGATATAAGCATAGCCATGACATAGGCCTAAGCATTACCTGCTATGTATAGAAATATAAACAGGATCTAGGATATCTACGTCTCGATGCAGAAAAAAAGCCGGGCCCTGAAGGACGAATGAATTAATTTTAATTTCTGAAATTGAAGTGATGATTTCTAGTATTCTCTCCAGTTAGGGAGATAAATATCGTTATCGTTCATTAAAATCTAGTTTCAGGGTAGTAGCATTCATTAACAATACAACGGAACATATTTTCCAGAGGCATCTCACTCGAAATAACTAGTTCTTTGTATCAACGACTGGAGGAATAATTAATCACATCAGAAACAATGATTCGTGTGAAATATTAGTTAGAACGGTACTCAAATTCGATGCCAAGATTTCATATGAAGCACATTAAAAGTATATTTTTTAGCCATTTTATATCAGCACCGATCCAGACCGGATGCCATTTTGGCAAACTTTGCATTCAGCTACACTGGATACACAAAGATAAAAAAAATTACGCGTATCAAACTATTCCCCGCACGGGCGGTTTAGTACCAGGAGAACAGAATCTCGCATTCACTAACGTGTCGTATAAAATATCTCCTGGAGGGATTTTAATTTTAACAATTCTACATGTACGCAAAACTAGAATACGAACAGCCCATAATAGTATCTCCTTGAATTATTATGTACACTTTCATTTACCTAAGTGTTTTCAACCTACTGTACAAATATATATATACAAATATACAAATTACAAATTATATATACAAATGTAATATACAATTAGAAAATATATAAGTTCTCCATTTTGTGCTGCAAATAGTTGGGCTACAGTTCGAAACGTTAAAAGAGCAACAATAAAAGTAAAGAGTAGTTAAAGTAGTTCATAGGGCATTCATCGGCATGACGAAATGGCGAAGAGAAAAGAAAGATATAAAATCTGGAAGGAAAAAGGAAAAGAGAGAGAGAGAGAGGGAGAGAGAAAGGGAGAGAGAGAGAGAGAGAGAGAGAGAGGGAGAGAGTGAGAGAGAAGAGAAAAATGGGTCTGGAAGGGAAGTGGCGAGCGGAAAATAGCGTCTCATTAATTTTCCGAGCATTCGGTGGTCTTGATAATGATGACGTTTCAGATCTCAGATAGCGATAAGTCTCCTCCCAGTTGGCCCAGTTTCCACACAATATGTTGTCATGGTGATGATGATAATAATGGATGTGATTGTCTTAGCCGGATGTACGTCTAATCACTGCCTCATTATTACTTCTCAGCTGCAGACACTCGGTCAAAGTATACGAGTGGTTATCTATAACTTTTAACATCTCATTCAGAGAGGAAATACTATATTTACTAATTGGATATTATTCGGCATATATCTTCAAGAGAATAACATATTCAAATATATATATATATATATATATATATATATATATATATATATATATATATATATATATATATATATATATATATATATATATATATATATATATATATATATATATATACATATATATATATATATGACACCAACTGAATTAAGTGTTCAGTTAATTTAAATGATAATATCCATGAAATAAACCCAAAAGTTGTCATTATTCACAAATATGCATCATGGAAAAGAGAGTTTCAAATCATATATATATAATTATATATAAGCTATATGTTGTCTTGTTACATTGAATTAATATTTCAGAAATTTCAGAATATGAGAGTTCATCTTGCCTGATAACAACTTATCTATACTTAACGGGGAGAATGGGACAGCTTAATATAGACTTTCTCTTGAATATGAGTATGAATATTATTGTCTATTCACTATATTCTAAATTGAATTATCCTTCAGTTATTCACTATACTTATTATAAACTTTCTATAAGAAAAAATGTGTAAATTGAATCAAATCAAATAAATTCAACCATGTTACCATTGAACCGGAAAGAAAACATGGCACCTCCATTGCTTGGAGTGATGAGCATCTTCCCCAAATCAATTTTTAATTTGTCTCAAATTTAATCAATGCAATCCGCAATACAGTCATGTAAAAACAGTGACCAACTCCCATCTCTCACAATGAGAGGAATTTGGTAGGAAAAAGTCATTGTTTCGCGAAGTTAATCGAGTTGATAAATGAGAGGGTAAAAGTTAATTTATCAAAGATTCAACAATACAATATGTATTACTCGAGCCAGACGTTAATTTGTAGTAAATTGTAGTAGAAATAGAGACACCAACGTATTTTTAATGTTCCAATAACACAACCATAAATTAGAAATTAGAATATAATATTTTAATACATTGATGAATAAATAGCATAACAAAAATAAATAAAATAAATACATGGTATATTATATGGAAAATAGTCGGAGAGAAAAGAGAAAAGTAGGCATAAAGATGCATGAAGACGGTGATGGAACTTAAAGAATTGTAATTGGCAGAATTTAAAAGGAATTGCTCTAGATTTGGTGGATTGAACCCCTGTCCCAATAATAAATTATTGGTCGCCTTGGTATTGAAAATGATAATAGGCCCTACTAAAAAAAAAATATAATACACTCAATAAACGAACAGAATTCGTTGATTGAAACATATATGAATAATGTATGAATAAAATGAACTTCTAGGTTATATGGTGGTTTACGAATGAGCCGATCATAATAAAAGGTGGAGGAATTTCTTACAATATCTCAATTGTAAATAAAAATACAGACCAAACTTACTCGAGACTTGTACAATTTAAAATTGTATTTCTTTTTTTGACATCACTTCTTTATTGTCACAAGGCATGAGTTTCGTCTGAAGGCGAAAGTGCCAACAGAAGTGAGGGGAATGTCAATTGGATGTCAAGAATTAAATGAGAAAGAAGCTTAAAATAAACCTTTCACTCATTGGTCTTATTAACGTACTTAATGTAGGTGGGTACTTAAAAGTACTTTCAACTAATGAAATGAAATCGAAAAACAGCTAAATTACTAATATTTGATATCCTCGAAAAAATGTCATTTTATTTTGAAAAATATCAACTAAACATATTGTTTTGTTTCTTTACCCAAGACTATACACTAGTGACGACCACTTGATTTGAATAGATTCAAAATTAATATAGCCATTAAAAATACACTATTATTGATCTTTTTTCTATCCTGCCTTTCTATTGTGCTGGTAAAAATGAAAGATTGCATATTCTGAATATTCGCTATTCGAAATAATTGCTTTCGAAGCACTTGAACTGTTCTTAATTGGTTCAGCGATACTTTTAATTCGTTTTGTTCAGAGCTCATTCCGAGTTGTTCCTATTGCTTCCATTCCCCAAACGAACCAATTATTCCTTTAACTTCAAAATAGGAATACGCTTTTTTTCTCATTCAAAGGCGGAAAACGCGATTTAATTGCTTTTAGGAAATGTATCAATTTGAAATAACTCAATACTATTATATAGCTCTTATTTCATTAAAGAAATGTAAGCAAATAATTATTCATATATATATATATATATATATATATATATATATATATATATATATATAAAAAGAGAGAGAGAGAGAGAGAGAGAGAGAGAGAGAGAGAGAGATAGGATATATAGATATAGATATAAAATTGACATAATTACAGGGCCATTATGTAACTTGCGACAATCATCAGCCCACCTTCAATTGAAGAAAAGGTCAATTTTTCTAACGTCCCATCTTACGTTTTCACGTCTTTCATGAATTATCACTTTTCGAAATTATGAGCTTCTGTCATTTTTTTAGGTACCGTAACATCAATTTGTCATGAACATAATCATGCTTTTTCATCAAATCTCTGACTAATTCCTCTTTTGAATCTTCTTTCAAATCAAAAAATATTTTTCATCACAAATCAGAATACGAGAATTATATTTTCCATGGCTTTTTAAATTGTATTAAATCGAAACTGGCCCAATTAAGACTGAGGATGAAAGATCGGATCGTTTTGACCTATACAACATCAGATTGATATATTTTTTCCAATTCAACCTAGCTGTTAGTGGGGTCGTTAAACAAACAATAATCATCAATATATATATATATATATATATATGTCACATACAAGGTGAGTTTGGTGAATAGCGAAAGAGGATGATAGGCCGTGTTGCAATATGCAATATTTTAACATTGGAGCCAAAATACACCTCAACGTCTTTCTTTATGCTGAGAAGATATTTGAAGAACGTGTCAATAAAATATATAGTCAAATTCTCTGATAAATGTAGTCTATGCCTACAATTTTAGGAGAGGGACCGGAATGTATTCAGTAAAATATATTATAAATTTTTCGATTAATAATATCATGTTACCTTCCATTTTTTATTTAATAATTTGAAGATTTATCAAAAAATGAACGTTAATAGAATAGCACACATTTTGTAGAAGTAATTTATTTTGGCTCACTGGGGGATGTGATGTATTATTAAACAAGCGCTCGAAAATGTCGAGTTGTTTTTTTCCACTTAATTTCTCTTTCACAAAGACGATTTGTCATTTCCTTTTCTCTTAAATTGATTTTATATTGTTTGATAAATGACACGAATTTATTTCTTGACACACGTCTTCAATATGTGTCTCTTTCGTATATCTTACATTATATTACACTCGAAATAACTCGAATTACTTCGAGTAAATCAAATCGAAATAAATAACTTGACTGACATAATATACGGAAAAAGCATTATTGTCAGGTTACCATATATAGCTATAAGAAAAGTTAGAGACATGCAAACTAATATTGAAGGTGTGATTGGAGAAGAGTTTGGGAGCATTGTTGTCCACGTATTACAACAATGTGTAACATCACCTAAAAGAAGTATAATCTGATTCTCAGTGTAAAGTTAATTTTTACTTCGTAGAAATGAGTCTTATAAGTCTTATAAATAACTATAAATATCCGTTTTCTCAATACCGGTATCAAATTTGTTTTCTTTCTTACCTCTTATTTGGGGGTTTCACGGAAATATTTTGTTGAATCTCGACTGATAGAGAGAATACGATGAAAACTGAATTTTCATTTCGTTCTAGTCGAAGACTTGACTGAGTCCAATAACTCATAATATTATGATAACTCATGATATATAATAACTCATGATATATAATATCATTCATTATAGGTTCCCCAAAAGTCTACGTACATAAATCAATAAATAATAATCCATCATTATTATAATTCCATCATTATTATGTAATTCATTATGGTGCTGTGAGATTTCTACCATCCACCATTAACAAATTCCTCGCGTTATTAAGATATAGTTAATTACAATATGGAATGATGTAAGAAATCGTAGAAATAGTTGAAAAGTAGAAGTTGATTGGAAAGAAGAATAAGATGGATGTTGCTGATACGATATAGAGGGATGGAAGTAACAAGTTTGAAAAAGAGAACAGATAAGTAGTTCGGCAGATGAAAAGAGTTAAGGAACAAAAGGCTCGGAACCGGTAGATAACGAGTTCAAAGTCAACTGGCCTGGATTAGTGGATCGTAGCATTCACCTGGCTCAGTATTAATCAATTACCAGAGTTTTCGAACAAAATGAAAATGAAATCATTCAATAATTATTATTTTTTATTATCGGTATTTCATTTTTTTCTTTTATTATTAACATCAAAACTTATATATATATATATATATATATATTATCACTTCATCACATTATTTTACGTATGAATTCATTCAATTGTATGACATTTTATGCATAAAAATAATATTACGAAAACCAGACTGTGTTCTGAGTTGGACGACGAGCAATAAGTTGGAAGAAATTTCATGATTTATATGACGGTCGATTTCGTTGTCGATTTCGATACTGTCGATCGATTCGATATTTCAGAACTCCGATGTGATATCGAATTGGAATATTCTGTATTCAATATATTCGATATCGAAACGATGATCGATATCGAAGTGAAAGTCGGAAAGGGCTGAAATAATTAATACGTCAAATAACCAAGGGACAGAAAAAAATAATTATTTCTTGTCGGAATGGGCTGAAATAATTATTACTTCAAATAACCAAGGGACAGAAAAAAATAATTCTTTCTTGTTTTCATTAATATTCGGAACTTGAAACCAAATTATTTCACACAATTGATCACTTTCTTCCGTTTTATTGCACCCTTAACGTCACAAAACATAACATATTATGTTACGGGGAATTTTCTAAATCTTCAATCTGGGTACCTCAAATTGCATAGATCTAGGTGACAGATTAATAATAACCCTCTCACTAGTCATTAATTAAGACTAAATCGTGATTCATAGTAACACGGTTGCACGGTATTTTCCGTCCCGGTAAATCACGTGAACCGGTTAGAAACCTTACGGGTTGGATAAAACGTGCAACCGTGGAGGCCTATGAATGAAGCTTCAGCGTGACAATGTAGGATGGTTGTATCATCACGGGACACAACAAGAGCGCTCATACCACCCCAAACGCATGAATTAATAATTATGTTTGTTCTTTTTTTCATCGGAAATTGACGTGAAATATTTGTTGGAAAAAGGTGAATGGAAGTTTAGGATCGTATGAACTGAGTACTACCAAGGCGACCTTACCCACCCCAAAAAATAGTTGGATATAATATGGCTCATTCAACGAATTGTTAGAATTATAGTGATAAGTTGAGGGATAAAGAACAATTCAAAAGTTGTGATGGGAAAAAATAAAATCGTCTTTCTGAATATATGATCACTTTATTTGATTTTCTGCATCCTCGTTTCTTGCGAATCTTCCTCGAATCCTTGCTTCTAGGCCTACTACTTTAAAATTCACTTGTGTAAGGGAAAACAAGAACTTCGTTTTTTTTTCCGACGTTCATGTTTTTTTCTCTGATTCGTCTCTGTCCAACAATGTAACTCATTTAACAGATCATGAATAGTATACTAATAACCTCCAAGGCATTGTAAAATTCATTTATTTATTCAAGACATATATATATATAATCAATTAACTAGGAAAACGCCTTATATGCGTTGTGAGATGAGCTTAGAAGTATGGAAATGTAGAATTAAGAATATTTGGTCGGCTCAATGTACATATACAGGCCATGGATCACTTCAAAGGTTTAAAAACCGCGGCTGTCTGTTGGTATATGGACCTTGGTTTCCAAACAATCAAACCAGTGCCTTCTTCATATCCATCACAGATTTTAAACGTTTTAATTTATTGGTGACACTTGTTGCTCACATTTAATAGTTTCTTAATTGCTTTTCTTAATTGCTTTTATTGATGTGTAAAAAAGTACCTTAAAAATGCGTTTTCTTCGTTGTTTCACATTCGATTGTTCCATAAGTCGCTTAAAATGTGTATGATAGTTCTTCCCAGGCTACGTCCATTTTGAACAGATTCTCAATAGAACTCATCCATAGAAATCAGTTAAAAGCTTAAAATGTGTTCAATTGAGAAAGAGGTCTACGGAGAATCGAGTCAAATAAGAATCGGGTCAAACTGGACGAGCGTTTTGGCGCGCTTTTCCAAATGAGTGATTTTAGGAATGCGTTCTATTAAGAATGGCACGAAACAAGAATCTGTTCAATCGAGACAAGGTTATTGTAGGCATGATTTGATAAAAATGAGAGATATAGAGAATCTGTTCTCTGTAGAATAAGTTCTTTTGAGAATCTGTTCTATTAGGAATCGTGTCAATCTGGACAACCTTCCTGCAACGGCTATTTCAAATGAGTTCTATTAAGAATCGTCTCAAATAGGAAAGAGAGATGTGGAGACATCCCTCTGGCTTCGTCCAGATTGAACAGATTCTCAAAAGAACTCATTTTTTGTTACCGCCCGTGACCGCGCCCCTCACCAATGAAATCACCTGCCCGCCGGCCATTCTCTTCAAGGGTTTGTCTATTGGCTACAGAATCTTACACCAAAAAGATTTTACAATAAGCTAAAACAGCTCTAACCCTTACTCAACCATTCAACTTTACAACCAGTTTTCTATAGAAATATCGGCAGGTATAAATCTATGACTTCTTGAAATTGCTTGGGCATTAATCGAAGATGTATTTTTCTGTAAATGAGTAAATTTTCCGATAAAATGTAAATAATTATATTCTACTTGTTTCAAAACATTTCGAATCACAGTCATACGATTAAAATTGGCCGAGATTCAAGTAAGACGGCAAATGTAATAATGAACGGTATAATTCCTATAATCAACAGTTTCTGGGTTGAAAACTTCAATCAAAAAACGTTTTTTTTCCTACAGTAGAAGTAACAATGATTCAATATAAAATATCAGAGATACGCGAGAAGAATGAAAAAAATATAAAACAGTAAATTTTATTGCGAATCTCATGACAAGGGTTGACATGCACTCCATAACAGCTTCCGCCAATTTTTTCTTTTATGTAGGCCCACCTAACGGCTCATTCTCCGAGGCGAGCACAACCCTAAAACTAGCTTTCAATGAATAATGACGATATTTATTTGTGCTATTTTAGAGAAAACTGATAATCATCAATCCAATTCCATAAATTATAATTGATTAATTTGTCCTCCAAGACCAACCCTCGATGAAAATGATTTACATTTCAGCATTATTTTAGCTTTCTTGAATTGATAGACTATTTTTCAGGGGGGAAACAAAAGGATTTAAAGAGATAAGGGAAAAAAAAAATACATTTATAGATTTAAATAGAGAAAAAAATTTTGGGTAAAAATTCAGGGGTACGTATTTTGGGTTTTGAATAAATATTTTTGGAGAAAAAAACCCTCCGTTTTCTTTATGGGGGAAAAATTTTTAAAGGGAAAATTTTTCCCCAAAAATTAAAATATGCCTACAATTTTTTAGGACGGGACCGGAAGATTCGTAAAATATTTAAATTTCGATTAAAAAATAATGTTCCTTCCTTTTTATTTAATAATTTGAAGATTTATCAAAAAATGAACGTAATAAAACAACATTTTGTAGAAGTAATTTATTTTGGCCACTGGGGGAGGGGAGGGTTTAATTAAACAAGCGCTCGAAATTCGAGTTGTTTTTTTCCACTTAATTTCTCTTTCACAAAGACGATTTGTCATTTCCTTTTCTCTTAAATTGATTTTATATTGTTTGATAAATGACACGAATTTATTTCTTGACACACGTCTTCAATATGTGTCTCTTTCGTATATCTTACATTATATTACACTCGAAATAACTCGAATTACTTCGAGTAAATCAATCGAAATAAATAACTTGACTGCATAATATACGGAAAAAGCATTATTGTCAGGTTACCATATATAGCTATAAGAAAAGTTAGAGACATGCAAACTAATATTGAAGGTGTGATTGGAGAAGAGTTTGGGAGCATTGTTGTCCACGTATTACAACAATGTGTAACATCACCTAAAAGAAGTATAATCTGATCTCAGTGTAAGTTAATTTTTACTTCGTAGAAATGAGTCTTATAAGTCTTATAAATAACTATAAATATCCGTTTTCTCAACACCGGTATCAAATTTGTTTTCTTTCTTACCTCTTATTTGGGGGTTTCACGGAAATATTTTGTTGAATCTCGACTGATAGAGAGAATACGATGAAAACTGAATTTTCATTTCGTTCTAGTCGAAGACTTGACTGAGTCCAATAACTCATAATATTATGATAACTCATGATATATAATAACTCATGATATATAATATCATTCATTATAGGTTCCCCAAAAGTCTACGTACATAAATCAATAAATAATAATCCATCATTATTATAATTCCATCATTATTATGTAATTCATTATGGTGCTGTGAGATTTCTACCATCCACCATTAACAAATTCCTCGCGTTATTAAGATATAGTTAATTACAATATGGAATGATGTAAGAAATCGTTAGAAATAGTTGAAAAGTAGAAGTTGATTGGAAAGAAGAATAAGATGGATGTTGCTGATACGATATAGAGGGATGGAAGTAACAAGTTTGAAAAAGAGAACAGATAAGTAGTTCGGCAGATGAAAAGAGTTAAGGAACAAAAGGCTCGGAACCGGTAGATAACGAGTTCAAAGTCAACTGGCCTGGATTAGTGGATCGTAGCATTCACCTGGCTCAGTATTAATCAATTACCAGAGTTTTCAAACAAAATGAAAATGAAATCATTCAATAATTATTATTTTTTATTATCGGTATTTCATTTTTTTTCTTTTATTATTAACATCAAAACTTATATATATATAATATATATATTATCACTTCATCACATATTTTACGTATGAATTCATTCAATTGTATGACATTTTATGCATAAAATAATATTACGAAAACCAGACTGTGTTCTGAGTTGGACGACGAGCAATAAGTTGGAAGAAATTTCATGATTTATATGACGGTCGATTTCGTTGTCGATTTCGATACTGTCGATCGATTCGATATTTCAGAACTCCGATGTGATATCGAATTGGAATATTCTGTATTCAATATATTCGATATCGAAACGATGATCGATATCGAAGTGAAAGTCAGAAAGGGCTGAAATAATTAATACGTCAAATAACCAAGGGACAGAAAAAATAATTATTTCTTGTCGGAATGGGCTGAAATAATCATTACTTCAAATAACCAAGGGACAGAAAAAAATAATTCTTTCTTGTTTTCATTAATATTCGGAACTTGAAACCAAATTATTTCACACAATTGATCACTTTCTTCCGTTTTATTGCACCCTTAACGTCACAAAACATAACATATTATGTTACGGGGAATTTTCTAAATCTTCAATCTGGGTACCTCAAATTGCATAGATCTAGGTGACAGATTAATAATAACCCTCTCACTAGTCATTAATTAAGACTAAATCGTGATTCATAGTAACACGGTTGCACGGTATTTTCCGTCCCGGTAAATCACGTGAACCGGTTAGAAACCTTACGGGTTGGATAAAACGTGCAACCGTGGAGGCCTATGAATGAAGCTTCAGCGTGACAATGTAGGATGGTTGTATCATCACGGGACACAACAAGAGCGCTCATACCACCCCAAACGCATGAATTAATAATTATGTTTGTTCTTTTTTTCATCGGAAATTGACGTGAAATATTTGTTGGAAAAAGGTGAATGGAAGTTTAGGATCGTATGAACTGAGTACTACCAAGGCGACCTTACCCACCCCAAAAAATAGTTGGATATAATATGGCTCATTCAACGAATTGTTAGAATTATAGTGATAAGTTGAGGGATAAAGAACAATTCAAAAGTTGTGATGGGAAAAAATACAATCGTCTTTCTGAATATATGATCACTTTATTTGATTTTCTGCATCCTCGTTTCTTGCGAATCTTCCTCGAATCCTTGCTTCTAGGCCTACTACTTTAAAATTCACTTGTGTAAGGGAAAACAAGAACTTCGTTTTTTTTTTCCGACGTTCATGATTTTTTCTCTGATTCGTCTCTGTCCAACAATGTAACTCATTTAACAGATCATGAATAGTATACTAATAACCTCCAAGGCATTGTAAAATTCATTTATTTATTCAAGACATATATATATATAATCAATTAATAAACAAAGCCGAGCTTCCATCGTGCCGAATAGCTTTTATTTGCAAGGCTGTGGAGTGAGTCTTACTTCGCAGTTAAATTAATCTTTCGCCCGTTTCCAACAATGTCATGTCGGGAGGGGGGGGGGGGGGGGGGTGTTGCCCACCATTATTTAGGGCCACTCATACGATGCAGACCTACAAGTCCTGTCACACCAACTCCTTCTTCGTCTTTATCTTCTTCACTTTTTTATTCCACCTCTAATAGAGTTCGCCGTCCTATTCAGTTTCCCACAGTCTTTCCCATTCTACATCATCCTATCTCTTTTCCTTACTGCCCTATGTAAATTAATTCGACTACGTGTTCTGTATGGTTATTTGCCCAGCCGTCTATTTCCAAGCGAGTAAATACCTTCTGCTTGGAAGCCGGACTTGTCCGTTAAGACTATGGGGTCAGTCGACCGTCGTTATGGGTGGACATTGTCGCTCCTTCCGGTAGAAATAACAATTACCTGCGAAAGTCATTTCTCTTCGTCACCTCTTAACAACTAGATAGATTGTTTAGATCGATCGCACTTTGTTTAGATAGGTGTAAGATTAATACACTCGAGAAAATCAATCAGTCATTTAACAATTAATACATTATAGAGATAAATTGAAAATATTTTTGAAATAGTTGAATTTGATCAAAATCTCCAAATGTGTACAGTCGTCTGTTTGACTTGGGCAATTGAGGCACTGCTTTCAATTCGGAAGTCAGACGGGCGCGGGTTCGAGACCCACTGTAGAATTGAGTTCTTGTGAACGTCCTTTCACCTATCATCACTGCAAATTTTTATTATAACCCCGCTCATAAAAGAACCACAATATCATAGATGTTGGAGAGGTCGTTAAGCATCAAATAAGAGACATGTAAACATAGCAATTGCTATAAAAGCGATATCAAAAAGTGCTTTAATACCTGTTTTTTAATTATTTCTCAATATTACTTAATTTTACAAAAAAATTGATGCTGTTCGATTATGTTTTTGAAAAAATGATAGAGCGCTACATACGCCTCTGTTTCCGCTTCATCTCAATATAAGTTCAATACAGACCCTATATTCGGAATGAAAGCATTAGAGATGATATTATTTTCCTCAAAATTGTAGCAATTGAGGTGCGAGAGGGTGAAGTTAGTTGGGGAATTTGGAAAACCAGAATACATCTGGATATGCATAGTTGACAGGTGAGGTGTAGCCTAGACCAAAGATCAAAGTTAAATGGGTAGATTTATCCCGCTTATAGACACTGTCTGTTTTTCTAAAATATCAATTTGGGTTATTCTCTTATATGCCTATTGTACATTATAATTATAATGGTTTCACTAGTACATTTACGTACTGCTGTTACTCTACAGAACGTTGTTGCGCTCTACAAAACACGGTGTTTAAAAATAATAGATGCACCAAAGTGTTACTTTCCATATTCTAAGTGCAATGAAAAAAAATGGGAGCTATATTTACATTACATATCTCTAAGCATCTCTGAGAATAATATCATATAAGAGAAGGATTCTACTTTTTATCAGTGAACATATAGATAGGCTTCTTGGTTTCGTTAAAGATATTGTAGCCTCGAAAAGACATAATAAAAGTATGTCAATAATAGCATAATAAATCATAAACTTTTTGACCCATTGTATTTAAATGGCCCTATAAAACCTTGAATGATGTGACAGCAACGAGAAAACTTTGTGGGTGCTCTTCCATATTTCTAAATCTATAAGGTTAAAGGGATGTCATTTCAGCTTGAGTGATATTAAACTTGAAAAGGAGTCATAGTACACGTCAAATGATAATCGGGCTTAGGCTTACAATTAGTAGTAATTAATATTAATTCCCCTTCAAATTGTGTGTCGTTTAATTTAACAAACTTCTTTACGTCTCTTAAATCTATAACAACTACTTTTAATATAAAAATAAAAGTTCAAGTTGTTCAAGCGAGAGACGATTCCCCGAATAACCTAGCTGACGGTGGGGTCAATATGCTACGTACAATAATAATTAGACAACGCGACTTTCAGGGGTCCATCTAAGCTTGAATTATAGAAATTATATGGATACGCAACGATTGCTCGTTCTTATAATGCAAACCGATGCAAACTATCTCCATCGCTAGCTTAGAGATGAGGGTGAATTTTTTGTTTTTTCAGTTTTGCGTGGTGAATAAAGTTCAAATTATATTGTGAAACGGATTATTATGACCCTCGATGTTTACTTGATTGAGTATAGAGTACCGTTTTTTCTGAATGGTACCAGATATCTTATACATAGAACTAGAAGACGTAAATGTAAAAAGAAGAAAGGTTGTGCGAAAAAAATATATGAACACGTTTATTTGCTTTTCTGTTTTTCTGCATGAAAAAGTATATAAATTATATCATTTCACATACAAGTTGAATGCGTAGTGCAATATATAAGAAAGAAGTGTAATTTGTACCACGGAAACAGCACATTTTTGGTTTTTAATATACGACTGGTATGATATATGGTAATATATGACTGAACAAAACGCTGTCAGCCTGTCAGCTATCCATCGGTACGATAGCAATAATCCAAGATTAAGAAAATATATATAGCCCTAAATGAACTATGTCTGTAATCTTGACAGTGAACCGAAGTCGGAGGTATTTATAGTTGAATAATTTGAACAGTTTAAAAATCGAAAACAATCGTGTTTTGATAAGAGCCTCTTCTACCAAATGATGCTTTGTGGATTAAGTAATAATTAGACCAATATATTAACTTGTAATCGCCTTTGGTTACATGTTATTTTCGAACCTTAATCAACAATTAACTAATCAAAACTCAATTATCAGTAGTGAAACGGGCTGCAAATAAGTAAATATGTATGAAAAAAATATGAAGAAATTCATGAAAAGGGAAGGTTCTTTTCAAGTTTTTTTTTCTCCCTATAATTTGTGAGTAGATCGGTCATCCTACGAATAGTTTTATTCATTATTGTTTTTTTTATATCCTACTTATTATACCATTGCTACGGATTATATGTTGACAATCATTATAAAGATTATTAATATTATCTACATTGTACTCTCACACTATTAGGAATATACTTTATCGTCACTTTAGGTACTTGTCATAGGTCAAACAGTGGTTTTGTGTCATTATTATCCCCAGATAAACAAAAGTCAATTGTATTTATTTATATTGTATATAGCCTATATTGTATTTGTAATTGTGAAATTTGAAGTGTTTGAATCATAGAAAATATTTTAAATATCGTGTCTTTATTCGAACAATTCTTAGAAGATAAACAGAATTAATACAACTACCAGTAGTACAGTAAGAAATGAAAATTTATAAATATTATGGTGTATATATGTATATATATATATATATATATATATATATATATATATATATATACAACTTTAATTATAAGCGGCATTATCCGGAAACCAACGACAACATTACTTATGTCCGCGAAAACCTAAGTTAAACATATATATAAATATATATATATATATATATATATATATATATATATATATATATATATATATATATATATATAAATCATCACCCTAATGTAATCAACTCATTATAAATTATTATTAACCACATTAATTGGCCTGTCACGTGATATCACCGCACTCGTGGAGAACAGCGCTCTCATTAATGGGCTAATATTAATATAAGTACTGTTCTAAAATTACCTTGAAATGAGGAAGTATCCATCATCCTACTTCCACTACTATAACACACCGTATTTAATTATTTAAAATATTATTTTAATATCCTTAATATTATTCATAATCACCGAATTATCCGAACAAATTCGAACAATAATTAATAATCATGATTGCTTGTAATTATTCGACGCTATCCTCACACATCATCTCGATCTGAGCGCACACGAGACGCGCGATTTGAAAACCGACGCCGCTTAGCAACACCCGGTAACTGACGTCGCGTTATCGCAGGACGCCGTGTCACGCTCGAGGACAGGCGCACTCAGTTCACAACAATACATTCCCTGCGAGCGTCGCGACGACGAACGTTGCCATCTAGCGGTGAGACGACACATCAGTCGCGCAGCTCGTAAGTTTTACCATATACTACCAAGACATGTCACGCAATATTGTAATGAAAGTAACGTGACCAGTTTTACCCTCGCTGCTTCATCATCACTCTCTTCGAACCCCTCACCTGTGATACCAGTGTAGTTTGTCAGAAAGCTGGCAGTTCCATCAGTGATGAGCATAGGTACTGAACGCAAACGTGGGCGAGACGAATTTGAAGTGTGCACGGGGATTTATTCTTGCTCATAGCCCTAAGAATGAACTGTCTTTGTACTATATCTTTCGCTTATGGGTTTACACAGTTTCATAAGTAAGTGGGTATATTATATTTGTACCTACGAGAGATGAAAGTACCAATCGACTGTCTCCCTTGTATCACACCACCAGCGCAAGGGTGGTTCAAGCCTGCATCTCTCGTGGAGTCACTATGGAACTGGACAAGAGTTTAGCAATGAGTTATCTAACCGGCTACTTATCGAAACGGAAACGGCCAAGTGTCAAGTGTCAACCTTTCAGGTTTTATGTTAGTTTCAACAATGGTTTCAAGTTATATTAAATTAGTTCAAACTTCAGGAGATACCGGCTATACCGTTCGGTCGTGAGAGCGAATCGTTGAAATGCCAAATCATCGAAATTTCAATAAAAACGATCTTTCGAAAATTTGCTATTCACTCAGTAGCACTTATAATTTCATAACCCAACCTAACAAAACGATCTTTCGACAGAACGGTATTTCGAACGATTGCTATTTCGACATTATGACGTGCACCCGATTGTTTGTTTAGGTTGATTAGGTTAGTTGAGTTGGTTTAGGACTGGTGCGTGCAAATAACGACGTCGTCCGCAAGGGGTGACATAGTCCGATGTTCCGAAGAGCAGAGGCTGCCGGGATGTCTCGGACCTTTATTGGTTCTGACGACAAAGACAAAGATTGTATCGGAAATTGGGTTTTTAAATCCGTTTTACAGGATCGTGAAAGGAAGTGACCTAATTTGGAAAAAGGGTGGAATTAGTTTTGATTATTTGGTCGAGTTAAATTAGTATATGTTTTAGAATGAGTCCCTTTGCACAAAGAATACAGGCCTATAAAATATTCAATTTGTGAAACCAAGTGAATTTAGTCAAATAATTTAGGCATTATTCTTGTCTAAGCCAATCTGATGATAATTTTGTTATGTGTAGTAGTTCAGATAATCAAAAATTCAAGGCAAATAAATAGAAATAAATAAATGAGAAATTGCTACAAGCGTACTTGACGAATAACTGAAACACATTCAATCACAATAACTAACGATAAATTGAATCAGTCAATGGAATTGATTTAAAAAATAGCAATTCTGTAAATCCAAATCCCTACGATTTTGTGCCGTTAATTATTAAACAATCGAAATGGGCGTCATTCGAGGATCCAGGGTTCTGGTCGTGCATTTTTATAGGTTATTCACGGTTTCATTAACCGTTCATGTTAAATGCTAGCTAGATCCTTGATTGAATATATAATATTAATAAGTTGACTTGGCCAATGAAATGTGTTGAGCAACATGATGCATTATTAAACTGTAGCACGTACTCTGGCACGTACTAGGTATGATTATCATAATTTCATGTGTACTTTAGATTTTAATTAACAAAAATACCTCATTTATAACTTGGCATTGTATAATTAATCGTTGAATAATGAAGAATCTCCAACTAAAATCATACTATATTGCAGTATATTATATGATATAGGCCTATATATATATATATATATATATATATATATATATATATATATATATATATATATATATATATATATATATATATATATATATATATATATATATATATATATATATATATATATATATATTATATTATGAGCAAAATATTCCATTCATATCGCTTACGATATATGGGGCCTATATATATATATATATATATATATGCCTATATGTTACATAATCAATTTACGGATTGCCCTTCCGTGAAACAGTTGGCGGTTCTAAACAGAACCTTGTCTCTCGACGTTTGTATATTATATATAAATGTAGGCCTATATTATATAATATATATATATATATATATATACACACATAGAGCGTGTTCAGCAATATGTCAACAACGTCAATATTATGTCATATATTGTCACATTTACTCAGTCATTCTGATATTTTTCAGTCTGTATTCCACAACGTTAATTATAGAGCTATACTCATCTACATCCAACCAATATCAGCACGACAAATGATGGCGTGCACTCAACTCGATCGACCTGATTATGAAGAACAGTTCTGGATGCGACTTTCATTGCATATCAGATAATTGAGCTTCTAGACAGCTTCGCCAATAAACATGCTGAATATTTCAATTACCTTACATTAGCATTATTTTACTATCAAAGTCAGAGGGGAACGGGTTCGAGTCCTCACAGGAGCGTAGAAGGCTTAACAGGGTTTGAAATTTTCTGATTGGGCTTAGGGTTCTAAGCAAAACGAAAGTACGAAAGTCCCTAGATACATATTACCTTCTGATTTATAATTATGCTTCCCCCCCCCCCCCCCCAAAAAAAAAAAAATCGAAGTTTCCATACGCGTCTGGTCCTGAATGAGGCATGGATTTTTGTAAAAATTATTCACATAATCACTATAATCAATTGTTTTATTATCACCCGCTCATTCGTCCTTCATCCATATGAGCTGTAGATGGGGTCGTTATATGCACCATTGAAAAAAAGAACATGCTAAGCCTAAGTAGGCCTAGATATTAATATAGACTAGTTGCCTTAATCATACATCGGATGAGCAGAGAGGGTGAACGGAAAAGTATGTGACCCTTTTTTCTCATAATTTATTCATACCATCTGGAATTCCACTCCTTAATTTTTTCTCGTTCAACCTATTGTAGGGAAATGAGAATATTCATATCTTCGGTTCATTCGTTATTAAAGAATTTCAAACTTTTCGTACTTTTTTCAAGTTGAAAATTTATACGACGAATGAACTGGAGAAAAAGAGTAACTGAACTATAAGTGAAGTAAATTGCGGTTCTCGTATAATAAAATATCTTTTAATAAAATAAATTGTATCGATATTTGAGATGAAGAGGGAAAAATTTTCAATAGAATTCCTGCAAAACTTAGAGATGCTATACAGGACAACTGCAGAATTTAGAAGAGAGTGTAGTACAATTAAAAGAAATTGGGAAACCTGTTCCTTACAAACAAGAACAATAAGTGAATTACTATAGGATATTCCAGGAGTGTATTAAAATTGAGAATATTGCATATGGTCGCCCGCATCCTGATGAGTACGTATGATGTTTCAAGGAATTGTGATGTAGAAAAATATATAGTTCAATGCTAAATGAAGATGTATGCTATACAGTTCTATTTTCTATTTGTATTTATGAGCAGTAAACTAAATTCTATAACTTATACATTTTCACATTAGAGTCAAACAATGTAGGCCTATGTATAATGATGTGTAATGTATGAGTATGTATAATGTTTCAAGGAATGAATTCGAATTGTGATGTAGAAAAAATATAGTTTAATGCTAAATGAAGATATATTATGGTACAGTTCTATTTTCTATTTGTATTTATGAGCAGTAAACTAAATTCTATAACTTATACATTTTCATATTAGAGTCAAACACATAAAAGTTTAAGAATAAAATATGGATGCATTTTGGTACAGTCTTTCATTATAATGTCAATCAACAATGCTTATCAGATCCCATGGGAGTCGATTTTGCGAAATATCAGTTTTTGTGTGATAACTTATGAACGGTGTAAGATATCAAAATTCTCTTTCGATAGAAGCACAGATTTTTTGAAATATCTTCAAAATGATATGAATAAAATATCTTACTTAATTGGATTCAAAAATCTTCACAAGAAATTTGTCTAGGCCTAAAGCTAAACGGATGTGTTTTTTCAGCTGTATACCTGTGAAAATTAAGGTATAAGTTAATTATTTCTACTTATACCATCTTGAAGGCAATATCTAATGGTTCCCAAAAATACTATTTTGATACTTTATTCCGTTCAAAATTTATCACCAGAAAACTGATATTTTGTTGAATCGATGCCAGGGACTCTAATAACTAATCTAATACCTAATCTGATAATAGGGATTACTAATAACAACATCGAAGTCATGAAACATTTTGACAATAGACATTTCTTGAGAGAATTCTTGTTTTAATTGGACAAAAATTGTTTCCGCCACTCCTCCAGAGCCTATATTATCTTGTCATTTCAGGTCATGTCAGGTCATACCAGATCATACTAGGCCATAAAACCAGGTAATACCACAAGGTAAGCCTGATACCAAGTATGAAAGTACAATAGTTCGGAATGGAGGCGAGATCGAGTACAGAAGACGTTATACATTAAGAATAAAATATGTATGCATTTTGGTACAGTCCGTCATTGTAATGTCAATCAACAATGCTTATCAGATCCCATGGGAGTCGATATTTATTAATAGACCTAGGTACGGTATATAATATTCCTGTAGAATGAGTCGACTCTACACACCGAAAACATCGGGTGTCGTTTATCTACTTTTCATATTTTTTGTATAGTTTTGATTTTTCAAGCAGGTCAAGCAGAGTAAGCAATCGACTTGAAACTTTTCTGGACACTGGTGTCACACCTCTGTAGACTGGGATTATTTTTCATCATAGGGCCTAATTGGTTTCGACGGTTCTTTCGGGAAAAATCTGAAAGTTGGAAACTCCCCATTAGAATAGCACTGCGTGGAATTTTCAATTTTTCAATTTCTTCAGTGTGATATAGAATTTTCATATCATACTGTCCTAATAGGCCTACATGTTTCTCCTAAGTTCGGTAAGATTTGGATTTGTGATTTTAAGGAGAATAAAGAGGGGATATTACTAATATTGAGATTAATCTACAGTTTGCGTGGGATAATATGGAATGAAGAAATCTGTGAGTTGTAAAGATTAATTGATCCGAATGTTTTAATGAATGAGAAAGGCTTAAAAATGTCAAAATCAAGGTGTGTATATAATTGCTAGTAAATTCCATATAAATCTGAGATCTTTCAACTCATCTTATACGCTGCGTTTTCCTAGTAGTTACATACCCAATGTTATCAGTTATCAGTGACAAGTGTCCGACAAAACAAAATGTCACTAGATGTTAATCTAACAATGATGTTAAATTTTATGTCATCTTGCAGAAAGAATTCCTTAGTGTCAACGACATACATACTTTTAAATCAAAAGTAAAATGTTAACTTATTGGAAAAGAATTGTATTATAACAGCTTTTTACACAAGATTAACATGTCCTCTCTTTGCATCAACAATGACGAAACATAGCGTGTAGGGAAGATCAATATCGTGAATAATTTTCTATTATTATTATTATTTTCAATGTAAAATGATGTGGTTTATGTGAAAAATAATTCAGATGAATTTGACGGTACCTACGGCCTACAATCGAAATCTTCTTTAATACAATAGTTATTTCCCAATTAAGCCTAGATATGAATTATTATTAACGAATAAGAGTTCGATGTGGACAAATATTGGCATTGGTCATTAACAGTCCGCTCAATCGTTAAGGATAGAAAAATTGCGTTTTGCTTCTCATAATATTTTCGCTCTGAGTACCAATGTGACAAAATGGGAACTAATCGAGCTAGATTAATACACATTGAATATCATGGAGTATGTGATATATTAATGTTACAGTTAATTCGTAATATTATCATGAACGAGTGTTCTGTAATCATTCATGAATCAGCAATCGTAGGGTTGTTCGTATGATAATATATTATTAAACGAAATGGAAGATCTCGATAATTTAGTTTTACGCAGTTTTTCACCTGTCTGCTCTACGACGAGTCAGATTCTAGCCTGGCCCTGATTCTAGCTGAGCAGGCAGTCTACTGAAAAAAGTTTCCGGGGCTGTGACTCCTTTACAGGTTTAGATAATCGGATAATTAAGGAAAGTTTCAAGACCTCTGGCTAGGAACCTAGGCGTGAAGCCTTCTAATAGAATCAAAGATGTTGCGTACAACATTAACTCAATGTAAGTGTGTGTCATCTACAAGATTTTGTGGCCACAAATGACGCCTATAAACTTGGGGCTAGGTTTAGGCTTAGCCCTTTTCTAACCTTACCTTGCGTTTGCCTTTGATGGCCTAGGATAGGACTAGGCCTAAACCGTTCGCTTAATCCTAAGATAGGCCTAAGTCTAATTAGTTCAGTGCTGACACTTTTCAAGCTTTTTACCCTTAGGCCTAGGCCTACCACGAAATCTCAAATGGGCCCTAAACTTTTATTGTAGGGCCTAGGCCTACCCCCCAACATCTAGGCCGCCTTTGACACCATCTCATTTAGGCTAGGCCTACGCATGCCCACGTCTGGGATCTGGACAAAAATTACATTATTTTTCCTTGTTGACCTAATCATGTAGGCTAGGCCTAGGTCCTAGATGCTAACCTAGACCAAACTTCAAGTGTTCCAAATGTTCTCTTTTACAGTGAGCCCTATATATCAAAGCGGTCAATTTGGATCATCGTTGGCTAAAAGTGCCGCATTAACATGTGTACAAGCCAGATCCAAATCAGCAGTTGCACCACAGACAAAATCTAAAGGTAGGCTTGACATTCAACACTTTGTATAACTTCTGTCTTTTGAATATAAATTTGGCCCTAGGAGTCTTTTGCGATGGCCTGATCAGTATTACCACCAACGTTTTTTCTGATATGCTTGATCATATTTCAGAAACTGTGCCTGCCAAACAACCATACTCCCCTTTCCAGAACACGAGCAACTGGGGAGAGTATGCATTGGCAAGACTGGACGATTTACTCAATTGGGGAAGGAAGGTAGGGAGGCTTAGATTACGGTACAATCATTTTGTGTTTGAAAACTGAAAATATTACCGGTACACATACCATCATCAAGTTACAAACTCATCGGAACCGTTCCTTATATCTGGCTATTCACAAATGAATGCAAATATCATATGAAATCTTTAATCAAAGGTGACCATTGGCCTACTTATATACTTACATACGGTAATCCATTCCAGCATGAATGTCCCTTTGAAAATATCTACTTGTGCATAGTCATAGAGGAAGGAGTAGTTGAGGAAATTTTGAATATCTCTGACATTACATATATACATAGACTGCTACCATACATTTGAAACTGATCCAGCTTGAAAAGTGTATACCGGTACTTTGTTTGTCAATAGGGTTCCTTGTGGCCGCTGACGTTTGGCCTTGCGTGCTGTGCAGTAGAAATGATGCACATCGCAGCTCCACGATACGACATGGATCGATTTGGTGTTGTATTCCGAGCGTCTCCTCGTCAAGCCGATGTAATCATAGTAGCTGGAACGCTGACGAACAAAATGGCACCAGCACTACGAAAAGTTTACGACCAGGTAAAACACTGTACAGTGTAGGCGTACAGGTCAAGGAATGGTTCCGTGACCTTGCCTACTTGGAAGCTTTAGGCCTAATAGTAAGTCACTAGCATTAGAAAATGCTGTTTAGGTTACATATGAATTCGGTGAAAGGGAAAGAGAGAACAGCAGCTTACCGAGGTTCACAAGTAGATAGGACTACTTATGGTGGTGGTGCAGCTGTTGATAGAACAAGAGATGAAAGACACGAGATTTTCGACATTTTGGCTGTTGCCTTGGTCACAATAGTGTAGGTCTACAAGTATTGGCTACAAGTATGGTTGTGAAATTAGAAAGGAGATATGAAAACAAATTTGAAATCTTGAAAGAAAATGATGTCAAACTGGAGTTTGGAATTTTCTTTCTGATCTCTTCCATTCTTTTTAAAAGAAAATATTGTGGCATTGCACTCACTCAGCCTAAAGTGGAGAGAATCCATGTTCCTATATATACTTATATTGATCAACGAAATAAGAAAGTCGTCTTCCAACATAACGAATACAAATACCCTTATATTGAACGATTATTCTTACTGAACATTATGATTTATCACAACGAGGTTCATAATAAAAATCGTAACTTTCAATAGCTTTGAATCTTCTAAAAAGTGTGAGATAATGTAATCAAATACCCAAGTTTTCACAATTATCTTACCTTTCAAGGAATTACGTATATAGACTAGGGTATTTCAAGGTACCAGTATCAATATCTGTCATTTTTTTAAGATGCCCGAGCCACGATGGGTGATCTCGATGGGTAGTTGTGCCAACGGGGGTGGCTATTATCACTACTCGTATTCCGTTGTACATTTCCGTTGTTCATCTTTTTAAGATGCCTGAGCCTCGATGGGTGATCTCGATGGGTAGTTGTGCCAACGGGGGTGGCTATTATCACTACTCGTATTCCGTTGTACATTTCCGTTGTTCATTTTTTCAAGATGCCTGAGCCACGATGGGTGATCTCGATGGGTAGTTGTGCCAACGGGGGTGGCTATTATCACTACTCGTATTCCGTTGTACGCGGTTGCGACAGAATTATTCCTGTCGACATCTATGTACCAGGTAATTTATCATTTTAATCCAACACTAGAATAATTTTTATTTTGAATGCAATCAAGGCTATAGGCACCCTACAGGCCAAATATCTGTGATAATTTGTTTAGACCACTTTCTCTAGCTTTGATCCGTAAAAACTGACAGGAGCAATAGAAGATTCATAAAAAAAATCTACTTTCACCATTTTCGTTTACGGAATTTAGAATAAATTCTGACCAATGATGGAATCGTCCTTGCCACAAATGATTTCAAACATTTTTGCTTCTCTTGTAAGTTTAATAGAATTTTTCAATTTTCATATGCTGTATTCCAAATTCCAATGTTATCAATTACCTCACAAATGTTTTTTATCTCCCCAAAGTTATTGTGCCCATCCATGACTGTGATAGATTTGTTGTAGCCAACTTCAGTCTACCAGTATACCGTATTGTCCCGAATATAAGCCGAGGTTTTTTCTCGAAATTGCGAGTCCAAAAGTCACCCTCGGCTTATATGCGGATCTCGGCCTAAAATCGGTCACAAACACGTATTTTACTAAATATGATTGGGCGCACTACACATGCACACTCTTAACAATGGAATCAAGCTGAAACTGCAAAATATTGCACTAAAAACACGTTTAATAAATGTTTTCTCACGAAGAAGCATCATTTTCCCATTATCCATCAATTTTATTTGACGCGCAGTAATAAACAAAGGCACGTTGAGCTGTTAGCTGCATTGTCTTGTCATACCTTGACGAGTAGGCGGGCCATATGACGATCGCGCGTCATCGGCACTAGCCGAGTACACACGATTGTGAGGCCCCTCTCAACGGTTTCTCACACGCACTTGGCATAGCTTCCGCACGCGCGCAATACGAAATTGACTAAATTCTAACTCGGAAAAGTGATGATTTACGTGGAAAGGAGATAACCCTTTTTTTTCAATTGTTGATCTAAAAGTTTGGGGGTCGGCTTATATTCGGGACAATACAGTAATTATTTAGAAAATAAAAAAGCTTATAAGTGACATACGGTACGTAATAATGTACTTTAATTGTGATACTAGAAATATGCCATAATTACGATATGTAGGCCTAGTGAAACCTTTCCATGGCTTGTGGATTTCTTGGTTAAAACTTGGAATGTAGTGTAGGCCTACCTGTAAATGTTGGGGGGCTATGGCTACAATCAAACACTCAGATGTTAAAACTGCTGGGTATAATGTTTTTTTCCCAAGGTTGTCCACCAACTGCAGAAGCCCTGCTCTACGGTGTTCTACAGCTGCAAAAGAAAGTGAAGCGAATGAAGACCTTGCAGATGTGGTACAGAAAGTAAACAAATTAGAGATTCAAATACGTATTACAGTCGACCTGTGTTTATTGAAGAAGTAACTTTTGCAATATCAGGATTTCTTTTGCATTACGTATTGAAATGTGTATATATTCAATCTCTTGTAGATAATTAATTATGAAGTAAAGTTCTAATTATTAATAAAAACAATTGATTTTTAAAATAGTTTTTGTTTTAATCGTAGCTTTTATTGTGAATTATCGTTACAGAAATAATTTTGGATTGAAATAATGTTTGGAATCACGAGAATATAATACATGTGTAAAAGAAATTAATCGTATGTAAGGTGAAATGATCTCTCGTTTTCTCTCCGATGAACGTCGTGAAGTTTGGCAATTTGATCGAGATACGTTCCTATGAGTGCCGTGTTCTGGTCAATCCATTGCAGCGAGTTCATATGAGCATTCAGAATACGCCCGATCTGCACAATCTGTAAACAAGGTAGAATTAGGTCTGCGATCAGAGATTCCTACTAGATCAGCCTAGAGTCAATTTGCATTTTATCTTTGCCGCAAAATTACATTTGTGACATTTTCAATGTTCAGAAGAATAGATAATTATTCTCGATTACAATAATTACTGTTGTCAATTCAGTAACAACATTACGTACTTTCTAGATTTTAATGTCTCAAATGTGATTTTTACTTGTATTGTTAACCATAGACTTTATTTTGATAATCGAAAGAAATATCAATTATTTCGGACAAGATTCAATAATAAATGGGAAATTGTTACTGTAATCAAATAGATCAATGTTTCTTGGTCCCATTTCATTTCAGTTTTTAACAGAACCAACTAAAAAGTAACCCAACAGCATTTTCAATATTTTGTTAGCGGAAGTGTTGACTAATCAATAATTGCATACAAAATACGTTTTTGCCCTAGGGCCTACCCCTTTATTGGTAAGAGGTTGGCCAAAGTGAAAATACATATCAATGCTAACGACATCGATTGTCATGAAATGAATAGGGTATCACCAGTGTCGGACTGGCGGCACAGAGGCCTCCCGGGGAAAATAAATCAGGGCCACAGATCGAGTTTGATGATAGATCACCAAATTGAATAATAAACATCAAATTATTTGTACCTTCATAGGATTGTGTAAACTGTTGAAAGTATTGACATAACTGGCATTTTCCCTGGCAATGTGCCTTCTGTCCAGGGACGTCGTTATGATTTATGTATTTATGAGGGAGGGGAGGGGAGGCGCAGGTTATTTAGATAAAATGACTGCCCAACTGGAAGTCAGTCCCCCAGCCCCCAGTGAAGCCCCACAGGGAATTTTTTTAAATATGTTCATTTTTCAAGTGAGTTTTGCGATTTACAAGCAGTTTTTACAAGAGTCCGATAATTGAACCATTATGTACAGTACGTACATTTTCGAAGTTATCTTCAATAATTGAATCATATAGACATTTTTTTCGAAGTTATTTCGACCATTTCTCTCAGCAAAGCACCGCAGGAATTTTTTGGAAACATGGTCATTTTTCAAGTGATTTCTGCGATTTACAAGCAGTTGTCGAGTCCGATAATTGAACCGTTATGGACTTTCTTGAAGTTATTTTTAATAATTGAATCATTATGGACATTTATGGTATCATAATTAAAATCTTATCCACATAAATATCATTTTAATAAGGGATCAGAGGCCTCCAAAACGATCGAGGCCTCGCGGGGGATTTCCCGGTATCCCGGTGGGCCAGTCCGACCCTGGGTACCACATACCGGTAATATCTTCTGGCTACCCTACTTGAAAATATGGAATTTTGACAGCAGGAAAACTGAGCAAAGTACCGTACTTACCGGATCGTTGGTATCTTGAGTTTGGTTCGACTCATTCAAATGTTCAATAATCTCCTTCAAGTCTTCCGACATCTGCTTCAGTTGTGTGTCCATGTTTTCAGCCATGAGGTACCTGTAATGGTAAGGTATGTTAATAATCTGGGCCATGTAGGCCTACTCACTACACTGTGTCCATAAGAATGTGTGACTTGGCTATTGGCAACCAACTGTTTATCCTCCCCGGTTGTCCAGCTTGCAATGATACGCATCTTTGTCGCAAGAGGGTATCGAGTCTAAAATTATACTGTACACGACCATTTTCTTGGTACGTGTATAAAAATTCGAAACTGATATTTTTATTGTGAAACCCAAGCCTTAATTTTCGTAAAGCTCGCTTATTTCACCATACTTTGACGTGCCTTATCCTAGAATCTATTGAAAATATAGCGTAGTACATAATGTACCCATAGTGTATTTATTACACAGTATACCAGACGAATATTACGTGTATCATGTGAACAGAAAGGTTTTGTAGTGTGAAAAATTATTAACAAGTTAGCAACGGGTACAAGTTCAGGCCCATTCAGTTGAGGCATTCATAATGCGAGAATGTTTGTCTTATGGAAAGTAGCACTAACCATTCGTTAGCACTAACCCTACTGTTAGATATTAAGACAGGAAACCTAGTAAGCTCCTACAGCTTTTGTGTTCACATTACTATAAATCATACGAATCAACCTATCAAAAACCTTCAATTTCGAAACAATGAGAGAAGTGGCAGGTAATGCCACTTAGACCTGTAGTTTGATGGACGTGGTTGCAATGACAATCGCCTTGTATTCTGATTCGCTGGAAGTCTAGTACTCACGTGTGTTCTCGCTCGGGGTCTTGTAAGCTTGAAGTGCCAAGCTCCTTCTCCAGCGGTGCCAAGCAGTCTTCCAACTCTCGCTGCTGGGCCATGATAAAGTCGAGCTCGTTGTCCAGCTGTTGCTGCTCCAACTTTACGCGGTCTACTGAATTGTTCAAACTTACAATCTGTAACATGACAATAATACAGTGCTGTAGGTAGTCCCATTTTTGCAGAAAATGTCGAGTATTGGCCCATTAAATACCGCTCTAGTATTATGAAGAGCAGGTTGTACCAACTTTCAATTTTAAAATGCTAAGTAGTCAGTCAAAACTTATAACTAAGTCAAGGTACGAAGATAATAACCAAGGGTGATGAAAAGTTCATTTGCCTAATTCACTCACAGTTGGTACAACCGGCTCTAAATTATCTCATTCTATTTCATTTAGTTGTTTGGTATTTATCATTTTATTGATTTATTCTAAATGCAACTCAAGTGCAGACAATTTTACTGCCCAGTACTGACAGCAACTAATTGATTACCACAGTATGGAATATTCTGTATGTCCTTTTATTTTATAAAGCCCTAGTTGTTTTGTTCAATCTCAAACGCCCATAGTCTCAATCTCCCACGCCCATAGCAACTCAACTTTTTTAAATTGATGCATTAGTTGACTGAGCTTGAGGGCATTATGCAAAATATGTGGAATGTAATGAACGCAATCACTCAACAACACGGATTTGAATTTCACGGACTCACCCCACAAAAGTATGAACATTTTTTTTATTTCTTATTACCCATACCGGTACATGGGAAAAAATTCTAAGCCATCCGTTCGACTCGGTCAGTTAAAAACTGCTTTAGAAGCTGACACCAGACGGGTGCGAGTTCGAGTCCTGTATGTAAGGCATGACCACGTGGGTTTTTTAAACGTCCTTTCACTTATCATCATTTCACAGAAGTTGATTCACTAATTTGCAACTAATTTCCGCAAATTAGTGAATCAACTTCTGTGAAATGATGATAAGTGAAAGGACGTTTAAAAAACCCACGTGGTCATGCCTTACATACAGGACTCGAACTCGCACCCGTCTGGTGTCAGCTTCTAAAGCAGTTTTTAACTGACCGAGTCGAACGGATGGCTTAGAATTTTTTCCCATGTACCGGAAATTAGTGAAATTAGTTGTAAATTACCCAGCTGTTACATAGTGGGATTTTTAAACAACATTAAAGTTCAAGTGCAAAATAATCAGCTGAAGTTCTCTAAAACGTCAAATACCGATGGGCGATGCTGTTATACCAACATACCTTTTCACCATTGTCGATCAACAGTCGATCCCAAGCGTTCACCTGCGTCGCCTGATTCATGAATACCTTCTCCTGTTCTTCCAGCTCCAGCGTCCACTTGTTGATGCCTTCTTCCAACTGACAAAAGTTCAGCGAGGCATTAGAACCAGGAAGAGTGCTGGGCACACTGAAAACACACAAGTTATTGCTGAAAAAAGTGTACGATTAAGCACTTCAATTACATTCTACTTAGTATGGTATGACCAATTATAATGGAATATTGACATTTTCACTGAACTAGGGAATGTTAATTTAGGTTAGCTGACACGACTGCGTGGTTCGACGAAACAACCCACGAAAAGTTCAACAAGAAAATCATATCAAATGAAATATGCACTTCATAAAGTACCGTAACTCTTCGTGCAGCCAATGTGAAAGTGGAAACCTGCCTACTCGTGAAACGAGGTAACTCGGCCTACCTGCTTATAGACATTAACAAAAGGTCACTAAAACAATTACAAAACTTGCGGTGATCGACGAAAATTACGTTAATTGCTACCGGTAATTGGTCATGACTGAGCCGGTGGCAGTGAAGCGGCACGCTCATAGAAATTATATTAACGGAGATATTGTTCACGTTAAGTACACAGACAGATGTATAAGTGGGGATGAATATACGTAAGATATTGACGGATAGCAATCGAGGAGCAAGAGGGATAATTTCATGGCGACAGGCTGGTGCTTAGTCGAAGTCGCAGATATACCCGACCAAACGAACTAGATTGAGACAATCTTCTAAACCTTCTTAACCTCGGACGATGACAGAATTAATTTCAAACAAATTTTACTTACACGTTTGTTGTGGCGAGGGTGATTGGCGCGGCGGTACCAATGCTACCGACTGGTGCGGCTGTAGTTACAACAGCAGTGGACAGCGGTTTCGACCCCAATGAGAAACCAGAAGTGGGCAACGAAAATCCTGTCGTAGTGACTGCTGGTGCTGTTGGTTTAGTCAGTTGCAGCCCAAGACCTACATTTGTAACGGAATTATTATTCAAAATGTATATGACTAATAATAATATATACGTTAATACTTATTGTAGATTAATCTTACCCGCAGTTGTTGCTGGGGTTAATTTGGTATTACTGGCATCACCTCCACCTAGTGAAAACCCCTGCGTAGCTGCTAAAGGAAGACATACGATTATACGCCTTGAATACAAGAATTGTTGGGATGATTGGAATCGATGATTGATGTGAGAGAGAATTTAAAATGACAAATGATTCTGAAAGTAGTGATGCAAGTACAGTGGTGGTCACATGAAGTGGTCGATCATGCCACATTAAAATACACCCTGTAGAAAATGTACTGATACTAAATGCACTAGAACTAGCATACAATGTGTGTACATATACATGCAATCCTAGTATAGACTATTAAACAATAGGAGTAAATCATAAATTATGTATAAATTTTAGATGGGGTTTAATTTTAATTTTATAAACAACAGATGTAGTGACTGTAAGTATACATGTTAGAGAATATGACACACGCGCTGGGGTAGGTTCCATACAGGAGTAAAAAAACACCACCAAACACTAGCTTTCCACCGACTGAAAGAAATTAAAGGTATAGGCCTACTTCATGTGTCCATGAAGACAAATCACTATACAGCGCACAGGTGATTCAAGCGTTCTTCTCTTGTAATACGAGTAAGGATAGAAATTACATAAATCAGACTAAAACTCGAGGAGGTACGTTTCGATGTTATTAGATCTCATCACTTGATATAACTCAATCTACTATAATTACTGTGTGTGTATGTCATAAACAAAAAAAACAAACAGTAGGCCTACCTTGCTGACAAATATTGAGCAAATCTATCAAAGATTTTACATTAGGCCATACAAGATTTTAAAGGCAAGATTCAAATTGCACCATAAGAAAAATCTATTTTCAAAGTAAGCCTACAATTTGACTAGCAGGCATTTGGTTGATTTTAAATCTTAAACATGAAACAATAAAGTATTTTCAATTTATGTTTGTTTACTGTTTCAGATGCCTATGCAGTACCAATAATAACAACTAGGCCGTCACCTGGATTCAATTTACAAGATCGCAGCCGAATTCAAACTGAATACTTATTACAGTAAGTCCAAATATAAATCAAAAACCAGTGGAAATAGATTTTACTCTTTTATTGAAACTGGTAGCATAAGCTACATAAAACGTGGAGCATTATTTAAAAATGGTTTTGAATTACCGGACAGGAATTAATTGAAGATTTCCACTATAATTGTCTCATGACGAACAAGGCCTTCTGTACATTAATACCAACCTATGTTCCGGTATCAAAGCAGTGTTGAATATCATTTTTATCAAATATTGCTTACCAGTACCACTTCCTGTAGTCGTTGGCGTAGGCATAGCTAATGAGAAACCACTGGACATTGTTTTAGGAACATTCGAACCTAAGCCCAAATTGAAGCTCATTTTCAAGGATTGACAACCTGCAATTCATGGAACAATCAGTTGAATATAAACGCTTGATCGCATTAGAGTTGTGATGTCGAGTTCCACTTAACGGTAGTCATGATCTCTATTCTCAATTTCTGTAATGTTCAAGCACTTTCCTCTATGAATTATTCAATATATTACAGCCCCTAACTAAATTAAATTTGGTCAGAGACATCACAACCTCTTTCTTGACAACTTATCAAATATGAATATGAACCGGTATTTCAATATAGGCTAAATATAATACATAGGCCTATGTGGGAGAAGAAAATTGCATACCAGTATTTTATATATATATATATATATATATATATATATATATATATATATATATATATATATATATATATATATATATATATTATATTTATATATATATATATATTTATTTTCATTACAATAGAAGAAGTACCGTAGTTGATATAGCTCGTTGTAAAAATAATAAAACCCCATTTGATCTAAAATTATTATACTGTAGGTTTTTGGGCCTTCTACACAAGTAACAAATACTATGTGAAAAATCATGGGCCTAAAATCATAGGACTTTCTTGGGATGGAATTAGCTGTAATTTAACCCACAAGCTTAGCCAAAGTAAAATTAGAACTTACTGGGAACCAAGTCAGAAATTAGGTTCATGATTGCATCCACATTACAATCATGTGTATGTAGGCCTACTTCAAATAATTCTATTAATTCAACCAACTTTCTTCCTTTAATAGTACAAAAAAGACACAGTACAAAATGTATTAGGTTTAAAATACTCATTTAAGGTAACTGTTCAAAATTGCTCAAAGCCACAGAAATTTATAATTACAGAGAAAAGGAAAATGTTAATTTCAGGTAAAATATCTCCTAGGGTACCAGTACTGTACACTATGTGCATTACTGTTATTTTAAACAGTGTATCCTTGATTTATAATAAAATTCAGATCAGTTATCTTTGCTGTAAAAACGATAAAATGAGACCAGATCCAACCTGACATTCACTTTAGGCTTAGCATGCTTCCTACTTCCAAATCGCTCCACTTTCGAGTCAAACACAGCTATTGATCTCTCAATTTTCCCCAAATTGTTTTCCACAAAACCGTTCCAACACGGTTCGAGAAGCAATTTGGCACTATCAAATTGAATCTGAAGTACACGACATGGAAGATCATTGTGTACTGTGTACTGGTTTTTTATCATGGTCAATTCATACAGCCCTTTTGTAAATACAAATACAGATGACTGAATGCCTATAGATAGTAAAAACGACTTGGAGAGGCGCACCCTCAACTCAAAATAAAACTTGCAGGTTTAGGCCTACTCCTACAGATATTAATTTAATCTACATTCGACTTTAAAGCTTGATTATATTAGGCCTATGAAGTAATCGCGTCAGTGTCATACAAATTGAATGAGAAATTGCAAACTTGAAACCTGACAGAATGGCACACACAAATTGTTCATACTGTTTTGCCCAGAAATATTGATGTTAATAAAATCAATGCCAGAATGATTCATGGTAGGCAGGCCTATATCTTGATACGCGCCAAATGTTCGAACTAGCCTAGTCCATCATGATCGGAAATGACTAAACTGTTTACCAATTCTGTGATAACGTAGACTTAGTCAATGTAGATTTATCCATGCCGAGGCCTACTCAGTGCCATTGATTTAGAGGTAGGCACTGAGGTGTTATATTTATAGGCCGAGCCCATTGCCGAGGCCACAGATAGAGTACTCCCGTAAATTGCCGCCAGGCCATAGATCAAAGTCCTAGATAGATAAGGCCCTAGATAGGCCTAGGCAGCAGCGCATGTCAGTGTCTATCACCAAGTTGACTCCTAGCTCTAGCTCCTAGCAGAATTCACTTGCAACAGTGCCCTAGCAGACATTTCCATGGGATCGGTCACCCTCCTAGCAGAAGTACAAGTTGTAGGGCCTAATATACCACGGTCTAAACACAATCTATAAGATCTTAGTTTGTAGTTACTACAAACTCAATGGCTGTGCCAATCTGATTTAGGTTCATTTCGGGTTATCTCTTTCATGTGTTTTAGTGATGGCAAGGGTTGGGTGAAGTCCATGGTTGGGGCATAGATATATTCAACTCACCGAGATACGGTAGGCCTACTCCTCGGCCGACTAACGACACATGCTCGTCCGATCTCGGCGACCATATTGTACCATTACAACAATGAACAATAGCTTCCTAGCAAGGCCTTCTATAATTATAAAGTATCGATTTATTGTTTTCCTATGGTGAAAACTTCTTGACCACATGCAAAGCGGTGTGAAGTTGCTGCCGAGACACAAATATGTCAGTCTTCTGAACTTTTGAGTAACTTGTGTCAGTAATATATATCTATGGTTGGGGCAGTGAGTAGTCCCTACACAAATCCTTATGGTTGGGGTAAGCTTTGTGTCGAATATGGACTGCAAAGCAGTATGTCAATTGTCAACCATTCCAACCTTACCACCCCCAATCAACTCAATGACCTAACATAACCCTAGAACACATCAACACGGCTTATTGATACTTACTAGAAAGTAGGCCTACTTCAGGATTAATGTTCGAGGTACGAATGGAGAAGTTGATCAACTTCTCTGTTCCGCCTGCACGGTAACCTTTCAAGTCAAAGACGATATTGTAGCCCGTAAAAATGCTGTTCTACGGCAGGCCTAATGTAAATGTCAAGGCGCGAACAAATGCTTTTATGTGAGAAGAGAAGTGAAGTAATAGCCGCTAGCGCTATTAACCAGTAACTGTTGCTAACGTGCGAAAACTAGAATTGTGAGCAGGTAGACCAACCAAACATGAACGCCGTGCAGACGTTGCCTACCTCACATTAGTATATGTGCGACGTAGCCTACGTGTAGATCGGCATACGAATTACAGAGTTACAAATATTAGCCGAGTGGGGCACGTAGGAGATGGTCTTCTGATAGAGTTTGATATTAATTTTTAATTATCGTTCACAATTTTCAACTCAGAAGAATGTCGTCATACACCTTAAAGAAATGCTGCACTTTCATTGTTCAATCATCATTATCGCAAATGCGACGAAGTTTTGGACGTACTACCAGTGCTTTTCAAAGTGATAACCTTACCTCCGGTAGAAATGACAGTTTTGAGCAGGCATCGTACTTACATAATCAAGTACAACTGTCAAAAAAATATCTTCGGTAAGATCACGCTTGTGTAGGAGTTCTAATTAACCCTGAAACTGTCAGTCGACATCACAGCTTTGTTTTTCCAGACGAGCAAATATAATATCTCACATTATTGACCTTCAATGCCAGTATGTACTAGTAAAATGCATCGCAGGTCTGTGGGATAGGCCGAACAGGTATCGTGGCAAGGTCATTTTTTAAAGACACATGAACGAACAATCTTTGGAAATCTTTTTTTATTTTTAATTATTAAGAAAACGCTATATGAGGGCATTGAATTTGTCAATGATGAGGGTTACTAGATTTAGGCCTACCTGTTGATCAAGTGTAATATAAAGGTTATGAAGAATAAAATATTTTAAAAACAAGTTGTAGGCATAGGCCTATACTTACTCTTCATTGATGAAATGATAAATCTGATTGATATGAAAGCCACACTTCAACTCATTCAACCTCATTCAACTAACACACTGCGTTGGTTTTTCTGAATTTCCTTTCGCTTTCATCAATAAATTTTCACCTGCGTTTTCATATCCTCAAATAACCTAGCTGTTGGTGGGGTCAATGAGTTGACAATAATTATTAATCAGTGTAAAATTGTCTAACAAAATGTATTATTGTTGTTCTTGAAAGTGAATGAGATTTGAAAATATCAAGGTTTTAATTATTGTCTCATTTTTACATGACAGTGAGAATGTTTCAACTAAATAGATGAATATACAGGAATGATTATGTATGTACAATTGATTGTACAATTAATTATATACACATATATATATATATATATATATATATATATATATATATATATATATATATATATATATATATATATATATAAGGTTCTTTAAACTTTCGTGTTCAATATTATAATTACACATTGCTTCAGGGTTTTAACGCGTAAAATAAGAACAAGTACAAATCCAAATATAAAATTGATTTAATAAGTAGATTGCCTAACGTTTCCGGAGCTAAAAGAATTCTTCTATCCTTATTCGTCCTCTGATGAAGGGAGTAATATAGCTCCAGAAACGTTGAGCAATCTACTTATTCAATCAATTTTATATTTGGATTTGTCCTTGTTTCTATTTTGTTCCCCTGCCAGCTCTTCCGTAAAACCTAACAACTACGTCTCACATGAATACCCCTTCCTGAACCCATGCTGTACTTCTGAAATACCCCTTTCGTTCATCTACTTTCTCCATTACTCTCTTTATAACTATCCTTTCCATTATCTTACACACATGTGACGTTAAACTGATTCCTCTGTAATTTTCTACCCTACCCCTCTGCCCTCCCTTTGAAATTGGAACCACCTACGCTTTTTTCCAATCTTGCGGTACTCTACCTGTTGTGAGTGAAGCTTGGAACAACCTTAGCAAATAACCTACAACCCCCCTATCCGCTAATTTCAGTAGATCGCTTTGCACCCCATCTATGCCTGGCGACTTCCCACTCTTAAGTTTCCTCAATACATTCCACACTCCCCCCTCTGAAAGCATGGCCTCCTCCCCCTCCCCCTCTATTACTGTTTCCCCCCTCTCCCTTAGTTCCAGTCATATTGAACACTTCCCCCGTATTTAAAGCTGCTTCCTTCTCCTTATCCGTTTTCCTCTCATTCCCTACCTGATCAACTAAGGTGGGCAACTCCCTACTACTACCATTGAATTTGGAGGTTACTACCCTTCTGACTAGAAACAAACCTGTACATTCTATTCCAGCTACCCTGCATGTCACGTTCATCAAACATAATTACTGCTAATTACTGCATAATTACTAATTACTGCTAGTAGTTGATTATGTAAAACTTTCAACCATTATTATTAGGCCTACATTTTAAATTTAAATGTTGTTAATTATATTACCTGATGACAATGTCAACACACATATTGCACATGCATGCTCAATATTGAGTATTGCAATGAATTTTCTCATTTTTCACATTTTCATATCTAATAACTTGATTATGACAAGGTTAGGTGGGGGGGGGGGAGCATTTTATTGTCATTGAGTAGTTCCTTAATAATCTAGTAATAACATCAGTTGACGCCTGTTGTAGAAATCTGTCGACGCTCCATCCCACCACAGTACGCCAGGCTGCGTGCGGCACGGCGGTGACCAAAGACGAAACGAGAGAATTTATGGCCGTGTTTCCCGACATCGTCAGGGATTTGACAGATGCTGGACGACATCTCGACATTCCAGATGCGACCAAGTGGTTTTCTAAGGTGAACACACTAATCTAAAGCTAACAATTTAATGAACTAGTTAGTGCAAATGACTAGTAACTGTAATGTCAGTTTAAATTAGTGACATTCCAGGGCTACGTCCCATTTCAGTGAAATCCCGTTTCATCGACTGTCTCAGTTCATCGAAATCCCGATTCATCGACTGTCTCGTTTCATCGAAATCCCGATTCGTCGAAATCCCGTTTCATCGAAATCCCGTTTCAGTGAGATCCCATTTCATCGACTCTTAGCCAACGACGTAGGTGTTCGTTTCATCGACTGTCTCGTTTCATCGGAATCCCCTTTCATCGAAATCCCGATACAGTGAAATCCCGGTTCATCGACTTTCAGCCTTTACTCAGCTGTCTCGTTTCATCGACTGTCTCGTTTCATCGAAATCCCGTTTCAGTGAGATCCCATTTCATCGACTTTTAGCCAATGACGTAGGTGTTCGTTTCATCGACTGTCTCGTTTCATCGAAATCCCATTCCAGTGATGCCACATTCCGTGAGAAACAGATTTTTTTACATCGGTGATTCACTTGATTAAATGTGAAATCAAGTCTGTAAATTAAAATGTGTACATATTCATACATGTTAATCAATAGGCCTATAAACCGGCAGCATAGCACTATGCATGCAGCATAGTGGTTAACGCGCTCGCTTCATGTGATCCGGGAGACGAGGGGTTTTCGGACCTGGTTCGATCCCCGCCGCCATCCATCTTTACCTGTAGGGTTTTTTCATGGTTTCCCTCTGTAGTCTAGGCTAATGCCGGATGGTTCCCACAATATAGACCACGACCGCTTCCTTCCCACTATCCTTCTCATTACCCAAGAAACCTTCATCTCATCATCCCATCAACTCATTAATCATCCATCCGATGCCATTAGATCTGCGCTGTCATAACAGTGCATCCTTGAACCCAATATAAAAAAATGAGCCTATAATCAATCTTTTATACTGAATATAATTATTTATATAGGCCTAGAGATGCTGTTGAATAATAGCAATCTAATAATAATGTAGGACCTACCCATTTTAAATAATAATGAACAATAATTCTGCCTCGTATCAATGCAGCACATTCAATTTGTATTATTCTAGCCAATAACTTACTGTTGACTTAAATTAGTACTAGGGCTGCATATTCGTAATATAACTGTCTTGGGGTTATCATAAATGTTCAACTTCTGACATGTTTTTTCCATGTTATTTTATAGGTATTGCAGTACAACGTGCCAGGAGGTAAAAGGAATCGCGGCCTGGCTCTAGTGTTTGCGTATCGCATGCTCACTCCCCAAGAGGAACACACCCCAGACAACCTGAGAAATGCACATATCTTGGGCTGGTGTGTGGAGATGGTAATATCTCATTCATTATTCAGTATATTATAAAACATTTCAATAATATCCTATCAGTAGGTTCCTATTAATTATAGGCATTAACAAAATATAAGCAATTCAATTATTAGTGAACATGTAGCCTACTAGAATTGCATTTTATTACATGACTTATCAACACATTACGTTATAATCAATTATTTCCTTCAAAATGGTAAGATTGCCCTTGTGGTATATCGGGATAAAGGTTTACACGTTGATGAAAAAAAAACAATTATCTCACTAGACACTTTCAAAATATGGGTTTGTTCATTATTATTCCTATTGTTCATAACTCAACTACATATATTTTATTTCAGTTACAAGCTTTCTTTCTGGTACTGGACGACATAATGGATAAAGCCGTAACAAGGAGGGGAAGACCGTGTTGGTATCTTAACAACAATGTCGGCTACGCGGCCATAAACGACGGACTTCTGCTGGAGTCTGGCATTTACCAACTGCTCAAGAAATATTTCCAAGACAAACCATACTACACAAACATCCTGGAGTTGTTTCACGACGTAAGTCAAAACATCATAAATACTCTTAAACTACGTGTGGATGCCACCGATTATCGATCACAAATCGACTCTCAGACATTCGGTTTCTAAATGAGCCTATAATCAATTAGAATCAATCGATTAATAATTTCATTATATTTTTGGAAACTGTTGAAAAGTTTGCGGTCTGTTTACAAAGGGAATGAGGGTAGAGGGTTAGTTGGTATCAATGTGCCAATAGCACAGCTACGTGCTTACGTGCTTCAATGTATTTTTATGTTGCGTAGTTGTGTGGATATATATTGGGAATGGTATTTGAATTAATTATTTTCGTTGCTATATTATGCCAGTTTAATTATATCTTTGATTACGTAATTGAATAATTGGTAATCAAACGATTATATTTCAACGCATAGTTGTAAAAAATTTAGTTGATGCATGCCAGTTTCTGACATCGCACGATAACCCTTAATGCAAACAAGTATTGTTTTTGTATTTATTTCTGATCTAAGAGTGATCAAGAATGTTTGAAAGGTCTTCTGTTGTACTCTGTTTGATCCATGAGAACTAAATTAGTATAACTATTAAGCTACTTTCACTGGCATGTAGTTTTATGTGACTAATTATCTTATTTGTATTTATTTTATTTCAATTTCCTTCACAAATGATGGTAAAAATACTCGATAATATGCTCAAGTCTACAAGGTGAGCACAATTGCTATACACTAAAAAAAGAAACCTAAGAATTAATATATTGTCGGGATCCGAATACCCAAGTATTAAAAAAGGCAGGCCTATAATAATAAAAGTGTCGAGACGATTAAAGGCAAAGAGCAATGTAAAAAATGGCAATGGCAAAAAATCATTGAGTCATTTGAATAAGAAATGCACATGATAGGCCTACATCCTATTTAACAGGGCCCTACATTAATTTTTTTTAAAAATCAGCAAATATAGAATGTTGAAAATCATAAGGGCCCAAGTAGGACTAATTTGACCACATGTGTGTATTTTACCTCTCGTAGGCCTACCGTATTATTTATAGCCAAATAGGACTAAGGCCCGGTATTACGAAGTCTAGTTAGCCTTTATCTGACAGTTGGTGGAAACAAATAGCATGGGTAACCATGGTGATAACAACTTTAAGCTGCCAGTTGGAGCTACTCCAACGTTGGTTGTAATACCATGCCTAACTAAATTATTACTTAACAACTAGTACCGGTACTAAACTAAAGTATGACTACCTGTAGGCCTACTCTTTTAATTGGTGGAAATGACTTGGATGTTGACGCGTAGTATGAATTGTAGACCTATATTCGTTCATATATATTCATAATGACTTGTTTTTTCGTAGGTTACCTTAAAGACAAATATGGGTCAGACGATGGATCTTCTAGCTTCACAAACTGGCAAGAAACCATGTTACGACAAGTTCACCATGGACCGCTACAATGCCATTGTTAAATATAAGACGGCTTACTATTCATTCCATTTACCGGTCGCACTTGCAATGTATATGGTAGGCAACTGTCTTATCTAAGTCTACTTCAACAGTACTTGGGCCTATCATTATTCATTATAGATACCAGCCTGGATATTCATATTTATTAAGTCTATTTGCGCCAGTTAACGATGATTGAAGTGTTGCGAAAATGAGATGCAAAGTTATTGGAAACAGTCGTGACCCTTTATTCATTTATCCACTCAACATAATACTCACTCATTTCACCACTTATTTTCACAAGTATCAACCCAGTAGTCACTCAACGATGTAGAGAATTCTGTTGGCCGACCAGTGGATATGTTTACAGATTTTAAAGGAGGCCTAGTAATAATATGTATATGTAATATAAATATAATACAGTAGTGTTTAGATATCTCACTACATGACTTCTGTCAACAGTCCGGATTCAAGGAAGAAGAAATGCTTCGACAAGCGAAAACGATCTTGCTGGAGATGGGTCAGTTCTTCCAAGTGCAGGTAAGCATTCACGGATATCTTTTCCCACCCTTCCAAATTGACGCGATAATAATAATGATGGTTGCTTATTATAGCTACTCCAGCTAATGAAATCATGTTTCAATTTACATACAATTAACAAGTTATTGATAATTGAAAATGAACAATGTTCTAATTTAATATAATTTCGAGTGCTTTAATTTCATTGTTTAGGCTATAAATAGTCACACTCTATAATGCTATTATATTTTTATAACGCTTTCCAAGTAAAATGAGCTAACTGATACCCTTTGAAATGGATTCATTAATGCTATGGTTTAGAGGCATGTCATCAGTGAGTTCATTCTTCAGATTCGGGTTCTTCGGGGTGAATACCTTGTTGTGCACTTCAGCTTTTGTCAGTTCCGTGTAATTTTAAAATATTCGGCCAGTTTTCCTAACTGTTCCTTGAAAATAACTATCATTCCATTCTTCGTGTGGGCCACAATAGGGCTGAATGAAAATCTATTGGCCAACCAATATTGCAGGACGACTTCTTGGACTGTTTTGGTAATCCAGAACTGACGGGGAAGATTGGAACGGATATTGAAGATGGGAAGTGCACATGGCTGTCGGTTGTCGCTTTGCAGCGCGCTTCTCCGGAACAGAGAGCGTTGTTCAAGGTAAGTTTCAGTGGAAGAGTTTGTCAGTATTGATCTTGAAAAGTCTTTGGTCGCAATACAAATCATATTTTGGAAATCAGAATTCTATGCTGTATTTTTCGTTCATTTCAGGCTTACGATTTTAATATACCAATATATCTTGTGAATAAATAAGTATAGATCCTATAGTGTAAATTGATGAATCATTCTTTTTTAAAATTATGTATGTAGATGTGGCCCAACAAACTTTTTGTTATTAGGTCCTATCAAGGTGTATCAAGTTATATTATATAAATTCTTTATTAATTTGAAATAAAGACTCTGCCTTGTAATGAAGGTTGCCTACAGACACAGAATAAAAAATAATAACAACAAATATAACAAATTATTGAATGGTACAGAAAAAAATGATAATATTGAGCTAAATTCTAGAAAAAAAATATATATTTTGTAGTTGATTAATTATTTAGAAAAAGAATAGTAAAAAATAATAAAATGCACATAATATAAGAAAAAAAAATGGCTACACACTGAATTAATTCAAATTATATAAATGGTTTCTAAAAATTGAATCTTCTCATTATCAAGATAATGAGAAGATTCAAGATTTTTTCTCCCCACTGTGAATGTTGAATTGTTTTCTAACCCTGAAATTACTACCTTATTTAAGATTTGATTTGTTTGTTAAATGAGTTATCATATTTTAATTATTCTTTGGGGTGGTAAGATCGCCCTCGTGGTGCCCCGTTCAAACGATCTAACCTTCCATCCATAGCCTCAACTCAAGGGGAACAATGATTTTGTATCAAGTTTCGATGTTATTAAAAAAAATGAAATGGATCCTTTTAAGGCTAAAAGAGTTAATAAATAAATGAAACTATTACTAATATTAAATCTTTTACAAAATTCAACGAAGAAGTGAGGAATTGTGCCTCTGGCACCAATCAGGAGTCCAATCACTTCCACGTTGTTCATTATTCATTCAATCATTACTTAATGCCATTGTTTGAAAGATCTCTTATTTGGGTATGTTAAAAAATGAAAATCTACTCCCAACTAGACCTACGTAGGTATGTGACAAGAAGTCATATTACCGATGGCAATATTTTACATGTCAAAAACGAAGATACCATCTGGGTCATTGGGAGTCAAATCACAACTATTTATTCAATGACAAACAAAAAGACAATGCCAGAATTTAACAATGTAGAATTTTATTTTAGATTGTAGCCATTCTGTTTTTGTTATGTCTAATGGAAAGCAGGTCTTTTTTTATCAATCCTATTTTTAAATGAGAGCAGATGATGTGAATCGTGAATACATAATCAACTTCTCCTTGACCTTTCAAATCGTTATACTTTCTCTTGTATATCATTATATAGCTGGCAAGCAGATAAGCAGATAATGTACCCGAGTTGTTGGTCAAGTTTTATGAGGACCAGTAACTTGGTGCTTTTGTTCAACACTCCAAAGTTAGCACCCTTTTACTTCAATGTTTTAGAGACCCAAGAATTAGGCCTACCCTTATTTATATTTGTTTTGGTGAGCCTACAATTTATAGCACTTTTCTGATACATATTATTTCTATGGTGAATTCATCATAAATATTTTCTTCGAATGTTTCAAATCATCTACACCTGTCAAACATTCTTTGGTACTTTTGATTCCAGTCCTCTCGATTATTGTTTACACCACAACCACATCAACAGCTAGATTATTTGGGGGTAGGCCTACGAATTATTAGTAAATGATAGATGAATCGTTTTGCTAAAAACGTTATACAAAACATGTTTATTGTTTATTCATGTAAAAAAATGGGAATTGACCCATATTCAAACGGTGGTTCATATTATTGTTATTCTATGTATTGACCCATACGGTCTGTAGGCCTATACATTAAAAAGCATTCATGTCAAACTGATTAACAACCTAATCTGACAACCAAACTAAACCGACGTTTGTTAAACTTACTTATCCATTTGTATCACGCGTTAATTTAAGCATTGATGTATCTGCCAGGAATGTTACGGCTCTGAAGACCCATCGAAGGTTGCCGCGATCAAGACGTTGTACGAACAGCTGGGTCTGCCGGCCACTTTCGCCGTTTACGAGGATGAAAGCTACAACCTCATCAGCACGCACATCCAACAGGTGTCGCGGGGAATGCCTCACGAACTGTTCTTCAAGTTCATGGAGAAAATCTACCGACGGGATTGCTAAGTCAAAGCGGAATATAACATAGATCTGTTTCGACCGGGGCGAAATTAGCGGTATTTTATCGCACAACTTCTCGCGATTTGTCTTGATACCGGTATTTCTGTCGCAGTATTGTGATATAAGTGTTATCTGTATTATTACAAGTTGTATCAACATTTTGTAATAATGTCGGTCGGTACAGTGAAACCTCGATGAATCGTTACCTAATCCTTCGTTTTTCTGCTTCTGTCATTCAATTTTTCCTACCCAACTCTCAAATAATCAATGTTTAAATTTCCTCCATGGATCGTTTTCCTGCATGGATGGTTCTCTTTTCCTGGTCCCTTGAAAAACGTTAGATCGAGATTTCACTGTAGGTGTATTGCAAAATGAGTATTTTGATCTACGACGTATGCTTTTTTTTCCGTAACGACAAATATCTGGAATTACTTCTGAAGATCTCGACGAGGGTGCCTACGTCTGGTCCCCTGGCTATAGATCTTCCAACAAACAACTTCCATATAGGTACCCGCTACACTTACAACGTACTGCGCGAAACAGCCGTTTGTTAACAAATAAAATACATTTTTATTGATGTTCCCACTGGGATACATAATTTAAAAATTTCAATTTGCATTTGCAATTTTCAATTCAAATGTAATTTCAAATTTGCCATTAGAAAATAGTATTTCTCTTCCAGATTTCAACGTCCTTTATTATCGTTCCAGTTGAAACGGCGAACAGTGTTTGTACAACAGCACTTGCTCAATGAGTAGCTATCAAAAAGCAAGCCTGTAAGTAGGAACACCAAGCAACGGTACCCACACCAAATGACATCGCCTTAGTTGTAAGTAGCTAACTTGCATAGTACTAGTAGCTCTAGGAGGACGTGAAAAGAAATGTTTGTTTTTTATTTTTATATTCACAAGATGGAGTTTGATTTTTAGTTGTGAGATTACCCAAGATGTGTTTTCTTGATATTTTGTATTGGTTTATGTGGCCATACCACCACTTTGCCTGGTTCATTTTTGATTTGTTGAAACATTTGAAATACTGACATATTTTATAAAGCCCATTTTGTAGAAATAGGGTGTTGGATGAATGAGTGTTTGAAGTTAAAATCTAGGTATTCATATTAGTTTTGATGGTAGTGGACTTTTCATTTTTTTTAATTCTTCGAAAAAGTAGTAACTTTTGTTACAAATAAAAAAATAACATGTAAACTAATTCTTGTAATAAAGCTTCAATTCCAATTAATCGATGTTATTGTTTATTGTAATCTTGAATATGTAGGCTGATAATATTACATATCTAGGGATAATCAATTTCTTATAAATTGTGAGTAAAATTACACTCATGTGTCCATTTCAACATGAAATGCAAGAGAATTGAAATATGTCGAGTTATAAAAATTATGTGGTCATTAATGTAGATAAAAATGTTGGACCTACATAGTGCATACAATTTATACCAATACCCGGCCATTCATAACTCTTGACACTGACGAATATTAAAACATGTCCACTTTCGTTTCCCTGCCTCTCTGATGTGACAATATGCAACATCCAATCAAGTGGGCTGTTTAATGCATAAGTTTTCAATTCTACCAATCCGGATATCTTGAATTGTATACATCAAGATGGCCGATCGGTAAGTCACGCCTAGTATCTATATGTTAATGCTGTTAAACGACCCCACGAACAGCTGTTATGTTATACGGGGGTACGAATGAGCGGGTAATGATGAAACGATAAAGGGATGATAGGCGAAAAGATGTTTACAAAAACATCCCTTACGCACGACTCGTCTCGAAACCACGACCAACTTGACTTCCAGTTTCTAACAGAAAGTGATAGTTGATCGAACCACGGGAGCTGCTGTCACGCCTATCACTAGTCGTTAATTCTAGGATAGGTAAAAGAGAGGGGGGGATTATGTAATAACTTCAAATATTTTGCTAGCTTCATGCATTCAAATTTAATATCATAACATATTACATAGACTTTTATAAAATTGTGCTCGACTAACTTGCATGGGCCTTGCAAAACAGCGATGCACAATTTGGAATGAATTGGTTTGTAAATATGTTACCACGTTGATACCACGAATTATTTACACCATTACACATTTTGGCATAATATAAGTATTTAAATAAAGCAATTGGACTAAACATAATCTAATACAATATGAACTGATATATTTTACAAATGTACATGTAATAAATGAAGTGAAACAAAAATATGACTATAGTTTATCCTTTATACCTTATAACCACACCCTGTACGGGTACTATCTACCTGATGTCAGTACCTAAAGTGAGTACCATATGTACTGCTACTTACAGTGTAATAATATACTGTATTGGTGGTTGACATGTTGCTGATTATTATTTGCATCTAATCCACAACTTGTTACTAGCATAAAAGCGTTGGTCAAAATCACAATAACTCGCAGTAATATTTATTTATTTTTATACCAGGGAATTACACGCTGACATCGCTAACATCGATAGAACTTGACAGCTTTATTTACAATTACCTACTTATGGTATGTGGGGTTCATAAATTACATACTTGTTTTGGACCCAAGACACAACACTAATAATCGGTCGTAAGAATAGTTATTCAATATTAGGCTGGTATTAAGGGTAGGTTCATAAGACGTATATTTAGCCAGGGAAAAGTTTACGGTACGCCTACCGATGTGGTGACATCACTAGAATCTTTTCAAGAAGTCCACAGAGTGAAACTTCCAATCGTCAATGTTGAACGAACGAGACAGCAGTAGTTTGGAATCCTTATTTTGCCTCTACTGTACTATATCTATGTTCAGGACAAGGTATGTTTATACTTTACACTAGTACTGTGTGTCAATATGATGTCCAGGTTAGAGTAGGGGGTTTGACAGCTAAGAAGCCCATAATACAAAGCTGTGACATTGAATGAACATACTTTTCACTAAACCAGCACAGTGATGATTATTCTTCTATTTCGTCCGAGTTTAAATAGTGAATACATTGATTAATTTTTAAATTTGAACTGAATATCCTAGTCTGAGAGTTCGGTCTAATTTGTTATGTATCGGTAGGACAACACGGATACATTGTTCTAAATTCCTAGTGCAATTCAAGATATCCCGTTTCATATCTACATAATTGCTTGAAGTGGGTACACAAGAGAAGAGTACCCAGTCTTAGGTCCAAACAATGTATTGTGCGGTTACATAGAATTATTACATACTCAAGGATGATCGACTGTTCATGTAAAATTGATGCCCAGATAAAAGCAGAGTAAATATGTATAAGCAGGCAGCTATCCAACAGTTGTAAGCATTCTGGAACAGAAAATAAACCACGTTAGTACTGTAATGGACAATGACCTAAAATGTAGGTCATTTTTTTAAATACCGGTATTATATAGCATGCCTACAGTAGATTTATTTTGTTTTGTCAGCCAATAAAGAAATATTTGTCATACAAGAAACAAAATATGGCTGAGAATGATAATCCATTCAAAGAAGCTGCTCTTTTGCTTCCAACTAATTCAAAATGTAAAAAATAATTTTGGATTTTTTTTTTTTTAATAAATCGGGACAGTTCTTTTGAATTCAGTTCATCCAATTATAATGTTATCTGGCCACAGAATTAATTTTTACATGTAATGTCTTCAGTCAAGGCATATGCCTAATATAAATCATTTCTACCTGATTTGCCTGATTACCGTTACTACTGGTACGCATTACTACTGTCCTTCTCAACACACTTTGCGTCCCTAGTTGAGGTTAATATGGTAACATACCACTGGCAGATTTTACCCTAAATTGGTATTATATCATATTCAGCAGACCTAGGAGGCCTATAAAAAAAAAATATATATATATATATATAATATATATATATATATATATATATATATATATATATATATATATATATATATATATATATATATATATATATATATATATATAGGCATAGGTATACAATACAGTGAAACATTTAGGCCTATGCATCATTCCCACATCTAACGTTTTCCTGCTCAACTATCATTAATTTTGTTCCACTCCTCTACCATATGACCAATGTTAATTTAGTCGAGATGGATCCTCCAGCATGGATGGTTCAATCATAGAGTAATGCAACCTCCTTAATCTATGGTTCAATAACATAACAATTATATAATTGATGGCACCAGTAGGTCTACTTGCATAATTACCTGTGCATAGCCTTGATCTGCCTTTGCGTAAAACTCGGTGTGAGTTGCAAACGGCTCCTCCATTCCAGGGAGATCTTCGGCCAGAGCTACACTTTTCACGTAGTAGAAAATTCCCATAAGTACCTGTAAAAAGAAATATAACTCTACATCATGATCAAAAGTCATTGATTTTGTCAATAATCAATGATAATTGTCTATGAAAAGATGAGTCTACACAGGATAGGCCATTGACTTTATAATACGTTCAATGATATAGGCTAGCTGATTTAAGTCAAAAATTAGTTTCTCAATCACATTTTCATGTTTCTATTACAGACCCTACAATCTTTTTTCAATGGGTTCGAACCCATAGAGTATAATAGAGGCCCACAATAGAGTATAACATTCGTAATTATAGTGGGACACGAGCAAGTTGCTACACTTTGAATCTTATAACCGGTACCAAACACTATTACAGTAGTTGGTATCTATTTTCTCAAGCACTAGTAGGGTAGAGAATGACTACCTGGTACATTTATCATACATATGGAAAACTCTTTAATCAAATCAATTCAGACTGAACCGTTTCCAAAATATGTTGTTTATCATAATACCCTGATTGGTTTTGGTCAAAACCGTTTTGAAATACCAAAAATGCCTGTCCTATTTGTTTGTTCACACCACCTTGTTAATGGCCTTGAGTAACGAGCATGTCCCTCCAACAGTGGCGTAGCCAGGATATTAGGTCAGGGGGGGCCAGAATTTTGAAAGGGCGCCATGCATGAACCTTCGATAAAAAATGTAAAAATGTGCATGAATATACTTATAATTACAAGTGCGAGTCTAGAGCAAGTCATAAGGACTGCGAAGTCGGCATTTATTTGAAAATACTATGATTAATTTCATATAAGAACAGTTGTGTAATGACCGGTTACCGCGAAATGGTGACCCGTGGGAGGGCAAGGGTGGAAAGCAACCTTCTGGCCCCGCAGGGGATTTTTTTGAAATTGTACACTTCTCCAGTATGGTTCAACGTGTTTCAGATAAGATTAGGATGCAATAAAATTATCTTCTTATAGAACTAGAGTACAACCAATTACAGTTATTGTATAACTGTAGGGTGGTTGTCGTTTTTTTAGCGCCCCGGTCAAGGACTCGATTGTGAGCCTCCAAAACTAAGTGTGCATAGTGAAGGTGAATGCAAGGGAGGGGAGAATTAAGCCACGCAGGGAAATTTTTGAAATTTTATGCTTTCCAATTCGATTCTACGTGTTTTGGGAACTACACGAAGTTTCTCGAATACATCGATTCTTTAGTGTGGTAAGAAGGCTAATTTTGCTTAATGACTGTTCCAAGCAAATAGAACGCCAAATCAGTCTATTATTAATGACGATATATATAAATATTAAATGAGAACATTTACTCCATCCAATAATGTAAATTGAATAGAATTTAATTCATTAGATGAGCGTAGCGAAGATTTGCACTGAACTCTTACGGAACTTTGTCTGTGCGTTTTTTTTTTTTTTTTTTTTTTTTAACACTGCACAGGTCGCAGGGTTTGACCGATCGACATGAAACTTTTTTTTATATGCTAACTTATCAAACTTAGAACTGTACAGTTGTGAGGTTTAATCGGTTGGACCATTTTTGAGAAACATCATTTAGAAGTTTCTAAAATCCCCATAAGATTTGGCTGAGCGGAAAAAATTGAAAAATTAAATCTCTGCAATATGATTCAAATTTTCCACAAATGTGAACACAAGAATAATATACATGAATAAAAATTTGGTTTGATATTCGGACCAGCCGTTTTGGAGAAAATAATATAATAAATGTATTTTAATCATCGAAAAGATAGAAATATTAGTTGGAAAATGTTGCATTGTCGAAGTCACGGCTTTCTAGATTCCTTGACATCGGATGAAGTTCATTTCAAATGATCAAGGTTTGTAGAGTTTTCGATTATACTTTATATAGACATCTCGCTCATCGTACAACGCACAGCCTGCGTTTGCCTAGTAGAATGTTATAATGATTAGTAGTGAATAGCAATTGGGCACCCATAACGCCCATTTACCTTCAATCTATACGACAGTTCTGTTCTTGAAGAGAAGTTTCGTGTCAACTTGCAAGTCTTAAAATGCTTTCATTAGGGCGCTGTGATTACGGCTGAGGGCGCACCCATGCGATGAGAGACCGAGAAAATTCACAATTCCCCTCATATACGACAAAATAACAAACACCAGCTGCAAATCTGTATTATTATACTGTCTATATGGAACTCTGAAGAAAATACTTCCGCGATATGTGAAATGTGTATTAACAAAATTATCTAAAAGGGCGCCAAGCATACAAAAAGGCGCCCATGTGGGGCACGTACCCCTCCTGGACCCCCCCCCCCCCCCCCTGCTATGCCACTGCCCTCCAAACCGATTTGCCATGTTTAACACATACTTTGGATGCAATTCGACAGTGCCAAATTGCTCTTTAAACTGTGTTGGAACTCGTTTGTTTTTGCCAAAAATAGGATGGTTCAAACGTTGTGGTGTAGACACCACAACCATTAAGTATACAGGTCTAACCTGTATACTTAATGCCACAACGCTTGAACCACTGCTGAATCCATTTCCAAGCTCCGTAATTAACATAGTAATTCACTCAGTAGCGTCACTCACGTTTTATCCTAGATCGCGAGTTCAATACGGTAACACTTACCAACGGCGAGGCTCTGTCTATAATTCAGTCATTAACAATAACTGCGGCCTACTTATTATATGGGGCAAAGGTAGAAGAGAAAGATCTGTCTATACTGGCTAGCCCAATGCTAATACCTATGAAAAATTGAACATGAAAGAATTCACTCGGGTTGCTCATAACTGCCAGGCTTTCAAGTCCGGGGCCATTCCCATAACCTCATCTCTAGGCCTACACTAGGCCAATTCAATTACTAGGCTTATGCCAATTCCCAAATATCTGGACTTGGGCTAGGCCTAGGCATTGACTTTATAATAACTAGGGCCTACGTTAGAAAGACGTTACAATGGGAGGCTCTATAAATCTGACAGTTCGAGCTTCACCCAAAAAGCATGGTATTCTGTCCAGGTGGTGCTAGTGTCGCCGGTACCATTGCCGGTGCTAGTCCGGTGGCGCATACGAACGTAGCGGATGTTTTGTAGTACTATTCATTCTAGACCGAGAGCAGACCACTACACATCGTTGCTCTGCTCGACCCACTGCTGGTCGGAACAGCGATGTGTATAGGATGCGAAAGAATGAGGCGTTACTGATATTAGCATTCTAGACGCTGGCATGCCATGCCCTTATCTCTTGCATTGAGGATTGCTTGTTTGGCAATGGGAACTATAGAATACAAATTAATAGATCTCAAAAGAGTTCAATACCACCACATGCCAAATGTGAGCTGAGAATGTGAGAATGTGAGAACATGAACTGAGGCAAGTAGCCTAGGCCTAGGCCTAGGTCTAGGGTTAAAGACTAAGCCTAGGCCATTGCCTAGGCCTACGCCTACTCCATGGCTGAGGTAGGCCAATATCATTCTTACCAGTTGGAATATTCCCCATACACTAATAACCAATCCGCACAAAGACAACTTTGGTCCACAAATCTTCATCGTGCACTTGAAAGGCCTAGTTCTGGCTAATAACGCAACACACTTATCTTACACACAGATTATTAAACCTACACACAAAACTTCACAAAATGCAGGGTGAATGAAGGCGAAATGTCATGTGATGGAACTGGGACTGGGAGTTGAAGATTACAAGATAGTAACATTGAAAAAATAAAATTACGCTTTATCTCTTGTTTTGACCAACAAAATGTCGATCATGGTGAATTCGTGTACCAAGTCGTAATTAGACAAATATAATTAGAATCAATAATATATTTGACAGCTGACGGTGAGATAATAATTTGGTACAAAATAGCGCTCAACTAGGATATTTCGTGTTATGACTTTTTTGTAGTGGATATTCTGTTCTTTATGACAACTCGCTCATAATAGCTACAAAGTTAATTGAAAGTCATATAATAGCTGTTACTATTTTGAGCGTTATTTTGCTTTGTGATAATTAAGAATTATCAAAAAAAGACTTCTCCTTATAGTAAAAAAGTATCACCTCAACCTAAATTTATTGGGGTGTAGTCAAGTTTTCTTTTTGACTAGGCCTATTTTATGTGTACTCTCCACAAAGCTCTGACATATTTTGTGAATCATTTTGCATGATTGATGATTGATTAGTGATTGGTCTCCTAATTAGTAGGCCTACTTACGATACGTCTTCGAGGAGAAATAAGAACTAGAACGATGGTGGATAAGCTTGGTATGTAAATATTAATATAGGCCAGACCTAGGCCTACCCTACCCTTTATTGAAGCAGACCTAGGCCCTAATTGCTTGAAATCCCTCCCCACTGACTGAAGGCTAATAGGCCTAGGGCCTAGGCTAGGCCTAGGTATTGAATCAATTGCCTAGGTCTAGTTGAAGATTTGTATAGGCCTATGCCCTAGCATTAAGTAGGCCTAGCCCTAGTCTTATCCTGGGCAAACATAGGCCTAGCCTGTTCGACTTGAATTTCTAATAGGCCTAGGCCTATAGGGCCTAGGTCATAAAGTCCTAGGCCTAGCCATTAACACTACAATCTCAATGGCCTAGCGTAGGCCTACCTTGGTCATTGACTTTATTTTCTTTTCTTTTATTCTTCTTTTTCTTTTCTTTTATTGACTTTATTTTCATTTTCTTTTACCATAGTCCTATAAAGACCTACATGTATATAGAGATGAAAATATGTCCCCCTACTTAGGCCTAATAGCCTAGCTTGAGTAAATATGAGGCACTAGGGTGGACTGTGGACATGAATTGTGTGAATGATCGCATGACATTGCCTAGCCTAGGCCTAGCCATTGAGTTTGTGGCCTAGCCATTGAATTTGTAGTGGCCTAGCCTACCGATATCTCAGTTGTTTGGGTGCTCCCAATATTTTTGTGGTCTGTAAGTGCCAACAATGCAAGATTTGGCTTGGCGGATATTAGTAGTCCTACAAATCAAAACGCAGTCGTGGAAAGTCACCCTTAAATCCGTTGGTCTTGAAAAGTATTGGTTACATTTACATTATCATAATATTTAGGTCTACCATACTCAATTAAACTAAATTCTAGTCTCTGTGGCAGACACCTGAATCTTCTGTCCAATTGATGAGCCTATAGGCCAATCCCATAACTGTATTATTGGTAGCTAAGCTACAAGTCAATGTCATATTATATATTGTCATGCAAGACTGCTTTACTAGGTCTAAACTGATGTGGCAGAATGGAGACAATGCATTTATAACAGATTATGCTGATCATCACAGCATTAACAAGCAAAGAGCAAGGAGGTGCCTGTGACCACCAAGATGATTAGACTAGGAAGATGACAGCTAGGCCTATGCCTGAGTGAAACATTGTGTTCTAAACTTGTATTGCAATGTAATTTTCAGTGAACAGCGAAGCGAATGCTCGGCGCATTGCAATGGTAGAGGGTTGCTTCGGCAGCTCAGGTCAACCATTAGGTGTTCCTGGACGAGTCCTGGTTGGCGAAGGAGTTCTTACAAAAATGTGCCGGAAGAAGCCAAAAGCGCGACAGTTTTTTCTTTTTAACGATATACTTGTTTATGGTAATATAGTCATCAACAAAAAAAAGGTAGGATGAAAATTTAATTTTCTGTAAACTATTGTTATAAATCTAGGCCTATCTAGGTATAGTAGGTGTAGGTCTAACATAGGGGAATAAAGACTAGGCTTAGCTACTCAGTTCAACAGATAAATTAGGCTGTCAAAATGTTATTGTTTGTAGGTATACAAAACAAGCGTGAATAAAAGCTCACTAACTGATATGTAAAAACGTAGATTTTTTAGTTTTTATGTTAGGCCTACGTTTGAATTAGTTGGCTGCGTGGTTAGCAATTTTGAACTGAGCTTCCAAATTGCTTGACAAGCCACTTCCAAATCGCTTCAACATAACTCTGTTTCAAGACTTGCTCCCAGGATCTGTTTAAAATTATAACACAAATTTACAAAATGCATTTGTTGTTTGATTTCAGTATAATAAACAACACATCATTCCATTAGAAGAAGTCAAGCTGGAATCTTTAGAGGATGATGGACGTAAGTATTTATACTAGTATCAATTCTAAGCCCATAAGTGTGCCAACTTCATCCAATGCTGACTGATGCATGAAAAATGCTTGGCTGTTGCTTACTCCAATTGTATGATTTCAAACTTCCCAACTTTAATCAAATCTATTGTTCAAATCTAATTAATGTAGGCATTGACTTTATAACGCAATGATGTAGGCTACCACCATTAAGGCTGAAGGAGTAATTTTATTAGGCCTATAAACAGTATCATTGTGTTCTGGTGTCTTGGCAGTGTTGCCATGTTATAAATTTGTTAGAGGTTGATCATAGTTTGTATGACCAATGAATAACATATATATTATATAGCCTAAGCCTAGTTGAAAAACAAGTTAAACAGAATACTAATAGAGACTCAAACTTTGGTAGATGTTACTATAGTTTTTATTTGTTAAATTAGTGAAATGATGTTGCTAGCCTAGTAACCTTTGAAAAAAATGAAAATTATGAATACCATTTGATTATAATTTATCAATAGGCCTATCAACAATTGAGTTGGGGTCTCACCTAATCAGAAAATACCGTAGGCTTAGGCCTACATTATGAAAGTAAATGCATTACCTTGACCTGTAGGCCTATAATCAAATACGGTATTCTATAATCTGAAATTAATTTCCAATTAATAATTAATTCAATCAAGTTTTTTAAACTAAATAGACCACCATTACATTTTAGTCATTTCTTTATTTATTTATTTATTTTACTAATTACAGCTTTGGACTCACATCCGGTGGCAGCTTTTTTTTTTCTCTAAAGAATATGAATAAGAAATATGAAATAATAATAACGAATGAATGGTTAATGAATGAATGAATAATATATACAATTATGATCATAAAATAAATGGGTAGATGAAGGTGATTAGATTACAAAAACATATTGGGTGCATTAGAAAGGCCAAGATCTGTCAACATTTTGTTGAAGGCAGCGGGCTTGAGTAGTGTCTCCATTCTATTTTTCGGGATGCCATTCCATAGACGAATGGATCTACCCAAGAATGATTGAAGGCCAGTGTTTGTGTTGTGCCTGGGTAGGTTAATCTTGAGTTGGTGGTCATTTCGGCTGATGAAGGAAGGTTTGGTAAGTCGGGCGGTAACAACCTCCCATGCTGGTTGTTTTGTGACAGCTTTATACAGCGACTTGAGGGTAACTCGGGCTCTTCGGATCTTCAACGACTCCCACTTCAGTTCCCCTTGCAGTTTGGTTGTACTCACTACTGGCCTCATATGTTTAGCTGACCAACGCTGGTGGATGTTCTTCACGTACCTAGCCGCTTTACATTGGACCTGATTAATGAGGGTAATGAGTACTTCTGTGTGTCGGTCCCAAACTCCACTGCAGTATTCAAGAAGAGGTCTAATGAGGCACTTGTATGCGTGCTCTTCAGTACCTTCAGTGCTGCTCTTGAGGTTTCGCATGACAAAGTGCAGTGAACGCTTAGCTTTGTTGACAAGTTTGATAATATGATTGGTCCAGGTCAAGTTAGATGAGAGATTGATACCTAGAAATTTACATGATTCTGACTTGACAACTGGATTGCCATTTACACCGTATGAAGTCATCATTGGGTGACGGCGATTAGTGAAACTGACAATTGTGGTCTTAGCTGCGTTTAGGCTCATTCCATTGGTCACAGCCCAAGCGTAGACTTTGTCATCTTGCAATGTCACTTGATCTTCAGGCTTTGTGATAAAGTGGTAAACAATGCAGTCGTCTGCAAAAAGGCGCATGAAACATTTGATATTTTCAGAGATGTCGTTTATGAACCTGGTAAAGAGGAGTGGTCCAAGCACTGTACCTTGGGGTACACCTGACGTGACTTGGACTGCTTGCGATTTACTGTCACCTATTTGGACCACTTGAATTCTGTTTGTTAGGAACTCTCTTATCCACGACAACAAAATCGGGTCAATACCCATTTTTGAGAATTTATCCATGAGAATGTTGTGTGGTACCACGTCGAATGCTTTTGAGAAGTCAAGAAGAACCGCATCCACTTGACCCCCACCTTCGACGTGATCTGCGAGCTCTTGTGTGAAGCTGGTAATAGAAGATTCACAGGAGAAGCCTGCACGGAAACCATGCTGGTGAGCGAAGAGCCAGTCCTTTGCAGCCCATATATCTTTGATGTGGTTTGATATTAGCCGTTCCAGAATTTTACATATTATTGATGTCTTGCTAATAGGCCGATAGTTAGCTGGGTTACTCCGGGCGCCGTTCTTGAAGATGGGAGTGATTATGGCAGTAAGCCAGTCATCTGGTAGCCTTGAGTTATTTATTGTCATGGAGAAAAGGAAGGAGAGATACGGCACAATAGAATGAGATGATATTTTCAAGAACTGAACAGTAATGCCATAAGGGCCCGGGGCAGTATTAGACTTAAGGCGTTTAATTATGTCCAAGATTGACTGCGTTGAGAAGTGGAAGTGGAAGTTTGAGGTAGGTTCAGCGCTAGGGGAAATGGATGGCTTATGGTTTGTGATGTGCCATGAGGGATCGCTATGAAACACAGAGCTATAACAGGTACTGAGAGAATCAGCCGTCTCAATGTCAGTGGTGGCAAGGACACCATCAGGTCTACGAAGTACGGGAATAATGTTATGGTCACCTTTCTTACTGTTAATATGTTTGTAAAAACGACTCCAGTTCTTTGTACCGTCAGACTCTTGTAGTAGGTTCGAGAGGTGTTTAGCGAGAGCTGCCGATTTGCATAAATTGAGTTTTTCTGTTATTTCTTTGAATTTGCCGTTGTCGTTCTTCCGATGCTTAAAAGCACGCCTACATCGTTTTTTCAGTGATGTAATTTTTTTTTGTAGTATATTGGGTCAGGGTTTGATTTAAGAATTCGTTGTGGTACAAACCTGGTTCTAGTATTTTCAATCAAGGTCTTGAGATTTGACCAGAGAGTTTCGACGTCACCCTCGGAAGAGCTCCAAGTGTTGAATGCATCGCGCAGAAAAAGATTGATTCTGATCGTGTCCGACTTCTTATATTGCCTAATCGTTCTCATTTTCTTTGACGTGGCTCGGTTGGAAGGTAGGTTCACCACAATTCGGGTAATGTTGTGGTCACTGATTGGAGGTTCCACGCTACTGGATAGCCAGATTTCTGGCGGACTAACTAGAAAGATATCCAGCAAGTTGTTCCCTCTAGTGGGTTGTTCTATGACTTGAATCATGTTGTGGTCGCACAGTAAGGTGTTAATGGCTGACTGGACTGACTTGCGGGTTGGTAATTGATCAGCCTGCCACAAGATGTCTGGTAGGTTAAGGTCACCACCAATGATGAGAGGGTTAGGCGAGTCTTTGTTCTTAGACTGAGAATGAATATGAGAGTCGAGGGTTTCGATAAAGGAAAGTGGGTCTGTATCAGGAGGGCGATAGGCAGCAATCACTCTAAGATCTTGTTGGTGATTTCGCTTTATTGATACGCATATTATCTCATATTTGTCGTCAGTCCAAGTCATTAGTGCTGGTATGTCAGTCCGAACACATATGAAAACACCTCCTCCACGTTTGTTTTTCCGATCGTGGCGGAACACTTGAAATTCTCTGGGAAATATCTCATTAGACGAGAACTCATCAGTGAGCCATGATTCGGTGCCGATAACTACATCTGAGTCGAGTGACTCCAAAGTAGAGTGAAACAGCAGTGTTTTCTTCCTTATGCTGCGACAGTTGACGTGAATTATCGACATTAATGATGTGGGTCGTTGGTCTAGTCATAGACCAAGTCGGTTAACGGGCGCTTTTGTCCGTTGAGGGCGGTTGTATCGGGAGACTGTCGTAGTCCTTGGAGGTTCTGTTATTAGGGGTATGGGCATCGTTGTTAATACTGGAGGCTGCGTCACTGTTGTTGGAGGTACCATAGTTATTGCTGGCGGCATGATCCTCCTCCTTGACATCTTCGTTAACACTGGAGACACCATTGTTAGGGCTAAAGGTATTGTCGTTGTATTTGGCACCGTCGTTAGCGCTGGGTGCTGATTCGTTGGCATCAGAGGCACCACTATTAATGTTAAAGGTTCCAGTCATCGTCCGTGACATAGTTGTTAGTGTTGGAGACGCCGCCAATTATTAATTAACTAACTAATTAATTAATTAACCGTTGTAATCATCGAAGGCATCGTTGGTGTAGTCATCGTCTCAGGAGATGCCACCTTCAGCACTGGAGGCACTATCGGTAAATGGTCCACCAATTCTTTGGATGGATATTGCTGAGCATGGGTAAAGGATGAGGGATAGTGCAGAACAGTTAGGGGAAGAATGGGGTGATGAAATCATCCTTGTGATTCCCCATTCAAACGATCCTACTTTGTCTTCTTCAAGCCCAATTGAGAAAAAATACTTTCTGTCATCAAGTTTTTGATACTGTAGGCCTACTAATAAAAAAATCCCCTCTGATGAAACGTGTAGGCCTATTGTATTACAAATCCTCGTAGGCCTAGCTAGATTGTGAGTACTGAATATTCGGTATTCATTAACGAACAATAAAATCACAAGATTTACCGCTATTTGCGCACTGCTCACTCTTGTACGTATTGTGTTTCAACAGAACTAAGGAACGGTTGGTTAATACGAACATCATCCAAATCGTTTGCCGTGTATGCTGCAACTTCGACTGAAAAGCAAGAGTGGATGGCTCACATCAACAAATGCATAGACGATCTTCTTCGGAAAAGTGGCAAGAAAGCTGTAGAAGTGCACGCAGCCGTTTGGGTGCCCGACGCTGAGGCTGTAGTTTGCATGCATTGTAAGAAAACTCAGTTCACCGTTCTCAATAGAAGGGTAAGTTTTTTCACATATATTTCAGTTAACTCAATGTAGGCTAATAAAGGCAATAATACATCCATTCATTTATATTTGACGGTCCAAACTCAGTCTGTTCTGCCACAGACTCTCAGGAATTGATCTTTACGCTTTGTGACTCGTCTGAAATCCGGGTGCCTGCTATTTGTAATCTCCACGTCATTTGTATTCCTCCTTCGTCAACTTATCTAAATTACCATTATTCTAAAGACACATGAGTATGAGAGTACTGACTAGGCCTATGGTTGGTAATTTTTTTGAACTTCTGTGTAAAAATTCAAATTCGTGTTTGTATTTTGTTGAAAAGTTTATTTTCTGCTTTTTAACAAACACTTACTCGTACAACAATCTCAGCGTGGAACAATGAAGTATTCACCCCCTTCCTCTGTTTTCAGCATCATTGTCGTAAGTGCGGTGCGGTCGTGTGTGGCCCGTGCTCGAGCAAGAAGTATTTGTTACCAAACCAATCGTCCAAGGCTCTGCGAGTCTGCCTCAACTGCTACGACACACTCTCTCGGGCCAAGGCCCAGCACCATGTCTCTGGTTCGGTAGACAATTCGTTCAATAAAGGTTAGTACGGCTCTGGGCATCTTTCACCTTACGTACGCCGGTTATTCCTGGGCAATGACTTCTCACTCGTCAGCCATTCTGAGCGATTTCAAGATTTTTTTTAAGCGCTCTTCGAATTTTCGGATTATAGGCCTACTAGGACAAACTTTTGCGAGCCAATGTTCATTGCAAATTGGATTTAGTAGGCAGACATAGTCGACAATAGTTTATACTTTGTATTTTAGGCCTACATTGAAACTGAAAATGTTACGCTTTGGGTAAATCCCCTCAACGATTTGAAAAAAAAAAATCCAATGTGAATGCTTTTGAGTTTGAGATGTTATTTTTGATGTGCCTTACAACTGATGCCTCTTTGTAGCCGCCTATACTTCTCTTGTAGATAAGTGTCGGACGTGGGTTCGAGACACGTGTTTTTGTAAACATCAGGCATGTCTGACCCGCTCTCTTGTACCCCCGATCGCCCTGGCTGTTATTGAGGACGTTTACCAAGTAATAATCAATTAACCGATGTTTGTTTATCTGACAGACTCGAAGGAGCGCAGCGGCTCGGGGTCTTCAGGAGAGGACGACTCTGACGATGACGAAGACGCTACAAATCGATCACAACAGGACTCCACTCACGACGAGGTAAGATACGCTGCGAACCGCATACATGCATAGGGTGTGTAATCATTGATAGGAGTTATAGTTAAAATATAAGTCGAGAAAAGGGTTGCCATAAACTTCAAAATCCTGCATCCTGCCAACATATCAAGTAATCCCGCTTCATCACAAAATTATTGACCTCGTCTGAAGCTCGACAATCTCATCATCTCATTGATTCCATCAAAAAGTGGATTATCTGTATCTTTGTAATCATAATTAGGCATAGGCCTACATATCTAAATTCTTGTTGATAACAAATTCAAAATTACATTTTATTTGGGCCTACTTATACATACTTATCAAGACATTAGAATCTATACAAGGAATTTTGCCCCTCAATTGTGTAATTGTACAAGCCCACTAAAATAATACTGTAAGCCTACATAGAACTAAAAAAAAAATACTACAGTAAACCCTCGTTAATCCAAACTCGGTTAATCCGAAATTTGACGTATTTTCAACTTGAAATCGGTCCCCAGCTGAAGGTATAGGCATTTCAATGTTAATTAGTATGGTTAATCCGAATTTCGGTTAAACCGTAATTCAAACTAATATTTCGTTCCTTCAATTGCTTCAACACTGATTTCGGATTGGATCATTCGAAATAATCCGAGTGAATTCCGTGAAGTTATCACTGTTTTCCCAATTTCCATCCTTTTTATTCGATGCGTAAGAATGAGTGGAAGCATGCTCAGCTGTTCCTTGCTTTGTGTACCGAATGCAGTCGACCTTGACGAAGTCTGAGCTCGGCACACTCGTTCGTCCGACTCGGGACGGCCGAGCGCCAATAGAAACGGGCCATATGAGGATCACGCGTCACGGAGATAGCCGAGTACACACGATCAGCGAGGCCCTTAGCAACGGATCTATCACGTAGTCTCAGCCGGTGACACAGCTTCCTCTAGCGCGCAATACGAAATTAACTATATTCTGAGCGGGAAAAATTACTTTTTGATTAATCCAAATTTTTATAAACCGAAATCATTTTTTTTAGGTCCCTTCGATTTCGGATTAACGAGGGTTTACTGTAGGCCTAATTGAATTACATTTTCTCCTTGAACATATTCCAATATTGGCAACCGTAAACGAGAATCTATTAATTTATAATACAGTAAACCCTCGTTAATCCGAAATTGAAGGGATCCAAAAAAATGATTTCGGTTCATAAAATTTTGGATTAACCAAAAAGTCATTTTTCCCGCTCAGAATATATTCAATTTCGTATTGCGCGCTTCGTATACCAGCTGAGACTACGTAATAGATTCGTTGCGAAGGACCTCCCTGATCGTGCGTACTCGGCTATCTTCGTGACGCGCAATCCTCATATGGCAGTTTGTATTGGCACTCGGCCGTCCCGAGTCGGACGAACGAGTATTCCGAGCTCAAACTTTGTCAAGGTCGACTGCATTCGGTACACAAAGCATGGAACAGCTGAACGTGCTTACACTCATTCTTACGCGTCAAATAAAAAGGGTGAAAATTGAGAAAACAATGATAACTTCAGGGAATTCACTCGAATTATTTTGAATTATCCATTCCAAAAACAGTGTCACAGCAATTGAAGGTACGAAATATTAGTTCGAATTACGGTTTAGCTGAAATTCGGATTGACTATATTAATTAACATTGAAATGCCTATATACCTTCAGCTGGGGACCGATTTCACGGTCGAAGTAGGCCTACTGGTAAGTCAAATTTCGGATTAACTGAGTTCGGAAATTAATGAGGGTTTACTGTACAGTGAAACCTCTATCTTTCATTTTTCAAGGGATTTAAAAAAGTATATCCATGCAGAAAAATTCAACATTGTTTTTTTGGGGGGGAATAGGGTCCGATAGAAGCGAGAAAACTAGGGATTCCAGAATGATACATCGAGATTTCACTGTACTTGTAGACATACAAACATTAGCGTGTGACAACCTGGTAGATACTAGCGAGGTCCAACCGGCACATAGATAGTCCCATCTATTGTGCAAGTTTGAGTGTGCACGGTAGTTACAGGTAGCTGAAAATGTAGCTGAAAAACAGTTCGTAGCTGAAGTAACACAGAGAGATGCATCTCGGTGTTGTTGCGACGTCCAAGGCCGTGTTCCAAAACATGGCTTCCCAGTCCGTTGTAGGTACAATATGGCGGGTAACCTCCGTCCGAAGTCGTTGGCTGTCTCGGTATTTATTTTGTACTTTTGGCGCAAGTATAAACGGCTACCCACTCATTCAAATATCGTTCTAAGAAACAATGTAGCCGCCTTGATATACCATCACTCTCAGGCTCGCAATCAACAATGTGTCTGTGTTACTTCTCGATGAACATTTTAGGAGCAGTTAAACGGTTTACGTTTCATTTAGAATGGAGATATTTGAAGTGACAGGGTGATGATCCCAGTACCTGAAAGTGACTTTTTCTCTAGCGTGATAATTCATCTCACCATAGGCCTAAAAGACTTGTTCTTTCATCGAAATCTCTTTAATTCTACTTTTCTATCTGCATGCTGCCAGGGAGTTCCTGTGGCCATGCCGTCAAGTTTGTCGGTTAGGTGACCACAGCGTTTCTAGTACAAATTGTCTTACGCCAAGTATTGTTCAAGACGAGGTAAATCGTATCGTATTTCTGTGCCCTCTAGTTGTCTTGGGATCGTGACGAGGGACGGGTTGACGATTTGCAGCGGCAGAGGGCCGCCACGATCTCCTAGCAGTGTTTCTGTATGTCCTCACGCGTGTGTGGTCCTTGTATGGCACACTAACCAACCCCCTGTTTAGTGTCGTGTGCTCCTACCTGTGTTTCGTTTGTTGTTGAGCTGTTTCTTTACGTTTTGGAATGTAGTTGATGATTGGTGTTATTTAAGCACGGAATGAAACTTTTCCCTAGTTCTAGAACAAATTGTTGATGTGCTTGTCGAACAGTTCACGACAGCTTTCAAACACTTGGTTCAAACGGATTGAGCTAACAATTGAGGCACTGCTTTGAAATCAGAAGCCAGACGTGCGGTGGTTCGAGTCCTGCTGGAGGCATGTGATTGTGTAAACGTGCTTGCACCTGTCCACACCTCATTATCACCTGCTCATTCGTACGGTACCTAGCTGTTGGTGGGGTATTGGAGCACCATAAAAATGTACAGTTACCATATGAAAATGACAATACATCCTGATGGGAACCACGGTTCTATCTAGTCATTTATATTAATAAAAAAGTTTTATTAATAGTTAAATACATTAATTTCAATTGTGGCTTGAAACAGATTGTGACGTGTGATGTTATATACCTTTTCCCCTTCATTAATAAGCTGGCCTCCAAAACATGAGCCTTTTGTTATTTTATGCATTATTTGGTTGATATTCACTGATGAAACCTTTTTACCAGATCATTTCCAATGGAGGTCTATATTACCAATACATTCATCAATCATTTTTGATTTTGAGAACTCCTATGCATAACTATGGTAAATAGCGATAGGCCTGTTCTATTTTTATAAGTTCTATACGGATATTTTTTCAAAATTACATGAAGCATAGGCCTATATAAAATTTTGGCCGTAAGGCTTTCCAACATTCAGCTAATAAGTAATTATTAATAAGTGCTGTTAACTAAAATTGAAATGTAAGATACATTTCTGAAAATATGTTGGGTCTAGGCCTATACAGGCCCAATATCATTTTTTTTTCAATCAATTGACCACTTTCGTGATCTTACCTCCTTGCTATCACAATACAAATCGAGTGGAGAATCTACAAAATCTCCAGTCATGATATCAAGTTGCATAGATCTAGGGGCTCAAATTATAAGCCACACCTATCACTAGTCGCCAGTTAAACCAATTAAAATACTAGAATTAAATGGTTTTTCAAGCTGAGTCACACACTTTCTCACACAACGTTCATCAGTGGAACTCGCGTTGTTTATGCCACGAACCCCTCGATCTCATCTAATGACAGTTTCTCTTCCAGCCCAAGTTCTACGGCATGTCGGAGGGCGTTGGTGACGACCGGCGCTAGGCGGCACGCCAGTTGCGACGCCGGATTAAATATCAGCTGACGGCAAGCGTGGTCGATACTAGGCGAGGTACGTCACATACACTCTCACTCACATGTACACGCATACTTCTGTTGGCATCGATATGCGGATGCGATGAGATAAACGGTCCGATAAATTGTTCGTGGTCTTCATGAGTCGGCGGCGACGTGTTTCTGTGTGACTTTGTGACTCATTGGCAAGATCTGTGGTGATTCCATTTGAACTGTTATAATTCATTAATGTAATCAGCAAACGGGTTTGAGCAAACTTTGATAATAAAAGACGAGTATAGGCGCTACTAACTATGTGGAAGGGTTGAGATGTTGCATTAAAATTGAGAACAATTCTTGAATTCAATGCTTTTGCACACAGTATGTAAATAAAGTATATATATTGTGTCCCAAGGACTAGAGAAACCTATACCAAAATTTGTAAACATAAATATGTTCTAAAGACTCGTAGTTGTGTACAATGTGGTACTTGCTAAATGGTTATTTAATCATGATTCATTCAATTTTGATAATACATATCGTCCATTTTACTGTATATAATTATTTAATGATATAATACTCAATATCAGTACGACATTGAAGTAATTAAATTATATATTTATTTATTAGTTTGAAGTTGATCTTCTTTTGGCACTTCTTACCTTGTCCTGGTGATTGGTGATTGGGGTGGAAGTGCTGTGTCACCTGTAGACGTTGACTGCAATTTATTGCTTTCAAAAAATTATGTAAGCACTGACAGAACGTCTGGGACAAGATGTATTGATGGTTGCATTTGTTTGCCTGTCTCTTATGGTGCCTCAACTTCCTATCCCACCTATGTTGAAAATATGTACCAATTTTCCATTCAAATGTATGAACGTACCGATCGTGAGTAATCTAGTAAGGAACTAATCTTGTTTACAAAATTACGTTTACGTCGGCTCAGCTGTACCTACATTCATCTGAAATGCCAATATTCTAGGGTCACAGAAGGCATCCAGTATAGTTTTATAGCAAACTCTAGGTAGAGCAGTGATCGTTAGGTTCAAGGACAGTACTCATGAAATAGAACAAGGTTGACTGTCAAGTGAGCTGAGCTGAGGGAGTGAGACCACTGGTAATGTCAATACATCTTGGTCTGGGATTACCAGCGTGCCAATAGGTCTAACCAGCGAGTCAAGTGTTGCTATCACAATTGTCACCCTGTAAAAAGCTACCTACTTGTTTTCACTAATTTTCTGATTAGGGCTAACTGGACTTCGTGATACAGGCTTACTCGAGCATCTGTGCCTATACTTTTTGCCATGGTGAAGCAAAATATAGTTGGCAAGAATTGTAGATTTTATTTTAAATTCTTTGCTACATCTCATTATGAATCATGTAGAACTACTGAATCTACTGTAGATCTCCATAGAACTTGGTAGTTGTTGGGGTCTCTGATTGCCAGTGTATCTAGATGGCCTGTATTTTGTCATCTTTTTCAACTCCACCTTACAATTTTGAACACAATGGATTTGTTTGACTACAGCTATTAAGAAAACACAAACGTAATCGAGTGGCCCTACGCTCTGCCCATCTTTTTTGACGTTAACAACACCTAAATAACGTTGAGTCTATAACGGTAAATGAGATTCTTTTTTAAAACTTTTTTCACAAAATTTTCTCTGCTGCATATAGTTTTGCATCTAAGATCTTTCTAAACTGTCACTTTCACATTCATCAGGGTCAAATGACACAAAATTGCTTCAACGCAGACTATTGTAGTCTTTGTCTTATTTTCTCACGTTACTTGTGATTTTCTTGATAGGTTTTCAGATTATTAATTCAGTTAACTACAGTAGAACCTCTTTAGTAAGTTTCTCTTTATTACACTTTTCACCCCAGTAAGTTTTATTTTTCGATCTCATCTATATGCTGCCACATATTAGATAGTTTCTCCATCAAGTTTTTCACTTTAGTAAGTTTTTTAGTCTGATCCCCGAAAAACGTACTAAACAGGCTCCACTGTATTATCTCTAGGTACCTAAGCTTCTTGTTGTTGATGCACAGTAAAACCCTAATACTTATTCAGTTTCACCAAGACCAGTTTTTCAATAGTTGGTTGAAAGTTGATCGATTGTTGACTTTTTATCTTCCTTCAGTCCCTTGGTTACCTGTGTTATTTTTATTGACTGATTAGCAGACTTCTTAACGAACTATTGAAATCCAAGGCCTACGACCGTAAAGAACTAACCAATTGTACTACGGTACTTCATATAAAATTGAATGCCCAGGCAGGAAAATTAAAAATAGCAGCCCTTATAGGCCCATATTCCTGGTTTATGCTAGATATCTGATATGTGTATCTGCTCTCATTATGGTAGCGATGTGCCAAACTCACTACAGTAGGATCCTATATAGAGATAGTGTATTCATGATTACTAATTATTCTATTTGATGGAAACTGGGAAGGTTTCCATTTGTTTATTACTATTTTTAACATAACAATTTCATCTACTGGATTGTTTGCCATAGAGTAATTGTATGCCACACATTTCAAATTTACTCTATACACTATATTCATCGGGGTACTTGACCACCCATCGAAAACAACGATCCCATTCAAATTATTGACCTCTGTCATTGGGAAAAGTGATGCTGTAAGTTGATATCTCAAGAATGAGCTCAACGATTGGGTTCTGTTTTGTGCACGATTTTCTCTATCGAAGAAGAGGCATTGTAATGAATAGTGTGCACAAAGTGCATAGCATAACTCTTGGACTTAAACTGTAATGATGATGGTCAGCAATTGTTTGTAGTAGGTGTATCTATAATAAATACAGCCTTGTGTGCGGTCGGCGGAACGTAAATCAGTCACGTGTATGCTTATAAGTTATCACAAAGAATGTTGACCAAGTGAGCATGCTGTCTGGACCTACTACTTTCACTATTCGAGTATTAGTCACTTTCCAGAAGATGTTTCAATATTTTAATAATGTTTCATTGGTTTCTCGTACAGTGTCACATGAAACGTTGCAACATACGTGTACATATTTTTGATACAGATTAAACTCCAGGGATGAAGTGCCTTAAACATGACGTAAGACCAGACACCTAGTGAATTGAACAAGTGTTTCAAGTACCTGTTGACTAGTAAAGTATGTGGTGTTCGGACAAAGAGGTTGTGGTATTGATAGCTTTTTAATGTTGGCGGTTTCAGAGACACACATAAGTTGTAGGCCTACATAAATACCGGTACTTGCATATGGCTGCACTTTTCATCTGATTGTAAATTAATTGTTTATTCTTGTCAGTGCTGACATTACTGCATAGTGGGAAATGGTTTACATTATTTTTGTATCTTTAAATTTTAACCCATAATTATTACAGTAAATACCGTAGTACCTATTGCATTGGTCGGATAACTCGATAATTGCTGACATAAAACTGTAGAAACCTGAAATAAAATGAACAACCAACATACAGAATATAAAAATAAAAATGTCTGCGTTAAAGTGGCCACGAGTAAACAGAAACTGCTAGTAAACAAACTGCTGTGATTGTACGTCAAGACGTTTCATTTACGAATAGGACTGCCGTCTGATGAAAAAAATTCCAGATGATATTGAAATTTCAGTATGGAATATTGATATTAAAAATTGTCGAAATTTCAAATTTCCAATTGACATTAAAAATATATGATTGTAAAAATTGAAAAGAAACACCAGAGCATTCATTACTCTCTCATCTGAGCTTGCGTTTTTGCATGCAATACGAAATTCCCGATAGAGGTGCATTATTTTAGCTATTATATTTTTCTATCAATGTATATCTATCGAGTATCAATTACTGCAATTCGATATCAAAATACGGAATCATCGGAGTTGAACGGCAGCCCTATATACGATAGTCAGTAGGCACCAACATTTTTTAGTAAATTCTTGAATATATAATAATATTGTTTGTTGGTATGCTGGTATATAATTAATTAATTATATTCCTAGCATGTTGGTATTAATGAATACCAGTATTGAATATTGATCTAATAGATCTTGTGTTAATATTGTATATTTGGCAACATGTTGTTTCATTTACAAAAAAGATAAACTAATTAGGCCTACTCATGTCATGCACTTCATCGCAGTACGTCATTTAGGTTTAAAATATGGTACAAAGGCCTACCATTTATTTGTAAAAATACTAGTAGGCCTACTTGTGCCTCACAAATTTTCAACTATTATACTCGGTATGCCATAATTTTTTTTGAAAGAGGATAAAACTATTTCACCGCACCTAAATTAACTATACCTTCCTGAGCACGGCCACTGTTAGTTATTATTGCGAAGCCGCTTTCTGGGGTGCAGTTTTTATGCTCATTGTCTATTTTTACCTGAAGTGTTTTGTACTAGATTCGTAGTTAAGAAATTACTTTTATGGCGATTGCGGATTCTACAATTCTTAAAAATTAATAAAACAATGAAACAGAAAGCTGTTATTTTGGTCCATCAATTGATTTATTTCTATAAAATGATTATTAATGTGAAATAAATTCGACATGATGTAAACTCTCTATCACAATTCCCAGATAATTTGTCGTGTTTGTCCTTTATTCTTATGTATCATATTTACATAAAAAGAATTGAATCTATTTTTTCTGTTTCATATAATTGTATAACCACTATTATTACTATAATTAAGTTCAACCAAACAAACATAATACCCTTCATGTTCATATAATTCTCATCATTAGAATTCTGGAGTCTAGACGCCTTCTGTAGGCCTAAACAAACAACGCTCTCATGACGGAGTGTTTAATGAATTGACCTTTGAAATCACGTTTATATCTTGCCTTCTTCAATGTTACAGCTTTACTCTTTAAATATTATGCATTATAAATAATATAAAAAAAGTTATAATAATACTTGGTAGACCCTACTTATGTTATGTATAAATCATTTGTATAGAGTGATAATGTAATTATAATTAGCATCGAAATAAAATATTTTTACAACATACATTTAAGTGTAAGGTTCTGTATGCAAAACTAATTGTAATATTGGATGACCTTCGTTGTTTAACAGTCTCCTAATTACCACGTGTATCCCTTCTACCTGGAATTCTAGTAACTATAACTGTAAGCCAATTACAAAAACAATTACTGAAACAATGAGCATCAGTTGAAAGAAGAAATATTTGTTAGATCTTTTGTCAGTGTGCCAACACGAGTTTTGGGGAATTCAAAATGTCTGACCATTGCCAGGTACTCAATTTGTCTTTTTCAATAGCAAAAAAGGTTTTAATTTTCTATGCATTGGACTAATCTAATAGTGTATAATATTCTAACCTCATCATAAAAAATGATTGCCCAAATTTGTTTTAAAAAAAAATGACAGATCTTGGTGATGCAGTGTCAATTATACAAATCAACGGGTTCAATATAGAGTCATACCGTTTGACCCGTGGAGCGCACACAAAATTACTAAAGTGACGACTACAATGAATGGGGTATTATTATTATTATAATAATATTAAAGGTAAATTAAGTGCTTTCCAGTGATGATACGATGTACGTCGGCTATTGTTGCTCAAAGTTAAATCTCGCTCAAGATGTGTATATTATGTACATGTACGTCTGTTGATTAACTGCCGGATCACTCATTTAAAACCCTTTGTGAATATTAGTTTAAAAATCTGGCACAACAGGAAGCAACAAATAATTCAGTACCGGTGCACTCAACCAAGTCACTGCTAAAAAAGAGCTCAAGTCTGTGGAATGAATGTACCTACTTCAAACAAGATTAAATGTTGGCATTTAAAATTTTTGTCATTTTATTCAAGTCCAATTAATTATTGTGAAGCATTACCATGTGTAATTCGATGTACAAATTACAAACGTTTATTTCTTAAATAAACTAAAATCAATCGATCTACATTTAATTCACTCATTAGATGTTTAAATAATAGTGTGTTAGTCATAATTACTTGAAGATTTTTTTCTCCCTGATGCAAATGTTTGAATCGTTTACTATCCCAAAAATTACTACCTCAAGATTTATTGTGTTTTAAATGAGTTCACTGTAATTGATTCTTTTTTTGTAGCGATAAAATTGCCCTTGTCCAAACTATCCTACCTTTCATTCTCAGCCTTGCAATTTGTATCAAGTTTTGATGTTGATAAATGAAAATAATAATGACTTCCAATACTCGATGGCCAATTAATATCGGGTAATATTAATATCCTCCAAATCTAGAGCGTCCTTGTTGACCTGGTGTTCGTCAGTTCCGAAGCCCTTCATAATAATAAATTACAATGTGGGACATTGCTATCATTATAAATTATATCCCTGAAAAGACTTCTAGTTCCTGGTTCATACTTCGAATCTGGTACCAGTTACAAGTGTAGAGTTTCATGCTCCAGCAGCATACTTATTTTGTTCTCATCTCGCATAAAACATGTCGTCATTTGCCACTTTAAACAGTATTATTCGTAAGTAGTTACTCTTACATAATCTGTTTGGCATTGAGTAATACAAAATTGTTATTAATTTGGCATGTTACTATAATAATCCTGCTCAATCAAATGACAATGTTCATGGTGTAGTGGCCGTGAAGGTCGTGGCGGGTGGGAGGGGGAGGGGAGGGTCGAGTTTACTGCAGTTTTGATTAGGTAATGCCTTGGGGCAGAATGCAGCCAGTTGAAGAGGAACTTCAGTGAGTGAGTGAGTGAGTGACTCCTTTTGTTCGGTGACTTGGAGAATCTACATCAATTACTGGTGACTAAATGGGTTCTTGTCAACTTGATTCTTCGGTTCAATCACCCACATGACACTTGAATAATTATCAGTTGTTAGGGATACTTTTAGTTTCTGTTTCTCCACAGTATCTCTGGACTCACAAAAACAGATAACTCTGAACCTGACTTGAGTTGGTTTTTTTAAAATGTAATTATAAACCAGTTCTGTTCCTTCTGGTCGTACGTGCCTTTTCGACAAATAAAACAAAACATCAGTAATTGCGTACCTAGTAATGAAGAAATATAATTCTGTTAAGTAGGTTTGTTAAACTTGTTCAGAAGCAGTAAATCTAGAATTGAAAGATTTTGTGGATAATATCTAAGATAAAGTGAACTTGAGTATCATTTTTCAGTAATAATTAATTGTCTTTGTGAAATAACATTCTTGGTTTGTTCAAAAATGGCGACAAGTGAAGACAAGGAGAGTGAAACGTCGAATGATAGTTCTAGCTTAAACTGGAAGTCTATGGATATAGGTCAGAAGTATAACTACATCATAAGTAACATAACGGTTGAACCGATCCTTGCGTGCTATGTTATGCCCAGTATTTTAGCAGCGTTAGCCACCCAGAACTTGAACTTGGAAAAGGCTTGCAGATCCAATCTTAATTACACAGATACCGTTTGTTCTGCACTGGCCGCTCGTAACATCTCCAATTACACGCACGAAGAGACGGAAGTCCAGCGCCTCGTTGCTGGAATGACCGTCTGGAAGTCCGCGTTACAGAGCTCTTTACCGGCACTCCTCATACTGTTCATGGGATCGTGGAGCGACCGCCGTGGCAGGCGAAAACCTTTCCTACTTCTACCAATTATTGGAGAATTCCTAACTAGTTTAGGACTGATAGTCTGTACCTACTACATGACGGAGCTTCCTATGGAAGCAGTCGGCGTTTCGGAAGCGTTGTTCCCGGCGCTGACGGGCGGTTGGATGACGATGTTCATGGCGATTTTCAGTTACATTGCCGACGTGACGACCGTTAAGATGCGTACGTTTCGGATCGGTATCGTCAATATCTTCGTTTCGTTGGGAATTCCGGTCGGTACGGCGCTTAGCGGCATTCTGTATCAGCAGATAGGTTTCTATGGCATGTTCTCGCTGACGTCCGTGCTGTACGCGGTCGGCTTTGTCTACGGCATGTTGTGCTTGAAGGAGGTGCGGAAGCCGATACCGCGAGACCCGGGTGTTAGTTTCCTGGGTGACTTCTTCGACTTGCAACATATCGCTGATACGTTTAAAGTTGCGTTCAGAAAGAGGGAAAGTAACCGAAGAATCCGAGTGTTGCTACTGATGATATTGTCTGTGGTGATGGTCGGTCCAATGTTTGGTAAGCTTTTGTTTGTGTAATATTATCTGTTAGCTGGAATCAATCGAGTCGCTTATTTATTTCATTCTAATCATGAAATGCCAGTGATTTCAAAAATGAGAATTTTATCAATAAAATTCGTTGCTCATTCTTACATTTTTTCGTATTTTGAACAAGCCATTATTCGCTCAAAATGGTTTGTTTTCCTACCATCTGAATACGTTCAACTTGGGTATATTGCGATTAATAATTTACTAAGATTATCTAATACGTGCTGATTACATTTATTAGACTAACATGTGAAAACGTTATTTTGCGTGAAACAGGATTTGCGTTGAAATAATTGCGAACTTAACAATGAAGTACCGGTAATGAACGAAGTTCCGTGTTCCCAACTTATAAGCAAAAATTATGAAAATAAATGCGTCTAATAGTTTGAAATTTTGCTGATAATTGACAGAAACAAAATTCATGAAGAATCACATATTTTAGTCTCAATTTATAGAGTGGAAAACGCCATATATGCGTTGTTAGACGAGCGGATATTGATAGTATTGGTAAAAACTGCTTCGAGTGGTACCAATTAAGCACATTTTATGTTTTTTCTTCAAAATGGCTGACCCTATCAAGGTGAAAATTTCCAGAAATGTGTATCAAAATATAATTCAACTTCACGCAAAATTTCATTTTTTTGGAAAATAAAAATACTTCATTTTTTTGCGCTATGTTATTTTAATGGGTATTTTTTGAATTTCTAAAATTCCTAAAAAAAAAGTCACCACCCGATAATGCCACAAAACTATTCAGATCTAAGTTAGATGAGGAACCATATTGAAAAAAATTTTGAAGTTGATAGCTGTAGCCGTTTAACCTGTGGAGAAACGGAAAAAAAAAAAACGAATACCAATTTTTTTCAGTGTGTCAAATTGAATCCTCGCTAAAGCTCGTCTAATAAATGAGAGCTCATTTTGAGTAAACTAGATAGTCCTAGATACTAGATAGTCCATTTTCCAAACAGTCCGTTTTCATCAATTTTAAATTATGTTTCAAATTTGAAGTATGTCAATGGAAAACGAATTCAATCAATTATTGTTGTCATTGTTGATATATTGAAACAATATATAATAACTGTAGTATGTCAAAACTTTGTAATAAACGGAAACCCAATCACAATTCGAAGCTTATTTAGGTGTAAATTCATTCGAAATCAGGTTTGATTTTGTTCTATGAAAAATACGTATTTTCTTTGTTTAATCATATCGTGTTTAATTATATGACAGCTCTACACACGTGGAATTTACTCTCAAAAATGTGATTGCTGTGATGTTATTTGATCCTCACTTTAATTTAATTCAAGGTGAAATGAGCGTAACATACTTGTTCACACGATATCAGTTTCATTGGAACGAAGTGGATTTCAGCGTGTACTCGACGTACTGCGTTGTCGTCAATCTCATAGGTTGGTACAATTAAACTACTTGAATTGTATAGGTCATTTATTGGCTTATAGCTATCTTATCGGTTACAGCCATCGTACTGATGAATGGGCAACCGTGTTCGAAGTTGTTGCAGAACTGGGTTACTACAAAACCAAAAATGTGCTTTTACCACGCTACAAATTCTTCTATTTTGTACTATGCTTCCAACATATAGTTCCAATCAGATACTTCATAATAGTAGTTGAAAATGTATAACAAAGAGTATAGTCAGGGCAGCAAGTTTTCTCTTTGGTATTTCACATTTTCCTACTAAACTAGTATATTGGTGTGTTTATTTTCTGTCAGTGATTATTGCTTTGCTAAGAAATGGAAGCTGGGGATAATTCAAGACAACCACACCGTTAAAGGAATAACTAATTTGTCTTTACATTTTTAATTTTTTACTATCTAGTTAAAATGTGTCAACCTTTTATTTGACCTTTCATTCAAATGAATATCGTTTAGGGAGCGTGTGATGAACTCTGACAATCTCGTCTGATTTTTTTAAAGGTACGATGATCAGCATCGGTCTGTTCAGCCACGTGTTGAAGATGGACGATGCTCTTATTGGAGCGTTGGCTTGCGTCAGTAAAATAGCGTCCAGCTTCGTTTTTGGCTTCAGCAGGACCGGCTTCATGTTTTATATGGGTATGTTGTCAACGTGGATTCCCACATTTAGAAATGTAGGAATTTTGTATGACTATTCAAGAACAAATACTATCTATTCACAAAAGAAAAGATCATCTATCAACATAACACACACTAATATCACCATTAAATTTGTATAGCTGTGATATTTTGAGGTTCAACGATTTTTGAGTAAGTGATATTTGTTGAAAAACAATGTCTGCATCCCTTGAAAGTGTTGGAATATTTACTACAGCACCTAGATTTTCATAATTATTCAGTGTGAAGATGACCTTCTTTGGTTGAAACAATCGAGTATATCATTAAATTCACTTACACTAGGAAAAGCAAAGCATACTTGTGTGGGCATGGGTTCGAGTCCCATATGGTGCTAGGTATTTCTCATCCTTAAAATAACATTAATCATCATCCTCACTCAATACTCATATACTATATTAATTTCAAAACCATTTTTGTTTTGTTTGTTTGTATAACTTTACACCTCTCACTGTCCTAATTCCTTCTAGGCCAAATCCCAATAAGAAAAAAATTCAGTGTATTGCATAACTATTTGTTGCTATTCAACATCCCTTTCTAGTTTCTGTTGGCAATCATAATCATTCAGTCAAGCTGACATACATCTAGTTACATGGTATTGCAATGCTATTATCATAGAATATATTGTTGCCTATCAATCATTATGCATTACCAGGTTTTTTTCTTCCTTTTTTTGTCATGGATGTTACTTCAAAAAAATGACCGTCATTTCATCATAATAGAGTTGATAAGTAACGTTTTATTTCAGTTCGCATCAGGGCCATTCATGCATGCGATACTTGGAATTATTGGCTTAACATCTGGCAGTTTTTACAGAGAATGTATTTTTCGTTGTAGGCGATGAAAACGTCCCTAGTTGAATGCAATTGTATCATTAGTCACTCCCATTCATGTGCTTCTCAATGAAATAGGCGTCATTCATAATATGCCAGTATCATTTATCTATAATAAAGCAGGGCTGATCATCAACCTTGGCGCTTGACCTCATAAATAGATAAAATAGATTAATTGTTAGATGAGCATAGCGAAGATTTTCATTCCATAAACCGAAAAATTTTGGCCTTGGTTTTTATGTTTGTTTTTTATTTTTTTTTTATTTTTTTTTATTTTTTTGTATGTAATTTTGTACGCGGTATACAGGTCAGAAAGAAGTTTCGATCAACTCTAAACTTTTCTTTCAAATTGGTGTTATACCAGAATAGGTTGGGATTGTTTTTCAGAAAAATCTGTCAAACGGTTTTTCCGGAAAAAATTTGGGAAGTATGGAAATTCCCCATAAGATTAGGTTGGGGGAGAAATACTTGGAAAACAAAAATTTTCCAAAAGCTCTCAAATTTATACTGAATGTGGAAAGAACTATCATACATATTTTAAGCGATTTATGGAACAATCGGATGTGAAATAACGAAGAAAACACATTTTTAATCTACTTTTCTACACATCAATAAAAGCAATTAAGAAAGCAATTAAGGAACTATTAAATGTGAGCAACAAGTGTCACCAATAAATTAAAACGATTAAAATCTGTGATGGATATCAAGAAGGCACTGGTACCATTGTTGGGAAACCAAGGTCCATATACCAACAGACAGACACGGTTTTAAAACCTTTGAAGTGATCCATGGCCTGTAGATGTACATTGAGCTGACAAAATGTTCTTAATTTTACATTTCCATACTTCTAAGCTCATCTCACAACGCATATAAGGCGTTTTCCTAGTTATAAAAATAAAGTTGTTCATAAAGTAGGTTGATAAATTATGTATTATTATTGAAATTATCATCATTATTTTGTGTCGGACAACATACTTCTTATTGCGCCATAATTAAAATAAGAAATAAGATAACTTCAAACGATCAATAATTATTGTCTTGGTATCGATTCGATTCCATGGCAAAGCAATTTTGAATATTCAAATACAATTTTTCATCAGAAAGAACTGTACCACAATGTAATATTACTTGAGATTTTGTTTCTAAGTGTGTATTAAAAAAATTAATTCAAAATGAGTAGTTTCAAGTTTAAGTATTAAGCCATTAAACAAGGACTCGAGAGCTGATTGTACAAACTAATAATAAATGAATTGAGCTAATAATTAGCAAATGCTACTTGATATCACCCTTGGCTACGTATGTTATTTATGTAACTCATCTAATAATGAAGTACCAGTAATTAATATTTAATTATCAGTTGATATAATTGGCTTTAGTGAAATATATAATAATTTATAAATGAATATCCCCATTAATAGATTAAATTTGGCACAATTTTACAGCTCCATTAGTGGATATACTCAGCGGTTCTGGGCTAATTGCTATGAGGTCTATGGCGTCCAAATTAGTACCAACAGATGAACTTGGTAAGAAACTTGAACAGTATCAATTATTTTAATTTATTTCACTATCTGTGATTGAAGTTCACAAGAACTAAAATTTAGACTAGGCCTATATTATGAAACAATAAACAAGTTTAGAAGTTGATAAATTTTAGACTAAAGAAGAGAATAAAGAATTTTATTGAATGAGTATCCCAGCCTTTGATTTGATAGTCGATTTATAAGTCCGTCACCTGCCATTCAATTACTAATACATGTTGAATGTTATAGTACCAGGTGGTATCGTCACGGTAATGTAGCCTTCAGCTGAATAAACAATGAACAATGACTGTTTATTATTTACGATTTCAGGTAAAGTGAATTCTCTGTTTGGCGTGTGCGAGTCAATTGCGCCGCTGATATACACTCCAATGTACAGCGTTGTTTACTCGAGGAGTCTCAAAACGATGCCCGGATCATTCTTTCTTCTTGGGTCCGGGCTCACCGTACCGGCTCTTTTAATCTTCGTGTAAGTACATCATATATATATATATATATATACCGGTATATATATATATATATATATATATATATATATATATATATATATATATATATATATATATATATATATATATATATATATATATATATATGTCTGTGTGTATTACAATTAAATTAAAATTTCATTCCTACTTGGTTTATTTGTTTCATGCCCATTATTTGAAACATATAGTAAACCCTCGTTATTTCAAATTCTGCTGTATTATTGTCCAATTGAAGCACGATTTCTGGTCTCTGCACAGTTTTCTTTCATAAGATCAATGCTAAACATTTTGATGATACAAACTTTCGTCATTCAAAATGGGTATTTTTTAGGTACATATAATTTTGAATTAACGAGGGTTTACTATGTATTAAAAGATGTAATTTATCATTGTTGAAAATATCTTCATGGAAATTTAGTTCCTTGTCTTCAATGGACGAAATGAATGTTCAGCATTTTCATTGCATGAGAATGTAATGACAGTGCTACGGACTAGAGTTACAAAATAATATAATGAAGTTACACCATTAGTAATCAATTCCTTGGGGCCTTGTGTTGCCTCGTCCGAACGATTCTACATTGTCAAATTTCAGTGTTAGACTAGGATTAGATAACCTATTGATTTTAAATGTAAATAAATATGCTGTCTCAGTTGGGGAACAAGGACCTTGTGTCAAGTTGTACGTGTAAATAAAAAAGTAGGCATATAGCAATTTTAATAGACATGAGTAGGCCTAATACCACCAAATATAGTCCTACTATTATTGTGTATGAACTACGTACCATACGACTCATATTGCTTACTTGGTTTGTTCTAGGTGGTTGTATTTACTTCAACGGCAAGAACCAAAAACTGTTAAATGTGAGAGTAACCAAAGTCCGGCTACGTTCAAATATAAAGAAGAGTTCGGTGGAGCGTATATCAACAACGGTTTTCAGAAGGAAAAAGATTGCCAACTGTAAGAAACATTTCTATTGTATATTCATCGTTTTATACTACAGCACAAACAATGATGTGTCATACCGTTAATTTCATTTGGGAACAACTTATAAGTGATTTATTTACGTCTCTCAATTCAGTGTGTGTGTGTGTGTATTTTTGGGGTGGCCAAGACCGCCCTAGTGGTGCCCCATTCAAACGGTCTGTAATAAGTCGTCCTTGTTTTATAAATTATTATAAAACATATTTTTAAATTGTACCTTATTCAATATTTATGATCACTACTGACTACTACGAGGAAATGTAATAATGAAGTGTGAACAATAAAATAGAACAGGCCTATGTACAGTATTACAAATAATTATTACTACATTTTTATACATTTTGTTCTGGCCTAATAGCAGTGCTATACACACGTCATTATAATTATGAATTTGTATAACTGACAAAAAATTGTATTATTATCATATGCTATGCATTTTACAATAAACATAAACTTTCTAGTTTGTAAACGCTTTTTAAATTGAAATGATGTTACAAATTGTAGGGCTAAGGTAATAACATGTTATACTTGTATGCACGAAAGAAAAAAGGCATCTGACTCATCTATGAACAAAATAATTGTGAAACTTTAGTACGATAATTACATAATATTGCTGCAACCTCACAGATTAAACGCTTTTGGAAGATGCAGTTGTGTTTCTTTTCTTATTGTGAAACTTGGTCGGAAAAATTATAATACCCTGCAATACCACAGCCATACGTATAAGGATGATTTTTGTTTTGTTGGTAGATGACCTTCTTTTGCAGATACAAGTATATAATTAATATATAATATTTATTCAGGTTGATTTCAGACTACAATAACATTTTGTTTTCATTTACAACCAAACATGAGCAAAAAATCACATATAGACCCAAGGTGAATTGTTTCCCGCTCAGAACTTGAACTGGAATGGCTCTACTGGTGGTGGTTGTGGCAGCTGTGTGGGTCTGCTGCGATGCTGTCTGTCGAGAAGCAGCGATAAAAACCGCTGGTGTTGATTAGCAGTCAACATCACGTCCAGTTCCAGAGACGACCGAATAATGGCAGAGCACGTCTGAAGATCGCCTTGATTACCTGAAATAAGAGAAAATTTGATCCAGTCACATTTTTAAATCATGTATTGAAGTAACAACACACTCTAATGATTATTAGATTCAATGGCCTGACTACTATTTTTTTAGTTTTAGTACCGTAGTTTGATAATAATAAATAACATTGGGTCCAATAATAGTGTGATTGTAAGTGCATTATCAAAACTAGCCTACATTCATACATTATAGAATAGTAGGCCTAGAACACACAATGTGAAACAGTTTGACAGATAAGAAGAATGAGAAACCCACATTTGAGTGCGGTGCTGACAATTATTAATGGACAAACATGATATTTCAAAATGATATGCTATTGGCTATATTACATTAAATCATTAGAATTTTATACTTGTTTAAAATTGACAGAACTAAGGTGACAAACACTCACATTTATAGTCGAAATAAACTCTGAGGACTTGTCCATATTGTTGCTTTGAACCGTATCGAAGTAATACCTCTAACAATCTTTGAATAGTGTCGACATTATTACTCCTGATTGAAGTCATCATCACGACCGGTATTCTGTCTGTGATTGCTTCGCTCAGGCCTTCATACTCTTCCATTAGTGCTGCCGCCATTTGTTGGTCGGAAAACCACTCGCTCATAAAACAGTGTTGCCAAATGAACGTCAAAAAATATAAATCGTCGTAACGAGTAGCCAACATTTTTGCAAAGTTTGTTATGACAACTAGTTGCGCTTCTCCTCGTCTCGTCACAACGTCTTCAATCAGAACCTCCACCATGCTTCTCACTGTTGTACGTAATTTGGTGTTATGCTCGTAGACATACAGAAACTGTTCTAAGGAACTCTCCAAATTACCACGTACCCACGTTGCTTCTGCCATGTAGTGTTGGTATTCAGCTTGATTCAAATATTCTTCTTCGTTCCCATGTTTACAGATTGCTTGTAATGTTTCTATACATTTTTTTTCTCCTGACCTTGAAAATCTACTTGCTAATTCCAAAAGAATATTTGGAGAAGGACAACACCTATGTTCGATACACTTATCTAATACAGCCTGTGTGTCATCTCGTTCGATGAGATCTTTGACGATACTATCAAACTCATTAACGCTAGCCTCAATTTCAATGTTTCCGAGTATGTTGTCGTCAGTATCAACTGGGATCCCTTCAAGATTATTTAACTGTATTACATCTTTGCTAGCAAAGCGGTTCCTTTGCATTTTAATATTATCCCATTTTGTCACTTTTTCTTGCACTAGTCTTTCAGTAAAACTATCAATGATATCTGGGGATGACGAATTCAAAAAACGCTGACAATTATTCATATTTATATTGAGTCTAGGTGAACGGTCTAACATTAAATAATTATTCATTCTCCTGTAATGGTACAAACTAGCTAGAAATCTTTTATTTATTATATTATAATTTATAACCCATAAATGAGGGTTTGTTAAGCAGGCCATATAAGCAATTTCTCCTACAAATATTCCTATAATATTATACCATTGCATACATCTATTCTACCATTGCAACTTTGAGTTTGTAGATTGCTGCAGGCCTCAATTCAATTCTATAACTGTAGGCCTACCATTTAAAATTAATTGACTTCAATGACTTTTGTAATGTTATTGTGTTTTTCACTGTCATATAATCATAATTCATTAAATATATATATTCAATGAATTATATTCGTGGTAAAATTATTATATTTTTTGTGACATTTTAATTGTATTGATTGATAATCAATAATAAATAATAATTATTTGGATTCATTAGTCGTCACTCATTACCGAGGCACACGCGGGAAATAATAGTACCACTCTCAGCCACAGAGGTGCTGTCATCATTCGCAAATCACAAGTTCATAGAAGAAATAAGTTTTTGAAAAGGTGCCAAATTCCTTATCTGAAGAAAATAATTGAGTAAGCATGAGAACATTGAGATTCTATAATGAATGCAAATAGTAGTACGTCAGTAGATGTAGATTTCAATAATACCTCAGGTAGGTCTATTACTTGTGTTTGAAGCGCACAATATAAGTTACAACATTAACCTCACTGTAGGCCTACCTGGTTTTTCGGAGTTTGTCGTACCAACATCGAAATATTATATTCCCCCAAAATTTAGGCGTGCGAGTTCAAAAAAATTTGAATATACTTTTGAACATATTTTTTGAATATTTATTTCATGTCTAGGATCTAGGCGTGGATATACAAGATGCAACAGCCCCGTTTAAAGAGGGAAATAGAAAATATAATGAAAAATCCACCACCAGGTATATCATGCTTTCCTAGAGAAGATTCAACAGACATACTGGATGCAAGTAAGTTTAAAACCCAATATGTGCAGCTACAGTACTAGCATTAAGTATATAGGTACTTAATGGTACTGTGATGGAGTTGAAATTGTTATTGAAATCGCCACCGCATGTCAACAATGTGATGGAGTTGAAATTGTTATTGATAAAATTAGATAGATAATCAAATCAATAAGTAAATCGTCACCGTTTGTCACCAATGTGATGGAGTTGAAATCATCACCGCTTGTCACGAATGTGATGAAGTTGACGTTGTAATTGATAGATTTTTATGATAGTTCAATAACGAGAATGTTCACAATAATAGCGTTGCTGTCACCAATGTCCTTAACAGACATAATTATAAAGAGCGGTCGGAATTCGAAGGAAACATGGGAACGCCAAGCATTAAGCTGGGAATTCATATAATAACTCGGAGTTTCAACCATCACGCTGAACCAGGGTACAAATGAGATAGTCGCAGGATTCATGGCTTACCAGAGAAAGAAACACACTTAATCCCAGTTGGTTTATTATTATTATTATTATTATTCAAAACTGTAATTCGTCGCAAAGAGTAGAAAATGATCAAGTAGCACGCAAATAGACACATATTATATCGACATATTGATGGAACGTCTCGAAAGACACACTTCGAAATCCATTACAGACATATTGAAGTTGCGAAGAGAGAATCTAAATTCAGACTGATCTTATTTCCTATCATAATTCTATATCTTTCACACAAGATGCAGTGGAAAATTCTATAAATTAAGGGTGAGTCTTGTAACTTGGAGTTCATTTGTGCCATGTGATGACTAAAGTTATACAGAACAAAGGGTATGCAAATACAAAGTTACAATAATATGTTATTCTTATAGATTACAGTATTATTAGTAAGATTAATCAGTTGTTTGTTTTAAACAGATAATGAGTTAAATGTAGAACTATGTCTCAATGCTAATTATATTGAAATGAGTTCTCATTAATATAGAGAAGTATATTTTTAATTGATTTATCAATTAATAGAATAATTTGTAAAAATTAAAATGAGCGCTTTATGACAGTACCATTAAGTATGGTACTAGGCCTACAATGCTTGTTATGATCTAGTGCGTAAATATTTTTGTCTTGACTGTTCTGATATTATTTCGAATAATTCAATTTCGAAATTTGAAACATATTTATGTGGTCTGTAGTATTAATTAGTATGCCGATTAATAGCACTTTCTAATTGTGGCTCGGCATAAATTAAAGATCATTGCTATGTAATTAAATTTCGAAATTTTGTATTTTGTAATCGAATCATCATTACTTTCTGTACCAGTACTTTTAATTTTATTGCCGTAATATGGATATTTAGTAAATAACTGTCATTTTATTTCGGAAAAAAATTGAACTGGATGTAGGGTATTGATCACTAGACCCATGTACTGTGTCAATTAAATGTCAATTTTTCAGGTATTATGGGATTGGAAGGTACTCCTTATGAATCTGGAATTTTCAACATGGAAATAAAAATACCAGATAAGTATGTAAAAATGTATTGTTGAACAACAGCTATAACCAGGTTGAATAATGAGCAATAATTTGCATTCATGGTATAGCCTATATTAGCGCTCCACATTATTAAATGATCAGTACAAAATGATTTTACAAATTTTAATAATAGGCCCATGTGGTAGAACATCCTTTTTTATCTGTGGTGTGAATACTTGAGACTGCATATGTAAGTGTATAGTGTAACTGATAAATATAACACCAAGTTGATGCTGGTAAATTGATTTCTACTTATGACGAAACATCTCTCCAAAAATGTCAATAAATAGGCTACGTACCGGTCAAGTTGCGTACAGGTAGTGTAGTCCATTTTATATTTAGATACCGGTAGACCAATTGATAGTTCGTAATAGGCCTATAACTAGTACATCAACTTCAGTTTCAGTAGGCCTACCATAATTTAATAAAAAAATTATCTTCAAATGTTCAAAGCTAGAATTTTCCATCTTTGATAATCGTTTACAATGAATCTATGTACCTACTTGAAGCTTACATTACAATTATCAACATCTGATTGTATTGTGATTGGCAGTTGGGTCATGTTGTTACAAAGTTCATCTGTACGAAATTGATTTTCCATTTCTTATGCATTATATTCTTATTGAGTAAATGCATAGTGCGGTACTGATTCTAACCTTCTACATTCTCATCATCTATTGTATGCACTTATTTAATGAACATTTGTAGGTACCCCTTTGAACCACCTCGACCGCGTTTCACGACCCCCGTTTACCACCCTAATGTTGATGACGGAGGGCGTATTTGCCTCGATCTACTCAAGTTGCCGCCAAGTGGTTCGTGGAGTCCAATCAATACTTTAGGAGGACTTCTTGTATCCATCCAACAACTTCTGGCAGATCCAAATCCTGACGACCCTCTCATGATAGATATTGTAAGTTGTCATTTAGATGATGATAGGCCTACATGTTTCAAAGTGTTGAATTGTTAATTCATACAATAAGTCAAACTCGAAGTGCTCTTGTACTTCCTTGCAAATTTCTTTCTTTCGGGCAGTTAAGTATCCGAAGTATGCTACATGAATGTAGAACAACTCGAGATGCAGAAGTTGAAATAATGAGAAATAAATGTGAGGTCCCAACTAGTGCATTCAACGGTGTAAAACTTGATTTAATGTACCGGTAACACTTGAGTGGTAGATAAAGCCATATTAAAATACATTCTGAAGTAAACTTACTGCCATTATGCACACACTAAAACTAGCACACTAGGTATGTGCACACTTCTCGCACAGTATATGAAATATTTAGCAATAAAATATGAATATAGATATAATAGTCATTAAATTGTTCTCGCAGCAGAACATTTAATGTGACTGCGAGTGTATTAGTTAAGTTCTTTATTTGGCATGAATTAAAATATCAAAAAGGCGAGGTTCAGTCTTCCAACCGCTCTACCACCTAACCTTGTCCTATAAACTAACATAATTTAGGTGAAAAAAGATTGAAAAAATAATAAATTAAATAGGATAATGATATAATAAAATTGTAAAAACTAATTGTGATAAAGAAAAGGTAATGCTGTAATGGTGAGGAGATGAGAGTGAAATACAATGAGTTAAAATAGTGAGGGGTGAATTAGTGTGAAGTAGTGAAAATAGTAAAGGGTGAGAGGCAGTTTGAACAGGATTTGTTGATAGGGGATATGAATTCAGTGAGGGAATAGAATGCTGGTCGGTGAGGAATGATTTGAAAGAGGATTTGAATGCAGGATATGTGGGCGATAATTTGATGTGATTGGGGAGATTATTGTAAATGACTGAACAGAGATGTTTTGGACTACTAGCGGAGAGGGCAAGGTTGTGGGGAGGGATGAAGATAGTATTGAGGTTTGAGGTTATTGGGGTATTATATAGAGATCTGAAATAAGACTTAGCCATCTTTATTGTGATTTGTAATCCCACCTCTCTCTCTCACACACATTTTAAACATACCATATTTGTTTGTGTCCATAGGCTGAAGAATACCGGTACAATAAACAAGAATTCAATAAGAAAGCAAAAGAATGGACAGAAAAACATGCATTCCAGAAATGATTGTTGTGAAATGTGTGTTTAAAGCTCGAGACTGATTATCGAATAATGGATTAAGTACTGTAGATTGTGAATTTTATATCTCATTTTTAGTCCTTAATATATAAATTTCTTTCAACATGTCGTTGCAACATATTTAATTACAATTCATTTGTGTAGCTTACCATTCTAATAATAACTGGTTTATAATATACCATGGGTATATACCTATATATAAATTTAAAAATATATATATATATTAGTGATGCCTTCGGGTTCCCCGGGTACCCCCGTACCCCCGTATGCATTACCCGGGTAATATTCTGTTACCCGGGTACCCGTCTAGGTTCCGGGTAATTGTGCTAACCAGTACCTATAATATAGAAAATAACTTTTATAAATCACTCAAGCTACCGAGAGGAATTCAACTTCGCATTCTACAAAAGTTTTTTCACCTACCTTCCCAGACCTCCCTCAACTTGTCATAATGCGCTCGTCAAATATGGTCGCACCACCTACCGTTATCTGTGGTCACACGTGCAGTGTACTGAATCCCTCTCCTGTCAACCGCTCTCTAGTTGCCATGCCAAATACTATTCTTTACCGAGAACTGAGAAGCATATATAGTCAACCCATTACCTACCTCTACAATTTGAGGGTTTTGTCAAGTATTTCTTCTCACTTCGCTGTTGTTTTTCAGCTTGAACACAATTAACCAAAGGCCTATCTCGCTTTCTAAATTCCAAATCATTCTTTGACAGATTTCTTTGGGGAAAGATTGAGGGTGAGTAAAATGTGATACCTACATGTAGCTTATCTTAATCATTAATTGGTAGCCACCAGCTAATGAGACAAACAATTACATAACCTTGATCTTGGTCCACGCGTATACACTGCAGGAGATTATGAAACGTCAGAACCACGGAACTAGATAGGGGATGACGTAAATACGTTTTTTTTTTTAAATTACCCGGGTAATTTCGGCGGGTACCCGGTTCCTAATTTGTTACCCGAAGGCATCACTAATATATATATATATATATATATATATATATATATATATATATATACGTATATATGTAATAATATAATACAATAAACAGATAATATAATATAAACTATAATATAAACTTAATATAGTTAGTTTCTGGGACTAAGGACATCAACCACTAAAACTTCTGCAACTTTTATTATTTTTGGTGCCCAACCTTGTTTGTGGCATGTGTGTAGGTACTGCCCTACAATGTACTTACACATATAGACATGTGGTCAAGTGGCTATCACACCGAAGTATCATTCAGGAGACCGGGGTTCAATTCCCGCCATGGTCGACCATCCTGACGTTTTATTTTCGTGGTTTCCTTCTGTTGTTCAGGTCAATACGGTTGGAATGGTTCTTGACAACATATTACAACCGACTTCTTCCCACTATCCATAAACACCTAATAAAATAACCTTGAACATCTCATTTATCATCCACTGACGCCAATAGATCGTAGTCATGAGTACAGTGCATCGTTAAACACAATATAAATGAATAAAGATCAACCATATATTTTTAATATTATTAGGCTTCGTTATGTAAGGGTGAAGTGCGGGAAATTGGGTTTACCCTCAAAGAGCTCAAGTGTGACTATTGACTCGTGTTGTTTGTCATTCATCCACTGGGGCCGGTGCAGAGGCGACGGAGCTATACATATATATATATATATATATATATATATATATATATATATATATATATATATATATATATATATATATATATATATATATATATATATATATATATATATATATATATATATATATATATATATATATATATATATATATATATATATATATATATATATATATATATATATATATATATATATATATATATATATTTCCCAATAACTGAATTGATATTGTGGACCCCAGTAAAGTGATACACAAAGACATGGGCATTGTAAAACTGAAAACTGTACCCCGATATAGTGGACCACAGAAAAGATATTCTGGACCCCGGTGTTCTAGTTTTGTAGACCACTATATTGGGGGCCACAATATCGGGGTTCACAATGTCTAACTAGCTTTGGGGTACAGTATATCTACTTTGTGGTCCACTATATCCACACGACATTTGGATACAGTTTTGTGGTCCACTATATCGGGGTCCAGTTTATCGAGGTTAACAATGACGAATCTTTGTGTGTCACTTTACTAGGGTCCACAATATCAATTTAGTCGTTTGGAAAAGATATTCTGGACCCCGGTGTCTATAGTTTTATAGTTTTCTGGACCACTATATTGGGGGCCACAATATCGGGGTTCACTATGTGTTCTAGTTTTCTGGGTCACTATATTAGGGGCCACAATATCGGGGTTCACAATGTCCAACAAGCTGGGGTACAGTATATCTACTTTGTGGTCCACTATATCCACATGCCATTTGGATACAGTTTTGTGGTTCACTATATCGGGGTCCAGTTTATTGAGGTTAACAATGACGAATCTTTGTGTGTCACTTTACTGGGGTCCACAATATCTATTTAGTCGTTTGGAAAAGATATTCTGGACCCCAATGTTCTAGTTTTCTGGACCACTATATTGGGGGCCACAAAACCAAAGTGTTTGTACAATATTTGGATTTTACAGTGTGGGCCACAATACTGGGGTCCACTTTATCTTTTTCTTGTGGTGCAGAATATCGGGGTACACAATACTGTGGTACACAAGAGCGGTACCCTATATATATATATATATATATATATATATATATTTATACGTATGTAATATTATTAATAATATCATGTAATATTATCATGGATATTATCATGTAGTGTGCATGCGCACTACCCGAGTTGAAATATTTGAACCCCTACTCTGCAAGTGCTTCTCAATACATCGCTGCTCATAAGTTGCATATATTTCAGGGGTTTTTAATGCCATCAAACCAAAGTTTGATTGAACTGTACCGATTGGTCATGTCTATAAAATGCAGTATATAAAAACTACAAATAATTGAATTTTGAATTATAAAGAATCGAATGTATTATGAACCTCATTAAAATCAATTGGAACAACTTTAAAAAAATGAGAACAAATGTAGCCTATATATATTATTACAGACTTTGGTAGTCACTATATTATCATGTCATCATATTGTAACATAGGCCTACTATTGGTTTCGGAAAAAACACGTTAAATTAATTATGTTAAAAGAACTAATTATATTTTCATACATTTTATATACTGATACTGGCTCAGATTACATGTATAATAATAACAAATAGATGTTTTGAAGATGATTATGTATGGCCTCAGTAGAATTACAAAATGATACATTAGTTTATCTTACATTGATAATTCACTCTATATGATGTTTCTGCATTGTAACAAGGTCAAACAAGATAGAATAATTGCTTGCGCAGGTTACACGAATAATAATATGATCTTGATAGGGAATTCGCATATTGGTGATGTGAGGGAGGTTGGTATAGTTCAAAATATATTCTTTCTTTGTTGGTTAAGCTTGGATTAATTCACTTGACTAACACGTATAGTCACATACAGGGGAAAAATATTGAAACAATCAGTGGCGTGCAGAGGGTCAAATTATAGTGGAGCAGACACCCTTGGGCAGGGGGTGGTACACCCCATCCAGGGGCGGATCCAGGTCATATTCATAGGGGGGGGCGATCTCACCTTGCAAAAGAAAATGCCATATAAGAACAGTTGTGCAACGGCGAGTTAACATGAAGTCGGCGACCCGCGGGGGGCAAGGGGGGAAGGCCCCCTTTTGGCCCCGCAGGGAATTTTTTTAAATTACCCCTTTTTTAACGCGATTTAACGAGTTTCAGATGAGATGTAGATGACAAAATCAATTGTCCCAAACAACTAAAGGTGTCCAACTGATATTTGCCAATCATAAGTTCAGTTATTGTAACTGCATGGTCCTTCTGGGTCTTTTTAGCGCCACGGGCAAGGACTTAATTGTAAGTCCCCAAAAATAAATGCGCCTAGTGAAAGTGTTTCAAGCCCCACAGGGAAATTTTCGAAAATTTCTCTTTTTAAATACAATTTTACGGGTTTGGAAACTACACGAATTTTCTGGAATTCATGAATTTTTCAGTGTGGTACGGAAGCTAGTTTTGCTGAATGGGTATTCCAAGAAAATAAAACGGCAATTAATCTATCATTCGATCACAATGCTGTCCGAATAGTAACATTTACTCTACTTAATAATGCATAAGTAAAAAAGAGTATGATTTATGGAATATTATTATTAATAGGATATCACAAATGTGCGCCTATATACATCTTTCCTTCCTTCTCTTTATTTTATTTTTTCCCTTTCCTTCTCTCTTCTCTCTTTTTTTTGTCTTTTCTATTTCTCGTCTTTTCAAATTGTGTCTTGCAAGACCTTTTCTTGCCCCCCCTTGGCCAAAAGTTGGGGGGGAGGGGCAATCCCCCCTTAGTAACATTCCCTTAGTAACATCCCCCAACGGGTCCGACGCCAGTGAGCAGGGGTGTGCTAATGATCTAATGATAGAGTAAATGCTTTTTATAAACGCTGGAAGATGACGCGAACCGATCAACAGCTACATTCATGTCTACAAGTACATCTTGCTCGCATGACAAGATCATGAAGTCTCCCAGCCGCTCTTCTATCATTGTAGAGCGATATATCACATAGATGATTATGTATCATGAATCTACACACTTGTCAGGCCTTTTGTTTCGAAGCTTTTGAATTTGTACACCCACCCCTTGCCTCCAGCAAGAGGTGGGTGTACCCACCCACTTTCAAGGTGGAGCAACGTGCTCCACCTTATACATAGCCTGCACGCCACTAAAAACAATGTGCGGACTAAACATTCATAGCTTACAATTTAAAAAAATACATTTCAATTCAAAACAAAATTTAGTATTAGAAATGTTGAGAATCAGCCTTCACCAACCTTCATGAATTTCACCAATATTAAAAATGAAACGAACAAATATAATAGTTTTTAATTTGCATTGACTGCGTTGAGATGTGTGCCTAACCGCCGCGACATGTATTGTGTCTGCCAGAAAAGTCTTCTCATCTATCGCGCCTGGTCCGCCGCAGCAAGCGCGCCTCTTTCAATCCGTCGCTTGCAACGTTCAGCGCCCAGTTCCAGCCCGTCGATTGGTTCAACAAGCAGGTCGTTCACCTCCACTCCATCGGCACGCAGACCAACGCGGCAGACGATCACGGACTTTCTAACATTTAGCTAATCGAGTTTAAAGCTATATTATCTAGTCGATACAAAAGTGATATAGGTGCATTTGTGGTGATAGCAAATCTTCAATGTAGGCACAAGCAACGAGTTAGCAAAAATGATCTTTCAAGTTTTATTCATTAAAAAGCAGACAGATTATTATCCCATATCTTCACCTTGCATCTCGAAATGTTATTGAAAACGGGAACCAAAACATTGACCCGTCTGAATGAAACATTGGTAATTCACTCACTGCTTCTTTATTTCAACTTATTTCTTTCTCAATTTTAGAAAATTTGATGTGACCTAGAAAGAATGATGTCTCTTTTATCTTCAAAATGACTGATCCGATTGATGTAAAACTTTGTTATACCGTTAATGTGAATTATTCTTGAGTTTGAAGATAGTAAATGAGTAAATAAATGTAATTGATATATTTACATGACTGGGCCTACAGCATCTTATATTTTAATTCCAATATTATATAAATCCTATAAATAAAAGCATAATTATAATACATTAAGCAAGGATTACAGGGTATACTCTCTGAAACACTTCAAAACATTTTAAATGTAAAATTCTTCTTCATTTCTCAATTTTTCAATATAATTTTACAATGTGTTACAAATGTGTTTACAATATGTCCCAACTATTACTTTGTGGTGGCAGGATCGCCCTTGTGTTAATTTGCCGCTAGATAGACCACGTTTCACTCTATACTCTTCGATGTTTAATGTCCTCACACACATATACCGTAATACAATTTACTATACGTAAAAGATACCATTTTTGGCGACTTTAATCCAACAATGATAATTACTCTTTATTACCAGTATTGTTAAAGAATTTATATATTATTTTTATAATTGATATAATCCCAAATCCATATGAAAAAAGTGTTTTTTGGGATGTTGTAAATTAGTAGATTAGTATTAGAATTAGTCGAGAAATTAGTAGATAGACCATAAATGACAAAATAGTTCATGATAATGAATCTATTTTAACTGTATTGTCTTTGTAAAATCATTGTATTAACTTGTCTGTAAATAGCACATCTCCGCTGATAAATAAATTACTATTTACTATTATTAAATTAATTGAATATATTAATGTGTCTAAACTAGTGTAGCGTGCTCATTAATACCCGTAGACTTAGATTGTGATAGAATAAAGAAATGACACTGATAATATAGAAGTTTGTTTTTATTTAAATACCAGTATTTCAGGACCTGCTATTATATCTATTTTGTTGTACTGTTGCCACAATTTAGTGATACCAGCATGTTTTATCATAATATAGAGAAGGTGGATCCACTCGCATCTTCCAAGTGAAATATTTATGGGGTCAGAATCTTAATCCATGGTCCCATTTGCTTCTAGCGCGACTATTGCTTTTAAATCGATCTATATAAAACAACAATGTTATATACGACTCAGTAGAATTACTATGTTAGAGATGGCATTTGTTTTTCACAATAATGATAGATATTGTAAGTTCAACAATGTCGCCGGTTCCGTAGCCACTATTATCTAGTTCACTAGGGAGTCGCTAAAGCGCGACAGGAAAATGTGACTGTTGGCTCTGATTTGACCGCAAGAAAGCACAAATACCGTCCATGTTATTACCGGTGGTACGAGAGTCGGTACACCTTCTTTATATTATATTGAAGTCTGTTGGAATCACTACATCGTGCTGTTGCTGTCACATCAAAATGCAAAATGCAAATCAAAATGCATCCTGATGAAAACTTCTTGTTATTATACGCACTAAAACTTGCAAGCAATCTCAACGACAACGTACATACAGTCTATGAATAAATTAGCAGTATATTGTACGTAGATTTGTTTTTAATTTTAATTTAAATTTCGGAATAAACCATTTCATGTGACTCCAAATGCACTTGTCGCCGGTTTTGAAAATAGCGGTAGCCCAAGGATACTGACCTTATATTGTCGGGCTATCAAATCTTTGCTCTTAGTACAGCCGGACTGAAACATGTGAGTGTAAGTATTCACTTTTCATTAACACATCTTTTAATTGAAATAGTAATTGTTTTTATATATTACATAAGTAATACAGAAATGAATTACATGAATGAAATGGCAAGGTTTGGACAAGAAGTCTGTTCTAGCTTCCACATAGCCAAGTTGAACAGTACAAATCAAGAATAGATACATAACATGAACTCAAAGAATCTAATATAATTACATAAGTTACTGATAAATATTAATATTGCATAGGAGAAGTATATATATATATATATATATATATATATATATGGATATTGATAATTGTTTCGGGTGTAATCATCGTGTTGACATGAATAAACCATTTTAATATTAAAATGAGAATTTATTCAACGTTTCAAGCTACTGTTTAGCCCTTTTTCAAGAAAATTACAAAAAACGAGAACTATCTTCTATAAAATCAAGAATTAATATAAAAATCAAAACAAAACATATTATTGTAATTCACTGCGTTTACGATCTACTTTCTGCTACTTGGATCACTTGAAGCGTCATCATGGTGGCTGTATGGTCCTAGATCTCAGATCATATCCTGATAGTGTTGTTGTTGTTGAAATTGCTCTAGACGGTAGTTTTTCTTTTTTCTTCAAAGTTTCTAGTGCTGTATTCCACCCATTTGGCAATTTGAACCCATCATCATTATTGAAGTTTGCAGGCCGTTTCCATATTTCTAGCGATTCCGCGATATATCTCGGCAACCGTAACGTCTCTCTAACTAATAATTTGGTTTCATCATATAAAATGTCATGTTTCACCCCATTCTCATTTGATAAACCATGTTTTGCAACGCCAGACAGATAAATTTTACCCGATTTTTCATGATATTTGTGTTGCTTGATTCTTTCTCGTATCGGCTTTTGTGTCTGGCCCACGTAAACAAGACCACAGTCACACGGAATTTGGTATACTCCAGATTTATCAAGACTATTATTACCTTTCACAGATTTGAATAACATGGACATTTTCCGGTCTGTAGTGAAGACGGTCTCTATGTTATACTTATGAAGTAGTTTCCCTATCTTGTCTGTAGTACCTTGTACAAATGGAAAGTAAGCTGTACCAACACTTTTATTGTCTCTCTTTATTTTATTAGTGGGTTTACGAGCTATGGCTGATTCAATTAATTTATTATTATACCCATTAGCCCTGAAGGTTCGTTTGAGATGGTTCATTTCTTCATCAATGTGTTCTTTATCTGAAAGTTGTCTTGCTCTTGTTATTAGGGAATTTAAAACTGAACGTTTCTGTGCTGGATGATGATGAGACATGGCGTGAAGATACCTGTTTGTATGTGTAGGTTTCATCGTGAAAGTTTTAAATCCACTATATATATATATATATATTAGTGATGCCTTCGGGTACCCGGGTCGGGTACGGGTAATGCATTACCCGGGTAATATTCTGTTACCCGGGTACCCGGGTACCCGGGTACTCGTCTAGGTTCCGGGTAAGTGTGCTAACCAGTACCTATAATATAGAAAATAACTTTTATAAATCACTCAAAATACCGAGAGAAATTCAACTTCGCATTCTACATAAGTTTTTTCACCAACCTTCCCAGACCTCCCTCAACTTGTCATAATGCGCTCGTCAAATCTAGTCGCACCACCTACCGTTATCTGTGGTACGTCACACGTGCAGTGTATTGAATTCCTCTCCTGACACCCGCTCTCTAGTTGCCATGCCAAATACTATTCTTTACCGAGAACTGAGAAGCATATAATTTTATATAGTCAACTCATTACCTACCTCTACGATTTGAGGGTAGAACTAGACAGGGGATGAGGTAAATACGTTTTTTTTTAATTACCCGGGTAACACCCGGGTAATTTCGGCGGGTACCCGGTTCCTAATTTGTTACCCGAAGGCATCACTAATATATATATATATATATATATATATATATATATATATATATATATATATATAAATTACAAACAGAACCTGATATTGCACAAATGTTTAGGTATTGCAAGGTATTGCCAGTTACTTATTTATTTGATTACAAGTTCATTTTGAAATTTTATTTCAATTCTGAACACAAAATATTAAATTCCCATGACGTTAATACTAGATTTAATCTTCTAAGTAATTATATAATTCCAGTGTATAAAAACAAATACGGTATGAGACGGCTTGAATACTCCATACCTAGTAAATTCAATGAACTCCCACAATTTCTCCGCGATTTAGATTCTTTCCTAATGATAAAGTATGAAATCAAGTCCTGGCTCCTTAATAAAACGGTATGAGTACATTTTCAAATATTCATCAAATTTATGGTTACCTCCTTATTAGCATCTATTAAACCTTAACCTAATAAGTTACTAAGTAAATATCACTCATCAATTTGTCACCCTTTTGCTCCTCCTTGTATAATTGTATTTTTTATAATTTGTATAATTGTATAATAACATATATTTCTTTTGCACGCCTATACATATGGGATATATATATGTATATATATGTATATGTATGTGTGTGGGTGTGTATGTGTGTGTGTGTGTGTGTATATATATATATATATATATATATATATATATATATATATATATATATATATATATATATATATATATATATATATATATATATATATATATATATATATATATATATATATATATGTATGTATGTATGTGTGTATGTGTGTGTATGTATATGTATATGTATATGTTTATGAATGTATGTAGGCCCTATATATATATGTACATATATGTACAATCTTTATCAATCTTATATCAATCTATATATCAATCTTTTTACAGTGTCTACAAAAATTTAAAATATATTGTCATTTTGATTACACTTGATCCTTGAATTTGGAATCTTAAATCTTGAATCTTGAATTCTTAAATCACATAATCTTCAATATTTTTAATATTGTAATACTGGCCCTTACTGAAATTAACTTATTTATATTTTCTACATGTCTTTAGTTCAACTGATTATGCCACAGATAAGCCTCCTTGACAGGCTTTGTGGAAGACTGTTTATTTTGTTTGTTATGTGTTATATTTAAAAATATAATAAAAAAAAAAAAAAAAAAATTCTATTCAAAATATATATACATATATATATATATATATATATATATATATATATATCACTTTATGTCTTCATTACGTCTCTCAATTACTGTCAAATTATAACTTCAAGGGAAGAATTCCAATGGGAATTGAGATTTCTTAGCATATCGCTATCCAAAAATAATATGATTAATAATCGATGAGATCATTTTCTTCAAGAAGGTCTTAATTTGTGTCTGCAAATTTTTATCAATTCAAGTCAATTCGTCCGAGTTGAATTGTTCTCTTATGCAATTTTTCATATTTAATTGTATCGATAATTGAGGAAAAATATTGAAAAATGAATAGTAAATATTAATACACGTGTTTGGTTTGACAGATGTTTATGTTGATAGTACTGCCCCATGTGCTTTACTCACTGATCATGCCTGGCGCTGTCCATGTTAAGTTGGTAATAATGCATGACTTTGTTTTGTTGAGTTTTTGTCGGCCATGAGGTAATCAAGATGTTAATATTTCAGAAATTGTGTAGATATTACTAGATATATCATGATAGTGTACGTATAAATATGCCGTCTACTCTCGTTACGAGTTATCACTCGGTATTTTCATCGTCAGGTAAGATTGAATCTGAGATTGCTTGGCCGAACTTAACATAGGCCTAGGCCTAATCACATCCAAAGTAGCTAAAAGCATTGAATTCGTAGTGCTAAACGACATTATGTTATCTATTGGTCAATATAATATACAGTAGGGAAAAGTGGTTTAGGACCAGCAGTTTAGTTTAGTCAGCGGTTTAGGACGTAGCGCCTAGCAGCTGTACAGCTAGGCCTAGGCCTATCTTGTGGCATTGAGCTACAACTCAATACCTGTGGCTAGAATAGGCCAATTTTGAAAATATATACGCCGACCCTAATCCCAGGAACATTCATGCGGGAATTGAATGATGTCGATCATTCCTGCAGCAACCAGAACTATGATCAAATTAATATGGCTGGTCTGTCTTAGGGTTATGTTAGGTGGTTGTTGATCATGACCGGTTAGAGTTAGTAGGCCAGGACATGAACCATAAACTGACAATCTAGGCCTAGTTATACTAGTTATACATACTAAATAACGTGGAGAACATTACCCATGAAAAGGCTGGTTGAGGATACAGCATATTTACCATTGAAAATGCTGGTAGGCCTACTTATTTTGTAGTTTTTTAATGCTGCTCAACAGCTAGGTTATAAGGGGATACAAATGAGTGGGTGATGATAGGTGAAAGGACGTTTTTTCAAAGACCCTATGCGGCGGGACTCGAACCTATGGCCATCATGACTTCAGTTTCTACCGTTAGCGATCATTGACTGATCTCCGGGGGTGGCTTTATTGGTAGCGTTTTATAGAACACCCCATCTCTCAAGTACGTGTATTAACCTTGAAGTACGGTATCGGCCGTGCAGATCTTCATTTTAATTTCTTATAAGAGACAATTGAACGATAGGCTTACCTGAAATTCTTATGAACTCAAATGCAAAAGTGTAAATCAGACAGAACCAATCTCAAGCGAAATGTTCAGGCCTATACAGGTAGTTATTTGTTACTATTGTTCAATGGTGTCATCATTCGTTTAAATCTAGCCCCAGGCTTGCGATGTCCTTTAATTTAATTTTGATATGTCCTCATATCAACAGGCGCATGTGACAAGTAGGCCTACGGTATTTCAAGACATTCTATTGATTTTTATAAAAAAAGACCTACCTATGACGTATTACTGTATTTTTTGGCTCCAGTTGTTACGGCTTGTCAACAAAGTACAGTTATCAACTAGCAGCATTGTTGAAGAAGGAAGAGAAGGCAACTAAGACGGCATTACGATGCAGACGTTGATGCAGTAAGGATGTAGGCAGACGAGGGAAGAAGATGAACTCAACAACGAGAGCTACAAGTACCATGTCAGCGCACCTATTAACTAGCAGTACTGTTGAAGAAGGAAGAGAAGGGTACTAATACGGCAGTACGATGCAGACGTTGACGTAATGAGGTCGTAGCAAGAAGAGGGAAGAAGATGAATGCAACAACGAGAACTACAAGCCCGGTGCCAGTAAGTAGAAAAACGGAGTTGTTATTTTTGAATCATCATAATGGTGTCATTATTGAAGAATTTATTCTTCGATAATCTTCATTTAAGGATCGTCATTTTAATTGGTTATTAGAGACAATGGAACAATAGGTTTACCTGAAATTCTTATTAATTCAAAAGTGAAAGTGTAAATCAAACACAAGTAATTTCAAGAGAAATTTTTAGGCCCATAGTTATTTACCAGGAAAACGCCTTATATGCGTTGTGAGATGAGCTTAGAAGTATGGAAATGTAAAATTAAGAACATTTGGTCAGGTCAATGTACGTATACAGGCCATGGATCACTTCAAAGGTTTAAAAACTGCGGCTGTCTGTTGGTATATGGACCTTGGTTTCCCAACAATGGTACCAGTGCCTTCTTGATATCCATCACAGATTTTAATCGTTTTAATTCATTGGTGACACTTGTTGCTCACATTTAATAGTTCCTCAACCTTTTAACTGCTGAGTTTTCTGCCACCAGCTGTACCCCCTGTGCTGAGTTCTTTTTCTGAAAATACAATAGTTTGTACAGATAGTTCCAGTTACTACATTTATGATCATTTTTTCATAATTTTTTGACCGTGTCACAGAAATGATGAGTTCCTCAATATCGGTTGAAGAAAGCACATTATTTCGCCAAGCCAGGCCGCCAACATTAGCTATTTTCACTCGACTAGTTAGACGTAGATAGTTTGACGTTTGAGTCGTTGACATACTTTCCTCTGAATAAATGCTACTATTATGAAATATATCAAGAGTCGACGTTGTTCTCAAGCAGTACATATGTTCGGCCAATAGATCGCACAAAGCACAAAAAAAATTGGGCCGATAACGGAGTTTGCTGGCCAGTAGAAAATGAACAGTAAAGCGCGGTAGGCCTATTCAAAACGCGGATACGCGTGCGTAGCACGGTGGGCACGGCGGGCTAAAACGCGTACACGCGTGTGTAGCAGTTAATAGGTTAATTGCTTTCTGAATTGCTTCTATTGATGTGTAAAAAAGTACGTTAAAAATGCATTCTCTTCGCTATTTCACATCCGATTGTTCCATAAATCGCTTAAAATATGTATGACAGTTTTTTCCACATTCAGTCTGAATTTGAGAGCTTTTGGAAAATTCCGGTTTTCCAAGTATTTCTTCCCCGGCCTATTCTTATGGGGAATTTCCATACTTTCCAAATTTTTTCCGGAAAAACCGTTTGACCGATTTTTCTGAAAAACAATCCCAACCTACTCTGTATAACACTAATCTGAAAAAATAGTTTCGAGTTGATTGAAACTCTTTCCTGACCTGTATGCCAAGTACAAAAAAACACACATGAAAAAAAAAAAAAAAAATGAAAACCAAGCCCAAATTTTTTCGGTATATGGAATGAAAATCTTTGCTACGCTCATCTAATTACTACACTAGTGCAATAGTGTCACTATACCAATTATTTGAGTGTACTGACGCCTCTTAGGTCCTTGCGACCCTGGGACTACATTGAAAGAATAGTGATGTTATTATTCTCCCCAATTTGAGAGGAAACTAGATATCGTCATCTCAGTTTCAGAAGTTATTTATAATTAATTTATTTGCCATCCAGGACCTGCCCCCTTTTCAAACACATTACATTTATGCGCATTACTGATTCTGTATCAAAACATTGAAAGAATCACGTATCGTCTTGGTCGTGGTTCAGAAAAGGAGGCGGGTCCTGGAGGACATTTTAATAAATTGAAATTTCCAATGCAATAGTGTCTCTATACCAATTATTTGAGTGTAGTGACGCCTCTTTGATCCTTGCGACCCTGAGACTACATTGAAAGAATAATGATCTTATTATTCTCCCCAATTTGAGAGGAAACTAGATATCGTCATCTCAGTTTCAGAAGTTATTTATAATTCATTTATTTGCCATCCAGGACCCGCCCCCTTTTCAAACACATTACATTTATAAGCAATACTGATTCTGTATCAAAACATTGAAAGAATCACGTATCGTCTTTGTGGTGGTTCAGAAAAGGAGGCGGGTCCTGGAGGACATTTCAATAAATTGAAATTTCTTGAACTGAGTTGATTTCTAGTTTTCTCTTGAATTATTGAATTGGAAGAAAAAATAGCGTCATTATTCGTTTGAATCTAGCCCCAGGGTTGTGGTCCTTTAACTTGATTTTGATATGTCCTCAAATCAACAGGCACATGTGACAAGTAGGTCTGACAGTATTTCAAGACATTCTATTGATTTGTATAAAATAGACCTATCTAAGACGTTTCATTACTGTATTTGTTTTGTTCCAGCTGTCACGGCTCGTCAACAAAGGATGATGCCATTACACGTATCAACTAGCAGTACTGTTGAAGAAGGAAGAGAAGACAACTAAGACGGCAGTACAGTGTAGAGTTTGACATAGTGAGGACGTAGGCAGACGAGGGAAGGAGGGAAGAAGATGAACGCAACAATGAGAGCTACAAGTACCATTTCAGCACACGTATCAACTAGCATACCGTTGGAGAAGGAAGAGAAGGCAACTACGAACTACAAGCCCGATGCCAGTAAGTAGAAAAACGGAGTTGCTATTTTTCAATCATCGATAATGGTGACATTATCGAAGAATTTATTCAATTTGTGTTTAAATGGTCTTTCATTGTCCCACAAAATTTTAGCCAGATAAACAGTCACGACTTTTTTGCTTCTTTCACTTTTGTCAAGTTTGATTTATTTCAGACTGTTTTGGGTTACCAAGACTACTTTAGCACCTACTCACAAAAAAAGACTGGGATGAACTGGAGGTAAAAAGAAGAACCGTGACCATTTTTAAGGGACCTGAAAAATAAAACCATCCATGAAAAAACTTGAATAAAACTTCAAAAAGTATTTTTTTCCAAGAATTAATTTCTCCATCGGAATATCTGAACATAGGTCTACAGTGATTGTACAATTATCGTTATTTCAAAAGTACGTTCTAAAATACACAAGAAATTGCATTTTTTTGTTGAATCGGTGGTTTTTCCATAGGGCAACAGAACTTTCTGGAAATTTGGAGATCCTAAGTTTTCACTCACAAAAATAATTAGATGAGCGTTAGCAAAGATTTGCATACAACTCTTATGGTGCTTTGTCTGTCTGTTTTTTTGTTTGTAAGCACTGCACAGGTCGCAGGGTTTGACCGATCGACATGAAACTTTACTGTATGTACGCAAACTTATCCAACATGGAACCCTATAGTTTTTGGGTCAAATCGGTTGGACCATTTTTCTGAAACATCATGTCAAAGTTTCTAAAAACCCCATAAGATAATATTCAAATTTTCCTCACATCTAAAAACAGAAGTGATACACATGATTAAAAATTTGAATCCAATTCGGACCAGCCGTTTCGAAGAAAATTTGTAATACGTGTTCTTTATTCATCGAATAGATAGAAATAATAGCAGAAAAATGTTGCAGTGATAGATCCACGGCACCTTAGATTCATTGGTATCAAATTAAATATATTTCATACGATCAAGCTGTGTAGAGTTTTCGATTATACTTCATATGGACATTGCTCATCGATGTACAACACACATTCTGCGTTTGCCTAGTAGGCCTACTAGAACATCCAAGGGTGTCACCAGTTCATAGAAATTGATAACGAACAGTCGAAGTAGTGTGTGAAAAACTTTGTGTGGAATTTCTCAGTTCTGTTGTTATGTATATGTATAGCTACAAATTAGAACTCAAACCTGGTCTCAGTTACTTCATTAAGCTCAATTTAGGTATTATAGAGCAGGAAATAATTTTATAATTTTGCCATATGTCAAGTCTTTGAATCCTCATGATCAATTGGGAAAATAATTTGTGTGGGAAATTTCCACGTGGGCCTTTTTGTGTTTTTAATATTAGCCTCATGTCGTCATACAAAGTTTTAGACAAATCGTAATCATATATTTCTGCTCTCTCATCTTTTACAAAATTTGGTTTCTTACGTCAATTTTGGTTTTAAAATATCCAAAAAACATTTTATTTCTTAGAATTGAATCTTCTTACTGAATATCCAAACATAATTGTACAATCATTGTTATTTAAAAAGCCACTTCAGAAAATTGGCTGGAAATCGCAGTTTTTTTGGTATTTCAGACACTTTTTAATGGCTGAGGCGAGTAGAATATATAGAATTTTGGAATCCCTCCCATTACTTTCAAAATACCATTCTTAGCAAAATTTCAACGGAATAACTCTTTTCAAATGTACTCTCGTCTTCCTACAAAATTTTAGCAGCATCAAAAATAATGATTTTAGATTTTTCCATAAATTTCAAATTTGATTTTTGACGTCAACTTTGATTTCGAATTTCCAAAATTATATTTTCTTCCCCAGAATTAATTCTGCTTGATGAATATCCAAACACAATTGTACAATCATTGTTATTCAAAAAGCCACTTCTGAAAATTGGCTGGAAATCGCAGTTTTTTTGGTATTTCAGACACTTTTTAATGGCTGAGGCGAGTAGAATATATAGAATTTTGGAATCCCTCCCATTACTTTCAAAATACCATTCTTAGCAAAATTCCAACGGAATAACTCTTTTCAAATGTACTCCCGTCTTCCTACAAAATTTTAGCAGCATCAAAAATAATGATTTTAGATTTTTCCATATATTTCAAATATTGATTTTTGACGTCAACTTTGATTTTGAATTTCCAAAATTATATTTTCTTCCTCAGAATTAATTCTGCTTGATGAATATCCAAACATAATTGTACAATCATTGTTATTTAAAAAGCCACTTCTGAAAATTGGCTGGAAATCGCAGTTTTTTTGGTATTTCAGACACTTTTTAATGGCTGAGGCGAGTAGAATATATAGAATTTTGGAATCCACCCATTACTTTCAAATACCATTCTTAGCAAAATTTCAACGGAATAACTCTTTTCAAATGTACTCTCGTCTTCCTACAAAATTTTAGCAGCATCAAAAATAATGATTTTAGATTTTTCCATAAATTTCAAATTTGATTTTTGACGTCAACTTTGATTTCGAATTTCCAAAATTATATTTTCTTCCCCAGAATTAATTCTGCTTGATGAATATCCAAACACAATTGTACAATCATTGTTATTCAAAAAGCCACTTCTGAAAATTGGCTGGAAATCGCAGTTTTTTTGGTATTTCAGACACTTTTTAATTGTTGGTGCGAGTAGAATATATAGAATTTTGGAATCCCTCCCATTACTTTCAAAATACCATTCTTAGCAAAATTCCAACGGAATAACTCTTTTCAAATGTACTCCCGTCTTCCTACAAAATTTTAGCACCATCAAAAATAATGATTTTAGATTTTTCCATATATTTCAAATATTGATTTTTGACGTCAACTTTGATTTTGAATTTCCAAAATTATATTTTCTTCCTCAGAATTAATTCTGCTTGATGAATATCCAAACATAATTGTACAATCATTGTTATTTAAAAAGCCACTTCTGAAAATTGGCTGGAAATCGAATTTTTTTTATTTATTTCAGACACTTTTTAATGGCTGAGGCGAGTAGAATATATAGAATTTTGGAATCCAACCCATTTCTTTCAAAATACAATTCTTAGCAAAATTTCAACGGAATAACTCTTTTCAAATGTACTCTCGTCTTCCTACAAAATTTTAGCAGCATCAAAAATAATGATTTCAGATTTTTCCATATATTTCAAATTTGATTTCCGACGTCAACTTTGATTTTGAATTTCCAAAATTATATTTTCTTCCTCAGAATTAATTCTGCTTGATGAATATCCAAACATACTTGGACAATTGTAGTTTTTTCAAAAGTCACTCGGAAAATTGGCTGGAAATGGCAGCTTTTTGGTAATTCAGACAGTTTTTTTTTTGGAAATGGCTGAAGTGAGTGTAGCCAAATATGCTAAGGATTTAGGGACCATCAAGTTATACTCATAAAAAAATACTAGAACAGGGCGGGTAACACCAGTTCATAGAAATTAATTGCGAAAGGTCCAAAAGTACCTTAGTTAAAAAATTTTGACGTTTGAAATTTACTGTTGAATTTCTCAGTTCTATTTTTATTTATTCATATCGTTATCAAATTCGAACACAAATCCGGTCTCCGTTTCAAAATCGAGTTTCATTCAAAGATTCTAGAGCAAAAATCAACTTAGTGTATTCACCATGGTAGGGGCTACATGGAATTTGGGAATCCTTCTAATTACTTTTAAAACACCATCTACAGCAAAATTTCAACGGAATAACTCTTTTGAAATATCCTCTCGTCTTCCTACAAAATTCCAGCTGAATCAAAAATGATAATTTTAGCTTTTCTCACGTTATTCAAATTTGATTTCCGACGTCAATTTTGGTTTTAAAATTTTCAAAATTGAATTTTGTCCCTTGAAATTAATTCTGCTTGATGAATATCCAAACATACGTGGACAATTATGGTTTTTTCAAAAGTCACTCTGAAAATTGGCTGGAAATGGCAGCTTTTTGGTAATTCAGACACGTTTTTTTTGGAAATGGCTGAAGCGAGTGTAGCCAAATTTGCTAAGGATTTAGGGACCATCAAGTTATACTCATGAAAAAAAATACTAGAACAGCGCGGGTAACACCAGTTCATAGAAATTAATTGTGAAAGGTCCAAAAGTACCTTAGTACCCTGTACATTTCAATCAAAAAATTTTGTCCTCTGAAATTCATTGTTGAATTTCTCAGTTCTGTTGTTATTTATTCATATGGTTATCAAATTCGAACACAAATCCGGTCTCCGTTTCAAAATCGAGTTGAATTTAAAGATTTTAGAGCAAAATTCAACTTAGTGTACTCACCATGGTAGAGTCCTATATAGAATTCTGGAATCCTTCTAATTACTTTTCCATTAGCATTATTAGCAAAATTCCAACGAAATAACTCTTCTGAAATGTCCTCTTGTCTTCCTACAAAATTTCAGCCGAATCAAAAATGATGATTTTTGATGACTCTGAAAAGTGGCTGGAAATTGCAGTTTTTGGGTAATTCAGACACCTTTTTCTTGGAAATGGCTGATGCGAGTATGGCCAAATTCACTGAGGATTCAGGAACCAACAAGTTATACTCTTGAACAAATACTAGAACATCATAGCTCTCACCAGTTCATAGAAATCAATTGCGAAAGGTCCAAAAGTACTGTACATTTCGGTCAAACATTTTTGTCCTGTGAAATTCAGTGGTGAATTTCTCAGTTCTGTTGTTATTTATTCATATGGTCATCAAATTCGAACACAAATCCGGTATCCGTTTCGAAATCGTAGTTGAATTTAAAGATTTTAGAGCAAAATTCAACTTAGTGTACTCACCATGGTAGAGTCCTATATAGAATTATGGAATCCTTCTAATTACTTTTCCATTAGCATTATTAGCAAAATTTCAACGGAATAACTCTTCTGAAATGTCCTCTTGTCTTCCTACAAAATTTTAGCCGAATCAAAAATGATGATTTTTATGACTCTGAAATGTGGCTGGAAATTACAGTTTTTGGGTAATTGAGACACCTTTTTCTTGGAAATGGCTGATGCGAGTATAGCCAAATTTGCTGAGGATTTAGGGACCATCAAGTTATACTCATAAAAAAATACTAGAACATTATAGCTCTCACCAATTCATAGAAATTAACACTGATCCTGCCGGTCAACACTCAAACCATTGTCGCTAGTGTACAGTCTCTCTGGAGACCTCCTGGAGTGAGGATGTGCTGCTTTGTTTCTCCTCATATTCCTTCCGATCGGTGTGGAAGTACTGGGTCAGGGGAGTGGTGAAGGGGAACGGCAACCAATTCCCGAGAACTGCTGCCTGTGTTTAGAAATGATAACCGCTCGTTTTCAGCGGCGCGCCTTTACGTTAATGTTTGCTTATCTGAGAAACTCTGAATAAGCAATGACACATTCTAATATTATATTTCGACTCGGGTAAAGGGTATGATGGAGACGTGAAACTCCCGTGCGCTAATGGTGTGGGAAGGGGAGACGGTCGATCAGAATCTTTGTCTTTCATGTGACGAACATTTCATTCATGTATTACAATGCTAATCAAATGAACTAATTTTTTGTTGGAGAGGTTTATTCAAAGATACATTCATTATTTTATAATTGATTTCAATCCCTCAATATCAAGACTCATAACTCATGTAAGTGCAACAATAATAGAAAAAATCAATTATCAATGCAATTTATAAAAAGGAAGTGAATATGTATGCATTAGTATTAGGATCATACCGCATTTGATGGCTAGGGTAAATACGCGGCTTGAAACGTAAAATAACAGTCTTGATGTTCCTCACTAATCTTAGCCTATCTAACACTAAACAGCACGGACAAAAATTAAAAAACTTGACAGAATACACCCGTAAATCAGATCCCTACATTTCCAATCAGAAAAATGTATAGGCCTATTCTAAATCTAACGAATGAAACATGAGCCAGGGTACGTATAACATGATTGTACTATACTCGCTTGTTGATTTGGGGCCGTCGATTAAAAATCATTAAGTCAGTCTCACTAAACAATTCCAAATGACCGTATTGAATCAGATAGGTCTATGCATAAGATATGCGAGACATAGGCCTACACAATGAACAAAATGTGCATGAAGCGTGAAGCGGGACGCGAGTATTTTTTCAGCTACCGGTTGTTTTCTATTAGCCAATCGCAGCTCGTCTAGGCTGTTCGCGCGGCAATACTTATCTTTTGTAGAATTGCTGATTTCAATGTTTTAGGTATCGGTGTTTCAGGTAGCCTTTCCGCCCGTGAATGTTGTTAAAACCTCGGTTTCGGGTCGGTATACCGGTCGACACCAACCTGACCTACCTAACCATAACCACGACAGCCTCCCCCAATAATAATTCTTACGACAAATATAACTTCATATATATTTTAGGTTTTCAGAAAATAGAGAAGGATAGTAGAACATTATCAAAAACATCATTTCATGAAAACAAAAAAGAATCGATAAACCGGGATTCGAACTGGCGTCCTTCGTAACCAAAAGCAAGCGTGTTACGGCAGAGCCAACGCAACATTGAGAATAAGATGATTTATTAGCCTACATAAGCAAGAGTCCGGGATTGGTCGATTGGACTATTGGCTATAGAAAACAACCGGTAGCTGAAAAAATACTCGCAAGCGGGACTAAATAGAAATGTATAATCGTGTTACGGCACAATATTTCATAGGCCTATGTCGGATGATTGATTGATTAGCGGTGTGATCTTCCATATAGTAATCCAAATAATATTAGCTATACCGTAAATGCATAAATGTATTACATATATAAGTAACGATTAAACATACAATTCACAAAAAAAATCCACAATTCACACAGAAAGTAGATGAGGAAAAAAGGGGTATTTATAAACCAGCAATATCATATTTGTAAGGTACTTATACAAGTACAACCTCAACAAGATAATTAGACTTTTCATCGGAGCTAGGGGCAATATAAGATTGTTTGTGTATTTTTTCAAAAATTCAGATTGAGTACATATTTTATAGATTTAATATGTGAAGGCTATTAGCTCTGAAAGGTTCCATTTCGATTCTGAGGAATCATTTATAAGGACATGATTATCGTAGGTATAGGCCCTTCATAACATCATAGGTCCATAACATAATTATTTCTCAGTATCTGTTCATTATTATTCTCTATTTGTTATTATTTATCATTATTATTTTTTCCTAGTTATTTCAAATCATTTTTAATTCGAGTAATACTAATAGTTATTAACAGTATTTTTAATAAAAATACTATCTCATCTACCTTTATATACATTATGTATCCCATGTTTTGTTGTTCTGTGTCATATGGCAATCTTTTATTCGAGGCAGTCTTATTTTATAAATAAAAAATATAAAAATACGACATAATAAAATAGAGTATATCTACGAAAACCAAGATTGAATAATAAACATTTGCAAATATAATTGACTCAAATTCTGCTATCTATAGGAAATCTTAATTGTATTCTTTATTCCAAATCAAATACCGCGCTTGCTAGGTAGTACCATAAACGAAGGATATGCTCTGTCTATGGTATTATCACTCAATACGAGCTCTACTAGGTTGTGTATGTTTTCCCATTTTAAATATTACTTATTAAAATAATTTGTAAAAATGTACCCAAATAAATAATAAATGAACGAAATCACATTCCATCGATTTCCGGCGCACGTGTTCACAACAATAGCAAGGACTCGAAATACAGAAAAATTGCCGGCCGCCGAGTACGCGCTACAGCCTAGGAGGATTCAATATCAGTATATCCTCCTAGGCCACACCCACAACTCGCTGGACAGTAGTTGGGAATTTGACCGCTGTCGCCGGCCTAGTCGAGCGCCCTTGGCTGGTTCGGTTATCGCGAAGAATTGTGCGAAATCTCAGTTTCGAGCGAGCGTAAATTATCGTAAAACATGTGCATAAAGTCTCATGGAAAACTCTGCTCATACTTGATGTATCGGGACGAGTGAGGTGTCATTTTATTCGCAAATGTTGGCAGATTGGGCCGGTTTCATTTATATTAGAATCAAGCCACTGATACTGACGCTATGACATGAAGAAATTAGCTTACTTCTTCAACCAAATATGACATTCCGAAAAATTGGATATAAAATTAGAGATATTAATTCATCACATTTTTTTTTATTTCAGCCCTATATTCAGAGTGTGTACTATTTGCACAAAAAAAAACAAATGGATAACTCAAATCGTACAGAAAATTTGCATGAATTTACAAATGTCTATATATTATTGAATTTTCCGTGATTTCCCCCCAATTTTTTTTTTTTCAAAAAGTGAAAAATATTTTTTTCAACATATTTCAGAGAGTACTATCCGGAAAGAGTTGAAAAAACGTATTGAAAATATTGTAGGATCCCCCTTAATTGCGAAAAGTCCAAAAGTACCTTAGTTAACCCTGTACATTTCGGTCAAAAAATTTTGTCCTCTGATATTCATTGTTGAATTTCTCAGTTCTGTTGTTATTTATTCATATGGTTATCAAATTCGAACACAAATTCGGTCTCCGTTTCCAAATCGAGTTTAATCTAAAGATTTTAGAGCAAAAATCAACTTAGTGTACTCACCATGGTAGAGTCCTATATAGAATTCTGGAATCCTTCTAATTACTTTTCCATTAGCATTATTAGGAAAATTTCAACGGAATAACTCTTTTGAAATGTCCTCTTGTCTTCCTACAAACTTTCAGCCGAATCAAAAATGATGATTTTTTATGACTCTGAAATGTGGCTGGAAATTGCAGTTTTTGGGTAATTCAGACACCTTTTTCTTGGAAATGGCTGATGCGAGTATAGCCAAATTTGCTGAGGATTCAGGGACCATCAAGTTATACTCATAAAAAATACTAGAACATCATAGCTCTCACCAGTTCATAGAAATTAATTGCGAAAGGTCCAAAAGTACCTTAGTTAACCCTGTACATTTCGGTCAAAAAATTTTGTCCTCTGAAATTCATTGTTGAATTTCTCAGTTCTGTTGTTATTTCTTCATATGGTTATCAAATTCGAACACAAATTCGGTCTCCGTTTCCAAATCGAGTTTAATCTAAATATTTCATAGCAAAAATCAACTTAGTGTACTCACCATGGTAGAGTCCTATATAGAATTCTGGAATCCTTCTAATTACTTTTCCATTAGCATTATTAGCAAAATTTCAACGGAATAACTCTTCTGAAATGTCTTCTTGTCTTCCTACAAAATTTTAGCCGAATCAAAAATGATGATTTTTGATGACTCTGAAAAGTGGCTGGAAATTGCAGTTTTTGGGTAATTCAGACACCTTTTTCTTGGAAATGGCTGATGGAAATGGCTCAGCCAAATTTGCTGAGGATTTAGGGACCATCAAGTTATACTCATAAAAAATACTAGAACATCATAGCTCTCACCAGTTCATAGAAATTAATTGCGAAAGGTCCAAAAGTACCTTAGTTAACCCTGTACATTTCGGTCAAAAAATTTTGTCCTCTGAAATTCATTGTTGAATTTCTCAGTTCTGTTGTTATTTATTCATATGGTTATCAAATTCGAACACAAATCCGGTCTTCGTTTCAAAATCGAGTTTAATTTAAAGATTTTAGAGCAAAAATCAACTCAGTGTACTCACCATAGTAGGGCCAATAGTGAATTTGTAATCCTTTGAATTGCTTCTTTAATCAGTCAAGTTAATCAGAGCACTTTTCTGTTTGCAGGCTGCAGCTTACCATGAAGACTCAGTCTTTGGAGCATCGTTGCGATCTAGAGATAGTAGGTAAATAGTGGTAAATGTAGTTAGATGCACCGTTATGTGGGTAAACTGACCTCAGTGCAGCCCGCCCAAAGGTATGATTCAGCCTATTGTGAAACTGATCCCCGAGCCGGGTAGGCTAGACCAGTGTGGTTTGATCAGCCCAGTGTCTTATACCAACTCGATCAAAGCTCAGAATGGTGGAGTTTCCGGCCTAGAGTCCAACAACAGGCAAGTGACCAAGCAATGTCATAGTAAATAAACTACTGCTCCGAGTAGGGATCTTGTTGCCCTGAGCTAAAAGAAACCTGATACCCATGAGCACTGGTGCCTGTTCTCACCTGGACCGTGGCTAAAAGTCTGACCCCACCTGGGCTGTGGATAAAGTGCCTTCACCTGAGCCGTGGCTAAAGGGTTCATGGGGGTCAGGGGTTGGATCTGCATTGTGCTTGGGCGAGACGTTCTACTCTTGTGTGTGAGATACGACTTGCATGAGTCTGTCTCGCATTCAATGGTACATCGTCATGCGTCCAATCACCATGTGAGATTTGCTGGAGAGTGTGGTGGAGACCTTGTATTCGAACGTTCAAGAGAGACTTGTGTAGCTTCCTCGGAAGCTTCATGAGCCGCTCTTGCACGCAATGGTTCAAGGTCAAGCCCCCCCACTCTTCACCAACCCCTGACCCCCTCCCTTGCGGGCTGCACTGGGAATATTAGGACCCATGGGATATTCACAAGTGCGAACACATCGTATGTCATTGTAATACATCATCAATTTATTATCACTTTTTCTGTACAAGTTATATCAATAAATCATGTAAACACAAGATATTTGTTTGTCACGACTCATTCACATGTTATTGTACCAATGCAGAAAGTTATCCAACCACAACATAAGATGCTGATTTGATCAGCTGTTTGCTTGACTGGCTGAAGTTGCAGCTCTGATTGTTGCAATGGACGGTTTTGAAGTCGGCCACGGGATGAAGTGTCTTGTACTGCAGACTGGAACAAGTGCACCCACGTGTTGCAATACCTGAACAACCTGCAACAATGGAAAGAAGTTTGTGTTAGTCCTCCCATCTATAAATCAGCAAAATCTAAAGAACTTGAGAAAATAATTAAATATTGAAGAAATTAGAAAGGAACAGTCAATGCACCGCACCGCCAGTTGCTCAGTTCAGTTCTTAAGAGGCCGTGGGAGTCGATTTAGCGGAATACTATTTTTGGTTAATAACTTTCGAACGATATAGGATATCGAAAGTATGAAAACAAGGAAACAGATATTTTCAATACCTCTAAGATGGTGTGAGTAATAACTATTTACCTTGAATCACCCGACTGTCGGGCGTGTGCGCTTAAAAATGAACATTTCTTGAGCGTATGAGCCTGACAATCATGCGATTCAAGATAAATAGCTATTACTTACACTATTGTGAAGGTATTGAAAATATCTGTATTACCTCGTTTTCAGAATTTCGATATTTCATACTGCTAGAAAGTTATCACCAGAAAACTGATATTCCGCTAAATCGCCTCCCATGGACTACCTAATTTCTTCACAGTATGTATATCTAATTTGCATTTTGTGGTCAAGTTCTTATTTCCGATGATACTTGGAAATTAAAAGTTTAAAACTAAGCATCGACATGGAATACGTGGAATGTAAAAAGTGCACCGGTAGTGTAAGTAGAGATGAACGAATTTAGTATTAATGAAATGAAATATCAAATCTAGTTAGTTCACACAAATATATTGAATATATTTATATATATATATTTAGAGTATGTGTTAGATGAGGTATGTGATCTTGAGTTCAGTGATGAGGATAATGACAAAGATATTTTTGGAAAAAGTGATAATGAGAGTGAAATTGAGGGTTATGAACACAACATGACCTCAACAACTAACAGTATATTAATATATATTAATGATATATTGATGTTTTTTTTGTTACATGGTATTTCGATTCATTCAACATATTCCATTTCACTATTTTTCACTATACATGTCTTTTTCAAAGCATTCAGGAACATTTAGCTCGATTTCAAAGATATTGAGCTGTATCTATTTTATTTTATGAAAACTGTATTTAAATATGAAATTAAAGGAAGAAGCAAAAGGTCGAGTTGAAAAGGAGCGTTACTGGTATCTTTCCCCAAATACCTATCAAAAATGAGTTTCCTGCCTCATACTAAAGAATGTGAAATTCTTGTTAGCAGTCCCATAGTTGTTGACCCTTTCACGGTTTCGCACGTATGCCTGCCGTTTTTCAATGTCGCCCGCCACAGGTTACGCACGGAAGAGATGCGTTCTCAAAATGAGCTAAATTTAGGCATTTTTACCGACCGAGTAATGCTTCAAAGTTGATTTATTTTTTGGTAGATGTCGTTGGTAGTTCATTACCAATGATTTTAGAGGGTGCGTTCTCAAATCCATCAAAAAATAATAATTAATGTAAAGAAATTCAACAAGGCTGTGTTTGTTTACAAGGTTCTAAACAATAACAATGGCGTCCTCCAGTTGTACACCGACGAGTAGTTCTCGTCACAATAATAGACATATAACAATTAATTCCGATAATTTAGAGTATGTGTTAGATGAGGTATGTGATCTTGAGTTCAGTGATGAGGATAATGACAATGATATTTTTGGAAAAAGTGATAATGAGAGTGAAATTGAGGGTTATGAACACAACATGACCTCAATAACTAACAGTATTGCTGTGAGATTTTTCAATTTTTTCATTTAAATTACAACATTTTAATAACATCTTAATTTGAAAAAAAAATTAGAATGTTGTAATTTGAACTTTAGTCTGACCACATCTTCCGACATTTTAATTATTTGTATTGTTTGGTGAGTTATGAATTTAAATAAAATGCTCTATTATTGGCTAACCTGGTGGGTTTTATATTGAAAATTTTACCAACTGTGGAAGGGTTAATCTAGAGCAGTGATGCACAACCCGCGGCTATTTATGAAACTTATAACTTATGTTTTTCTGACTTCTCCCTCATTAATTTGACTGATTTAGGAAGCAGTTGCAGTTCCTCCATTTGTATTGCTGTGCTAACTGACAAAAGTTACATTACACAAGTGTTGATTCGATCAAACATGAGTTTCTTTCAATCAATATTCAAAATATGCTCTCCTAATGTCGGCAGGTAGGAGTTTTCTACCCGGTTACCCGTCCTTATTACCAGACTCCTACCCAGGTTTTCCCCACAAAAAAGTAATTTAGGCCTTAAATCACCTATATATGTGTAAAAAAAGATACATCATTTCCCTCAATCCAATCATCACTCTATGACGCGACAGGACCTCTGACCTCTAGGCTCATACTTACAGTCGCACTGACACATTGGCGCAGCCCGTAACAGCTGATAATAACTGGGAGGGGGCAGGGGGGTTCGCAAGACGTACGTGAACACAATTCTTTATGGCGACGACAAACATTTTAAAAATCGAAGTATTCAACCCTTTCACGGTTTCGCACGTATGCCTGCCGTTTTACAATGTATGCCTGCCACAGATTATGCACAGAAGAGATACGTTCTTAAAATGAACTAAATGTAGGATTTTCACCGTCCTAGTATTGCTTCAGAGTTGATTTATTTTTTGGTAGATGTCGATGATAGTTTGTTACCGATGATTTTAGTGGGTGCATTCTCAAAGCAATCAAATAATGGATCTAATGTAAAGAGATTGATAAAGAGGCTGTGTTTGCTGCCAAGGTTCTAAGCAATAATGGTGTCGTCCAGTTGTACGCCGGCACGTAATTCTCGTCACAATAATAGACATATAACAATTAATTCCGATAACTTGAAGTATGAGTTAGACGAGGTAAGTGATCTGGAGTTTAGTCATGAGGATAATGACAATGACATCTTTGGAAAAAGTAATAATGAGAGTGAAATTGAGGGTTCTGTACACAGCATAACCTGAAGAAATGACAGTATTGTTGTGTTTTTTCTATTATCATTTAAACTACGTTTTATTTGAAAAAAAAGGCAATATTAACTTCTGTCTGACCAAATCTTTTTAAAATAATTATTCATCTTTATTGTGTTCTGAGTTATGAATTTAAATAAAATACTCTATTATTGGCTAGCCTGGTGGGTTTTATATCGAAAATTGTCCCAACTGCGAAAGGGTTAAAAAAAGCAATGATAGCTTTTTCATTGATCGAAGTTGAATGTGACTTCAATAATGACAGAAACGAACGAAAGTCGAAAGTACATTCAAAGGAATGCCACACTAGCACATATGGACAGCGTTGCTTGGTGCTATAGGCATTGTGTGGTGTGCTACAAGGCACACTTGCGAACTGAGGTGTGAAGGACACATGCCATGCAGTACTGATGGGTTGGTGAGGGGGGCAGAGAGGAGAGAAAGGTGCACGCCCACACTGATACACCAGGCAAAAAATATCGTACATACAAAAATAAAGAGCAGAAAATAGCATTGATTACAGGACGAGTCATAATTGTCTGAACCCGGGTTTCACTTGAAAATAGACCTGTCCGGGTATCTGCCGACATCTCTACTAATTAGACCACAAGTAACTGATAGCATCACCATTCATTGTGAGGCCATCCTCACTACTTCAACTGCTGAGCCTACATGCTTTTTTTCCAATATTGGGTTCAAAGACGCAGTGTAATGATATGATGTGATGATGTGATGAAGGTTTCTTGAATAGGAAGAAAGCGGTCATGGCCTATACGGGAACTATCCTGGCATTAGCCTAGAGTACAGAGGGAAACCACGAAAAACCTAACTAAGATGGTCGTCGGCGGGTTTCGAACCGGCTTCAAACTTCCCCTCGCCTCTTGGATCACATGAAGCGAGCATGTCAACCATTGCGCTACATGTGCTGGTCCTACATGCTTGGGTTTAAATTAGAAATTGTGATGAAAAATATATTTTGTTCCCAGCCTAGATTCAAAAGAATTTTAAAATCATTTTGACCTAATAAAAAGTGACTGGACCATAACATACGTAATTTGACTTGAGAATAAGTATGCATAGAATAAAGAGTTACAAAGAAGTACATGCTTATGGCCAATGGTTTATACCCCCCCCTCCCCCATTAATATCATAAACAAACTGACCCACAAGCTGTTACTAAAGGGGCTACTGGCCTAAAGAGTGTGCGATGGGCGATCCAACAATTTGTGTCGCCATCTAGCAGATTCTAGAAAAACTATCACCGCCAACGCACCTGTATTCTCCAGTACTGCTTCATCTCTCACACTCCCTGTCGCTGCCTATCATGTGTTCTCTCTCTACCACATTGCAATTGGGCAGCACTGTAGCTAAGCAAGGTGATTCACATTTGAGTTCATCGTCCCTCATGTTATGACGGCATTGACCGACTGTCTCCACTATACATTGGCACTGACGGGAAGTAGTGCCTGTCAAGTTTGATGGGAAAATTGGGAAGATAATAATTGTATTCTTCAACTATCCCACTCAAAGTAACACAATTACAGTTTATAAAAATTTGGACTAACTACAAAAAACTCATACCACAAAATCACCACTCTACCTGATTAGATTACAGGGCTGCCGTTTTCACGGATTTTATCCGTTATCACGGATTTTCAGGGTCTCAAACGGATGACAGGATTTTCATCTCCTTACACGGATTTTTCGAAATTTCATAAATTTCAGTAAAAATCAGTAAATGCGTAATATTTGAAAGTTTTAAATGAGCGCGCCGAAAGTATAGTTTGGTAAATTATTTGATAACCGGCAGCGGGTAGAATACGCAATTCGGTAATGAATATTCTGACGTCATGAACATTTTTAAGTGAGTTGTTGTGCTATACACGATACGGCCTTGGATGCGCGTATGACGCATCATGGTGCGAGTTGCGCAGATCGGCAACAAGCTGAATCTTTCTGAGCGTGCCCTGCCGCCAGTAGCTAGTTGGCTACAAACGACTAAATCTGAAAGCACCCGTTGTTTGGTTTTGGTCGCCATTAGAAGTGATACTGCGGTGAAAGAAGCTTGTGAATATTTTATTATCAATGAATAAACGTAAGCGCTTGCCGACCAGGTCGCAATTCGTACAGAAATACAAAGCAGAATGGGAGAAAGAACTGAAGTGGCTACGAAAAGGTAAATCCGACGTATCAGCGTTATGTACTGTTTGTAATTCGGAACTCCAAACAGGCATGGGTGGCCCAAAGGATTTACGTCGTCATGCGACCACAGAATATCACAAAAAGAACGAGCGGGCAAAGAGTCAAAGCAATACAATGAAAAGTTTCGTGATTCAGGAAGATCATACGAGTGTTGACGCGATGTTATACTGGGCGAACTTTGTGACGGAAAATAATTTATCCATGAAACTCAGTGACAATTTTTCTAAACTCATTCCAAAGATGTTTCCAGACAGTTTGGTTGCATCCAAGTTTCATTGTGGACGCACTAAAACAAGTCAGTTAATTGAGCAAGCGTTAGGAGACTCCTTGAAAGAGGATGTAGTACAAAAAATGAAGGATTCCTTCTTCACTCTGTTACTGGACGAATCTACTGATAAAGCTACCTTACGTCAAATGGTGATTATGTGTCGTGCGTTTGGTGAGGAGAAGGTTGAAACCTATCTGTATTCTGTGGTGGCCTTTGATGGCGCTGCCACAGGCAAGAACTTATTTAACATTGTCAGTAAAGAATTTGAAGATGATGGTGTTCCTTGGAAAAACTGTGTTAGTATGTCATCGGATGGTGCTAAAGCAATGGTTGGCGAATTCAATTCGGTACTTTCTCACGTTAAAAAACAGCAGAATAATGTGTGGTTTTTACATTGCACGTGTCATGTAGCCCATTTGGCTGCATCACATGCTTGCCATGAACTTCCAGATGTATGCGAGCAGCTTACAAGAGACGTTTACGCATTCTTCAAAACGTCGGGCAAGCGGCAAAGCGAATTCCGAGAAATTCAAGAAAGTTTGAAGATGGAGACGCTGAAATTGCTCCGCCCATGTTTTACAAGGTGGCTAGCCATGTCAGAATGTGTCACGAGGATTCTGCACCAATGGCCTGCACTCCAGTTATACTTTGAGGAGAAGATCGATGAAAGGGAGGGTAGACTTGAGTCTGTACAGCGAATAAAAGATACACTGAATTCCAAGTACTGCCAGCTATACTTTCTATTCTTAGAAGCAATCTTGCCAAGATTTACAAGATTCAACACAATGTTCCAGCACGAACGCCCATTTGTGCACAAAATGCATAAAGAAATAGGTTCACTGTTGCGACAGTTCTTAGCAAGTTTTGTTAAGTTTTCGGTACTACAGACGAGTGATTTCCTCAACGCTGAAGTAGACTTCCCTCCCAAAAATCAACTTGCTGATGCAAGTCTATTCATCGGGCAGAAAACAAGAAATCTCCTAGAAGAAGACGGCGCAAGTGCCACACCTACCATCTCAGCAGAAAACAAGAAAGATTTCTTCACTCATGTTCGGGATTTTTTCGAGATGGGTACAAAGGAAATGTATCGCCTCCTGCCATACCGAGATGATGTTCTGAAAAACATAACGATTTTCGACCCTGCCCAAAAGACTTCAGGCAACTGGGAGAAGATAGAAGGTAAGCTTAAGCCAAAATCTAAATTATATTTTCTCAAAGTGAACTATGATAACTGCTGATTGGCAATTATAAATGCTCAATTCCTAGGCCTTATAAATACATATCTACAAATATAAGAATACATTTTCTGTTCATCATAGGGTTGACAAAGAGATTTCCGAATATTATTTCTTCGGAAGAAATGGATAACCTCAACATGAAGTTCATGGCGTACTCACTCTGGGACCTTCCTGAGACCATCAGCGTCACTGACGATATTGACGTATACTGGAGCAAAGTTGCTCAATGCTCAGAGTACCCTACGCTCTGCAAACTGGCTAAATCCATGCTGATACTGCCTCACGGTAATGCACAGGTTGAGAGGGTATTTAGCAACTTGACCTTAATAAAGACGTCACACCGAACTTCGCTCTCATCACCCATGCTCAACGCTCTTATGCTTTGCTCGAACCGAAAGAAGATGGTTAACTTTAAACCGACAGACAAGATGAGAAGGCGAAACATTTGAAGAAAAAAACTACAAATCCAAATGATGACTAGAAGTGTGTGCCTCAAACTTGTTTACCGTGGATTGATACAAGTTTCAAATTGCAATTCTGAAAGAAAATATTGACCATTTGACCCAAATGATGTAAATAGGACAATTTTCATTAAATTCATTGATACCATGACAATTATTATTGTCTGACCATGTGAACTGTTAGGTGTAAAAATGGTGGTTGCAATGTTCTGTTTGGAATTATGGGGTAGTGTTGACTTAAATATTATATTCTCGGAAATAAGTGCCGAAGGGTCCACGCACAAAGATTGATTCAAGTTTTGAAATGGTGTTAATTGCAATTCTGAAAGGAAAATGACCCGCTTGTAAAAAAAGAATGCAAAAAGAAAGTTATCATGAAATTCTGTTGAAACTCTTGTAAATTATACTCCAACTAATAATAACTGACTGACTATTTGACTTGTTTCATGTAAAATTGTGTGTTGTGTGTCTTTTCTGGGTTCGATATGATTTATAATCGGAACACATTTAATAAAATGATCGCCTCCGCGTGAAAACAGCATTTTTATTTGTGTCAAGGATTTTCAAGGATATTTCAGGCATTTGCACAGGATTAAAAATTTATATTGGTGGCACCCCTGGATTAGAATATAGTCAAATTCGTATTGCGCGCAAGGGAAAGCCGTAGCCGGTCGAAACTACGTTTGAGAAACCGTTCAGGGGTCTCACTGATTGTGTGCACAAGGCTCGATCCCGCGCCCGATCGTCCTGAGATTGACAACGTTTGTTTCGAGGTCAACAGGTCTTGTGGTAGTCACAGTCAGACCGCACTCACACAGAGCATCATACAGGTCAGATAGAAAAAAGGAAATTGAGAAAATGATTAATGATTCAAGGGATTGACTCGGAACTATTTTGTATTATCCAATCTGAAAAAAGTGTTGACGCAAATGAAGGGTCAAATTGTTAGTTAGAATCAGGTTCAGCTGGATTTGGATTAGGCATATTAATTGACATTGAAATACCTACATCTTCAGCCGGGTACCGATTTCTAGTTCGAAATGTGTCAAATTTTGGTATAACCAAGTTTGGACTAACAAGGGTTTATTGTACGGAACAATTAATCTCCCTCAAAAACTAAGCATTATAACAAGTACTTGTTGTCAAATAACATTTGTTAACCTTTTAACTGCTGAGTTTTCTGACACCAGCTTTACCCCCTGTGCTGAGTTATTTTCCGTAAATACAATAGTTTGTACAAATAGTTCCACTTACTACATTTATGATCATTTTCCCAGAATTTTTCGAGCGTATCACAGAAATGATGAGTTCCTCAATATCAGTTTAAGAAAGCACATTATTTCGCCAAGCCAGCGCGCCAACATAGGCCATTTTCACTCGACTTGGAATCATAGTTTGACGTTTGAGCCGTTGACAAAACTTTCGTCTGAATAAACGCTACTATTATGAAATATATCGAAAGTCGACGTTGTTTTCAAGCAGTACATATGTTCGGCCAATAGATCGCAGAAAGCACAAAAAAAAATTAGGTCGATAACTGAAGTTCGCCGGCCAGTAGAAAATAAACAGTAAAGCGCGGTATTCAAAACGCGGATACGCGTGCGTAACACGGTGAGCACGGCGGGCTAAAACGCGTATAGGCGTGTGTAGCAGTTAGAAGGTTAAGAGCAAATGCAAGTCAATTTAGCGAAATATCACTTCTTTGATGAAACTACTGAACGGTGTGAGATATCAAAATACTGAAAATACTGATACAGGAGAATGAACTAATGAATTGGCGTCGAATGAATTTTTAATGCTGATGACGGTATGAAGGTTTCATAGGTTATGGGACGGAAGCGGTTGTGAACCATATTGTAGAATTCATCCCGGCATTAAGCCCACACTACAAAAATATGAATATGGACGATGGCGGGGATCGAAATACGTCCAAAAACACCCCACCCGTGTAACCTGAAGCTAGCGTATTAGCAACTAAGCTACTAGTGTCGGTCCCATTTATCGTAGTTATATGTCTGAGAATTAGAATTCACTGTCATTACCTGAACATGGTATCCACGTAGGATTCCGAAGTGCGAATGGTCGAGTCGGTTGGACTCGTCAGCATACGGCACGCATCCTTGGAGACCTGAAGCCTGACACTACCTGAAGTCGGCACCGGTGATACTTCTCGCTTGGACCAACGAGCCACTAAACGTGTCGTAGGTACTTCCAGACACTGGAACAATAGAAAACACATTTTCATATATTACTTATTACACAAAGTTTACTAGAGTACCGATAATACTGTTATTTAAATAGTTCAATACAAAAAATGATTTGGACCTAAAAGATTCAATTATTTTGATCAATGTTTGATGCTATAAATTATATGAAATGGATCTACTGATTTTTCGATATTTTTCATGAGTATTAAATGAATATATATATATTCAATTAAGCCTACTGTATATATATTGGATGAATAATTATAAATGATATCATCATCTACAAATTTTCAGTTGAATAACAAACTTGGGTGAACCTGAACCTATCTATCTATCTATCTATCCATCTATCCATCCATCTATCCATCCATCCATCCATCCATCCATCCATCCATCCATCCATCCATCCATCTATCTATCCATCCATCCATCTATCTATATATATATATATATATATATATATATATATATATATATATAAGGGACTAAGACCGTAACCGTAACCGCAAAAAACCCGTATTTTTCGGGCAACCGCAACCACAACCTTTATTATTAGTGTGGTACAACAATAACCACAACCGTTATTATTTTCGGGGCACAACCGCAACCGATAACCTTTATGTTGAGGTGATAACAACCACTACCACAACCATCAACCTTTATTATATCGATTATTCGGGTCTCAAAAAGGGCTTGAAAGGGTTGTATCATCACATACACTTAGTCTGAAGAAAAGGAAATATAACTTGTTTTTTCAACTTTTAGCCCCTCAAACACAAACTCTTTCATTTCAAGGTTGTTGAGACCGAACCTTCAATGAGTGGAGAAAGGGGTGGGGTGGGGGGGTAGTCGAGAGACAGTGTAAGAAAGTACCTCTCAAGATTTTAGTGTCGGATTAGTGCGAGTCAAAGTCATTTGTGGAAATTCCCAAGTCCAAAACCACTTCCCTGAGAAAAGAATAATATAATAATTGTATTGACACGAGAGATGTATCCACGAAACCTCCGTTTGCTAGTGATGCGGAATAGGAAAGACGGTCGATCAGGACCTTCATCACTCGTGTGTATATGTTTCAACAAATATGAAAAATGTGAGAAAAACATCCACTTGGCATCTTTTTGTCACTCACGCCCGACACGCATTCGGTGTACGCGCGTCTCTGGTGAATGACTTGTGCTAAAAGTTGAAACGTGTGTGAAGGTGATGGGGGTTAGGGGTGAAGCTAACATTTTTAATTTTATACTTTTACTTTTATACTTTTATATTATACTATTATATCTATTCGTATTCAATTAAATTTCGTGTGTGATCACCAAGTATTATTATAATTAATTATTATCATTTGAATTAAATATTAAGTAGCTTCAGAGTTTAGAATGGGTGAAAAAGAGTAACCAATTCGGAAATACTTCAACTACTATACCGTATTGTGGACAAGTCGTCTTGCTCAATGGGAGAATGTGCCGCAAAACTCAAGGTAAGCAGCCGGGATTTGTATAAACTATCCTTTGTGACAGTAATCGGGACCTTTATAAAGCTTGCTACATTACCATAACCGGGACCTTCTTAAAATTTGCACCATAACCTGGACCAAGACCTTTATAAAATTTGCACCATAACCTGGACCGGGACCGTAAATTATTTCACTCAAGAGACCTTGACCG